>JASDDO010000012.1:249330527-249875527 GCA_030015575.1 Agapanthus africanus
AAATTATAAAAATGCCAAATCCGATAAATATATTATTAAATGAATAAATCATTTTAATCTCCAATTATTTCACAAATATTGGTATATATTTTTACCATTTTACGAAAACCCCAATTTCACAAATCGGGTAGTTTTCGCGAAATATATTATTTTAATATTAAATTCCAAAAATAATATTTTATATTTTCTGAAATGTTACATTTTCAGACACCTTTAAAAATTCGACAGAAACTTGGTTTCTTGGGTTACAGTTTCGGAGTTGTTTTGTTTTTGTAATTCTACAAACATCATCTAATCTTATAGCCTTGCTCTGATACCATGAAAGTCAGGCAGCGACCCCATCTAATAGGGTCGCCGTGGCACCAACGGGTCCCTCAATAGCTACTTTTTACGCATGCTCCCTCGTGAGGACTACAACCCGCCGAAACACCTTCCGGTCTCGGGACACCCTGTGGGTAAGAGCTTATGCTTCGCCACACTGTCACACAGTGAGAACCCCCTATGGGTCGACATCCAATGCCTAGTAGCTCTGATACCATGAAAGTCTACCCTAGCACCACCATGAGGTTTAAACCGGCATCAAGCATGCAATTTTAAAAATTTCTTGGTGCTAAGCTAGATTAACTAAGGATCAAACTAGATGATTAGGGTTTAAGCATGATATTACAAAACTTATACTAAGAGAAGATGGCAACAACATTTGTAGACTGTGTCCTTCTCTTCAAAAGCTCCGTGTAGTAGTCCACGCGACTCCATAAGGCTCCTCTTGAAGTTGGATCGAGCTTCCTACATGACCTTCGTGCCGAAGATGATCCACCTGAAGCTCCGCTATTCCAAGCTACCTCTTCACTAAACTTACTTTAGTGAATCAAACACACTACACCTAAGTGTCAATCAAGCGTAGGATGGTTTTGTTTGCTCACTAGGTTTCTACAAAACCCTATGATTCACATCACATGTGAAGGTCAGGGTTTTGTTTAAGCAAGAGGAAGAAGAAGGAAAATAGAGAGAGAGCTAGAGAGCAAAATGAGCTCAAGAAAAATGGCTAAGTGTTGATTTCAAAAAGAACTCAAGTGTAGGATTGCAAGTCTCTTGACCTCACTTATTTAAGCATGGAATAAATTGCAATAATAAATTGCAACCATGCTTGAATAGTGAGTCAAGTCTAATAAACAAAAGATAAATTTCATGCTTGCCTATTCCACAAATATCTCCCCATTTTTCACTTCATTTTCTATTTTCTAAAAATAGAAAATCCATGCCATGCTTCAATATAATATATATATATATACATATACATATATCAAATATATATATATATATATATACATATATCAAATATATATATATATATATTAAGAAAATAATTAGTGAGCTAATAATATTAGTTAATAAATAATTATATCAAATATAAATATATATCATAGTATTAAATCAACACTTGATTTAATAATCCGGTTATATCACATATAACCGACTAATATTATTTATCTATATGTCACATTATCAAATCAACACTTGATTCGATAATCCGGTTATATCACATATAACCTAACTGGTAATAAATAACCGCCAGATTAGAATACGGTATCACATACTTGTATTTAATCAGGCCCCCGGACATATCAGCATATGTGCCCTACTTCGTTTCGCTTGAACTAGGAAACTTCTGTGTGGGACTCTAAAGACTCGTCAATACGCCAGCAGTAGGTAATGATCACATCAATTACTCACAAGCCATCAGCAGTACTAGCTGGACGTAACGGCTACCTAGGTATTGAGCGAATAGAAGATCAACAAGCAAGCTTGTCCAAACACCCATGAAGCCTATAAATAACATTTACCATACAATCCGGTCTCTTCGTATGATATGTCGCATATCGAGTCTAGAGGTGGAATCGTCAGACCCGAGTAATTTGATAAGTCATGCCGATGTAAGGCTCATAACGGTTCGAGAAACTACTGATAACACTTATGTAACATTTCAGAAAATAAAATATTATTTTTGGGAATTTAAGTAATTAAATAATAAATATTAGGGATATTTTAAAAGTATGGAATTATTCTTAATAAAAGGGTATAATTATATACTGATAATTTGGAAAATATTTGGAAAATTAATATGAATTATTGATTTGAAGGTATTTATGTGATTTGGGGCATTTTTTTAATTATCGTACAATTATTTGTAAATGGGTAATTTAATAAACCCGATTAGTGTTTACAAATTATTCATTAAGTATGATATGTGCATGACATGCAACATGATATGTTGCATAACACTTGTTACATTTTAATTTTTGTTTTCAAAACCATGTTTCATTTGCACACTAATGGGTTTTGTTTTGTGTTTTTATTGTTTTATTTAAAGAAAAAGAAATTGTGAGATATTTGTGAGGTGGGGGCATGAGACATGAAAGAGAGGGGGAGAGAGGGAGTGAGAAGACTCTAGATTTTTCCATGACCCTTGACCATGGCTCCTTCATCTTTTCTTTCCTCATCTTCATCTCATTCTTCATGGCTTCATCTCCCTCATCATCTACCTCCTTTACCTCACATAATCATCTCAAAAACTTAGCCAAAATCTTGTACCCTCTTCACAAATAAATAATCTCTAGCTTACTACAAGCATGATGGTGGAATCAAGTTGAGACATTAAGGCACTTAGGCAACTCTAGAATTTTCTCTTGTTGCTTCCATGAGCTAAATCCTACACTATTAGTTAAGTTATTAGTTTTCCTAACATCATATGGTTGTTTAGAGTTGATTAAGAGAGGTTTAGTGGTCTTGGAATTTCCAAGATGAGGTTTAGGGTTTAGTATGACTTGTAAGAGTGTGTTTGAGGTGTATTTAGTGGCCATGACCTCAGTAGTGGTTGAATTTTGGCTAGTACCTGAGACTAAAACCCCAAGACATGAACTTAGAATCTCCGATGTCGGGTTTTGTGAGGATTTGTGGTAATATATTGAGATCTGCTACAACTAGGGAACCCTAAAAATTTTATAGCCAACACAGTGAGACGTGCAGGCAACTTGGAAGCTAATCCCAAGACCCGAGACCCAGAACCCAAACCCTGGCCACCAAAAACTCCTTTCTAGCCGCAATTTGCGGCCATGACTTGTCCCCTGGGATTTGTGTTTGGTCCGTGGTTTCTTTATCTTCTAATTATACCCTCCACATATGCAAAATTGGCTAATTTAATATGGGGTAAAATCTGGAAGTGTTTTTCATAGTTTCTGATTTCGGTTTGTGAATTCTGTGAACTTGAACTTTGGGTATTTGTGTTTTGTCTCGGTCACTTAACGTTTGCACGTTGATATCGGGAGTTGTTTGGTTATTCTTGCATGCGTAGACCATATGTTTTAACCTATGTGTGTTTCGTGTGCCGTTTTGGTTTTCGTACGCGATTCTTATTTACGATACTATGTATTTATATGTAGGCACCTTCACGTGGATTTCGGACAACTAGGGAGAGCATGGCGTCATTGACTTCGGCAAGCGAGGATTGAGGTGAGTAGATGTATATCTACGGGGGCAGTCGGGTGGATGGAGTATAGCACCCCCGCAAACGTAGAATAGGGTTATTACTATATTATCATGAGTTTAGATGCGATATTGGATACTTAGCGAGTAGGGTATTTAAAGACCTTAGGTTAGATTAGGTTGATCTGGGAAGACCTATCCATAGGATGATTACCTTGGTGGCGAATCGCAGGTTCTATGTAGTCACACACACACGCACACACTTGATTTTGTGTATTTATGTGTGTATATATATGTATGCGTGTATGTATATATATATACATATACATGGGTGATGAGGATAGTATATGATACATGGAGATGAGTCGATATGATCGGGCATTATACCGTGAGATTTTGATATGTGATCGAGTTGTGATACTGTATATGATATGATATTATGATGGATCGTCGGGCGATATGTATTCATGCATGCGATAATATATGAATTGATGATATTAGAATGTACGAGACTTTAAAACCGTACCCCTGATCATGATATTGTAAGATGATGATACCGTATAAATGATGATGCATATTTGATTTTGACCCGTACCTTTGACTATGAGGATGCCGTACGATGGATATTACCGTACAAGACATATAAGACGATTGTGTTTGTTATAGTGCCCTCAAGTCAATTATTGGATCGCAGTCACGTGATTGCAATGATTGAGGGATGACCTATACCGGTAGAACAGTCTTACTCGAGATGATAGTATGCTATCTGGTTTGTTTTTATCATCGTGTACATGCTTCAGGTGACATTACATATCACTATTACATGTTGATAGAGCCCATAGGATTCATGCTTGACTACCAGCAGTATGATGGCGATCATATACGTGGGAGCTGGGTGGTCTATAAGCACAACCTTAAAATGTCCCTAGTTGTGGGAGTTTCGAGACTGGGCATCGATACTCCAAGAGTAGACTAGTGTATACTGATCGAGACCCTGACGAGGGGCGGTGGCCGGTCTCACAAGGCATTGGTGTCAGTTGGTTCACCTAAGATGTATACAGGTGCTCATTGGGTTATGAGCACACAGGACGGACTTGCCGGGAACATGCTAGTTGGTATTATACCTATTATCAGATAGCAGTTCCCTGGTGACATGTATAGAGGTTAGTCTATCGACCTGAGATCGTCATTTTTCGCGTGTGAGTTCCCACTTTGCTTTGATTACTACCCTACCATGGCTAAAAGGAGTCGTACAAACAAGTTTTAGTTGGGTACAGTCTCGAGCCACATGGAGGCAGTGAGCGGATCATCAGGGGATTCATCTCTCCCGGTATTGGGGATTGATGTCGCGAAGTGTACGGGTGTACATCACCAGAAATCCTAGGCCAAGGTAGTCGAGAATTACTGATTCGGATCAGTAATTTCTCAGGTGGCGATGGGCTTCATACCGACAATAAATGTTGCGTTATTAGGGGTCTGACTTTATCCACCCTCTTATACTCGATATGCGATACTCATAGACGAACGGATCGGACTGTACGAATATTGTCACTGTCTGGCTCAGTAGGGGTTTCAGGATGAGTTTGCTCGTTGGCCTCCCTTTCGCTCAATACCCGGGTAGCCGTTACGTACAGCTAGTGCCACTGAAGTGCTTGTAGTTAAACCCACTGCCATCGTATTGAAGAGTCTTTCGAGTCCCACACAGAGGGTTTCCCTGTTTCGGGTGAAACGTTGTAGAGGTCTTATGGTTTTATGGAAGGGTTCGATCATATACGTGCACTTGTGCACGGATCATGATTCAGACGGATAATACTCGCGGGCTTTGGTTTAAGACGGATCCTAGTATTATATTGTTGGATTATTTTCGTCTCGTTGTATTCGTATTCATTCAGAATACGGATGTGGGTATGTATATACGGATGAGGGGTATTCTTATAATTCGTTACAAGATTACTTTAGTTGATGCCATTTCTTTTTTTATAAACATTTAGGGTTTTAAATTTTTATTGAGTGGAAGTGTGAATCATGACTTGCATCAACTCTTGCATGACTCATTGTGGTGACTCATGGTAGTGATTCATTGTGACATGGATAGGTTTTGTTTTGGCCAAGATATTTGTTAGAGATATTTTGGAGTGAGATGGCTGTTGATTTTCTAGTGAGGATTTTCTTTAAGTGCTCACAAATATAACACACAAAAAGCCTAGCCAAAATAACTCAAGAAAAAGAGCAGCCACCATTTCTTTTCTTGACATGCTCTTTTCTTTTCTTTGCTTCACACTGTTAGTTATATGTATGCCCTAGAGGCCATTATTGTGCATGTGATGTATATTATAGTGGATGCATGGATATATATAGAGAGGACTCTCTTGCTCGACATGATACTATGCTATCTGGTTGCTCTTTGTCTTAACATGTAGACTTGTATTGTGATACCGTCTTGCTCTCACATGTTGATAAAGCCCGTAGGATGTGTACATGACTACCAGGACTATGATGGAGATCATACTAGTAGGGCCAGGGTAGTCTACAAGTACATCCTTTAATTGTTCCTAGTCGAGGGTGTATCGAGACAGGGCATCGATATTCCAGAGTAGACTAGCGTATACGCTTCTTAACCCATATGATGGGCGATGGATGCTCCCACATCCATTGGTGTTTGACATCAAAGATGGTATACGGGTGCTCAGTTGAGACAAGGTACACTGAACGGACTCGCCGAGAACTCCTAGATGGTATTATACCTATCGTTAGATAGCAGTTCTCTGGTGACACTGGTACATGTTAGTCTGTAGACCTGAGGTCGTCATAGAGGCTTGTGTGACTCCCACTGTACTTTGATTTCCAACTTACCACGTTCAAGAGAACGTGCCAAACGGTGGCTTTTGGGTACAGTCCCTAGTCACATGGAGGCAATGAGCGATAGGAGGGGATTTGTCTCTCCCGGTATTGGGGGTTGATGTTGTGATGTGCTTGATTGGCTATAACAAGAAGTCCCTGGCCAGGGCTGATGCGGAGATTTACTGGTAAGTGTTATCAGTAGTTTCCCGACCCGTTATGAGCCTCAGATCGGTATGACTTATCGGTTACCGGGGTCTGACGTTTACCACACCTAGACAAGATATGCGACATATCAGGCGAAGAGACCGGACTGTACGGTAGTGTTACTGACAGGATTTGCTGAAGTTTATACAAGCTTGCTTGTTGATCTTCTGATCGCTCAAGACCCGGGTAGCCGTTATGTCCAGCTTGTACTGCTGGCGGCTTGTGGGTGACTGATATGATCATCTCTTACTGCCGGCGTATTGACGAGTCTTTAGAGTCCTATACAGAGGTTTCCTAGCTCATGCGAAATGGAGTAGGAGCACATATGTGATATGTGCGGGACCGAGATTAATACGTGTATGTGATATCGTATTCTATTCTCGCGGTATGTGATATCGGTCGGTTATATATGATATAGTCGGGTTATCGAATCAAGTGTTGATTCGATAAGTTGATACATATAATATTAGTCGGTTGCATGTGATATAGCCGGATTATTAAATCAAGTGTTGATTTAATAATTTAATGTATAATTATATATATGATATATTAATTTACATTAACTAATATTAGCTCACTTAAGAATTTCTTTATCTCACTTATGCATTTAATATATATGTGATATATATTAATTGTGTTTATTTTTGTGTTATGTTTGATGTCACATGCTACATGGGAGTATGAGACTCACACCATGCTCATGATAATGTAGGGTTTATTTTTTAAAGAAAATCAAAAATTAATTGGAAATTAGTCACATGGTTGAGCTTAGTGGAAGCTTGTAGAACCATTGACTTAGTCCACTAGTTTTTTTTACATTAGATATTTATTAACCCAACCATTAACTTAAGCCATGGTTAAGTCTCTACATGAGTTATACGAGATATTTTCTCACCCATGGTTGCCACAACATTATTGGCTTCATCTTCTTCATCAACAAGAGAGAGCTCTCCAGGTTTTGGAGATGTGAGGAAAATTAGTGAGAAAAAGATTTCTAATGTGAGTAAAAATCCTACTTCATCATCCTCTACTAGATTATCCATTTAGTTTAGGGTGTTAGCTTCATTAGTGAAGAGATAGCTTGAGTTAGTGTCTCCTCGACGTCGATCATTTTTGGCTTCGAAGTCTTCAAGCAAGCTTGTTTCTTTTATCTTGTGGAGCCTTTCTAGAGTCCGGGAGTTCACTACTTAGAGCGAAGAGACCACTACACGGAGCTATTGAAGTGAAGGACCAGTCTACAAAGGTTGTTTTCCATGTTCACTTAGATGTAAAGTTGTTTACATGTTGTATTGTTTAATTCTCTAGTTAAGATTCTAGGGTTAGGGTTGTTTAGAATGACAATTTTTTGAAAACAGCATGGATGATGCTTCCTGAAACCTTGCTGTCGTGCTAGGCATTCCTATAGTGGTATCAGAGCCAAGCTAGAGAATTAGACGATGTTTGTAGAATTACGTAACCGAAACAACTCCGAAACACTCGAAACAATAACCTGGTTTCTGTAAAAAAATTTAAATCGTCTAAATTTTTTTTAAGCAAATGCATAATATTACATGAGATGTAATATGAACACCAGAAGAATGCGAACCCCATCCATCGGATTTGATCCGGCGAGACACCCTTAAAATCAGGCCTGGCTGGCCCATTGATGCCATTTCGGGTTCGTTTTGGTATGGTGTTCTGGTCTCTGTGTTTTGGTGTTTCAGGTGTTGCTTGTTTTTGCTGAAATTGCATGAGATGTTAACTTTCTGTAAGGCAATTCGGAGTGTTTCGTAGTCGTAATTCTAACACCGTTTCGGGTAATTTAGACGGCGTTAAAAAGTTCGAACGAATATCAATAACCCATTTTCTCTCTCGCTGGAAATTTTCCAAGTTAAAATTATTCAAAAATCATGCAAGTGATTCTATGGACCCTCTAGAAGAATGAAACCCTAACTCGATTCTATGACCGCCGGAATCGCCACTAAACCCTAGGGTTTGTGGTCGTTCCGCGGTGCCATAGGTGAGGCAAGGGTTGGCCCTTCTACGGTTGGTCCATAGGGTTCTGTGGCATGTTCTGAGTATTTTTTAAATTGTGCTCAAGTGTTTAGCTCTTTGGGAAATTTTGTGTGTTTGTTGATTCGATCGGAATGTTTAACATCATCTAGCTATCTGTGGAATGTGATACAATATTGGGAATCTACACAAATTAGTTTTATGAAAATTGATTAGCTGCTTGTAAATTTAACATTTCGGTCTCGGTGGGAATCGGGAATCTTGTTGAATTACCCGATTTCTTTTTTTCATGAGTTAGACCCAAATGTAAGATTTACAATGTTAGGCATGAAATCCGAAGTATCTGATATCCCGGGTTTATGATGTCTAAGGGCTGTGTCGATTCCAAATATTGTAGTTTGACATTTTCTTTTCTGCGACCGTAAGTGTAATATGTGGTGTATCGCCGGTTTCGTTGCTATATGTCAACGACAATTAGGATACGTATATTTACTTACGTTGATGACATGTGATGTTATGTGTAGCTGTGATATGTTATATTCGATCGTCGTGTTTTGAATAGCCGGGTTTTATTTTATGTGAGATGAGATTTTTTCATTTTCATTCATGTAAAAGCTTGTATATATTATTCTTTTATTATGGCACTTCCGGGTTGAGGATGATGTCACCATTGTTGTATATTATTTTATTTTCCGCATTAGAATAGACCCAAGGTGGGGAGCACAAATAATCAGGTTCTAGAGTCCAGTGGGAGACCATATCGAGGAGTCGAGTTCGGGTCTCCTAACTCTAGAATTGGTAGGGTTGCTTGCCGCTCTCGTAGGGGTCTTGGGATGTGGGTTTTGGCTATTCATCACGACCGCGGAATCCGTGTTTTTTTCTGGCTTGATATAAAACACGGACATCCTAGAATATCCAATATTTCAGATGTAGACTTCTGCTGCTGATATTCTGTGATGTGATCACTTTATATGCTTGAGACGAATGCTTTATTATTATATATATGATATATAATAAACGTTGCTTATGTTTTGCACCCGCACTAGTCCTTCCCCGCTATGTCGTTAGTTAAGTAACCTAACGGTGCATAACGGGACACTATGGCGAATGCAGATGTCATAAGCGTACGTTATATTTTCGTTTCTTTTGTGATTCTTCGGAAGCATAAATGATGGGACTTCATTAATGAGATTAATGAAAAAGAAAGAAACCTAAAGATGTTGTAGAATCATATTTTCAAAAAGGGTAGCTCTAGTTCTTGTTTTGCATAGCGGTGTTCCTTGTAGAATATCCAGCACCTCATTCGATGAGGAAAGAGCCGAGATCCCTTCACCAGGAGTGACCTCTTTAGCAAAAGCTAGCAGATGCTACAACCCATTCGGTTTTGTCTTTTGATTTCTTCTCTAGTTCTTGCTTTGCACAGTGGTATTTGTGAAATATCCTGCACCTTATTCGATAAGGAAAGAGCCGAGATCCCTTCACCGGGAGTGACCTCTTTAGAGAAACTCGCAAAAGCCTAAAAAACAATCCTTTTCAAAATCACTCGATTCTGCAACGATATCAAGTTCATTACGCAAAAGGTTTTCATAAAAACCTGTCGTAGTCCTCCGTCATTTCAGATAAGTGCTACTTAGTATTCGTGCTACATTTGTTGACCGTTTTAAGGCGTAGTGTGCGGTAGCTAATTAGTGCTTATCTGCTAAAGCAGGTGATGCGATTGGATTAGGGCAGTCGTATGACTTTGTTGACCATGTTAAGGATCGTACGGGTGGGTTTAATTCAATCATGAAATGTACTGGTTGAACTTGTCTAGCGCTTATGATTTGTTGACCATGTTAAGGTTATAAGTAGCTAGGGGCAAAATATTATCGGGAATTTCAAGTGTTGAAATTTGCAATGAGATTGAATACCTTCTATGAGATAGTTGGATCCCGATACCCACTGCGAGTAAGAGTTACTCCTGGGAGAGTTTTACACATCACAATTAGACGATCAAGTAGGTGTCTAGAAAGGTGTTAACGGGGTTACACCCCTGGGAAAACGAGGTTTATTTTAATTAGGTCCCTGCGAAAGCACGGGGAATCTCCCTCAAAGTACCGACACTAGCCTGGCTGAAAGATTGGCGAACTTGTAAGGTGTAATTAATCCCGTAGAGTCTTACCTTTTAGGGTTTGAAGGAAGATTTGATAAAAATAGTGGAAACCATCCTGATTAGATAAGATAATAACCAATCAAATCTTGCAAGAGTATACGCTAAGTGTTTTCTTCTCTCTCTCTCTAGGTAGAGACTATGTCAGGCCTTAATCAAGATACGGACATGTGTTTCTGTTGAAACACAAGTATGAAGTTTTTGAGAAATTCAAATAATATAAGCATGAAGTCGAGAACCAGACGGGTAAAAGTATTAAATCCTGCGATCTGATAGGGGGGATAATACTTGAGCACCAAGTTCCTGCATTATCTAAAAGTGAATTGGATTCTCTCTCAGTTTACTCCTCCGTATACACCACAACACAATGGTGTATCGGAGCGGAGGAATCACACCCTATTAGATATGGTGCGCTCTATGATGAGCACCGCTGAGTTACCTATTTTCTTTTGAGATAATGCGCTTGAGACAGCATCATACCTATTGAATCAAGTTCCATCTAAATCTGTGCCAAATACTCTATATGAGATATGGAGGGGAATGAGACCATCTCTTAATCGAGTTAAGATATGGGGTTGTCCGGCCTATGTCAAAAGACAAAATCCGGACAAACTCGAGGCGCGATCAGTTCTTTGTAAGTTTGTGGGATATCCAAAGAATTCACATGGATATATTTTCTACCACGCTGAGGAACAAAAGGTGTTTATTTCTCAATACGCCACATTTTTGGGCAAGGAATTTCTTGCAAAAGAAATTAGTGGCAAAAAGGTAGAGCTGGAAGAAGTTCCAGCAGCATAAACTGCAACTGAAGATTTAGTGGAACCAGGGGATTTGATAGTTCCCAAGGAACCTCAGCCTCTCCGCCGATCTAGTAGGGTTCCTCATCCACTTGAGAGATACTTCGGTTTTCTCATTGATGGTAGGATCGAGGATTACATCATGGAAGATGATGACCCAAATAGCTTCGAGCAGGCCATCACGAGTGGGGACTCTGTGAAATGGCTGGATGCAATGCGATCTGAGATGGAATCCATGTACACCAACAACATATGGACTTTGGATGTTGCTCCCGAAGGGGTAAAACCCATTGGGAGCAAATGGATCTTTAAGAAGAAACTTGGTGTAGGTGGAAAAGTTGAGACTTTCAAAGCTAGACTTGTTGCAAAAGGTTTTCGTCAACGACCAGGTGTGGATTATGATGAAACCTTTTCTTCAGTGGCTATGCTTAAGTGTTGGAGATATTGCCCTCAGAGTCAATTATTGGATCACAGGCACGTTATTACAATGATTGATGGAAGTCCTATCCCGATAGGACAGTTTTACTCGAGATGATAGTATGCTATCTGGTTTACCTTTATCATCGTGTACTGCTTTAGGTGACCTGACAGGTCACTATTGCACGTTGATAGAGCCCCTAGGATTCTTGCTTGACCACCAGCAGTATGAGGGCGATCATATACGTGGGAGCTGGTAGTCTATAAGCACATCCTTAAATGGTCCCTAGTCGTGTGAGTTTCGAGATAAGGCATCGATACTCCAGAGTAGACTAGTGTGTACATTCGAGACCCCGACGAGGGGCGGTGGCCGGTCTCACAAGCCATTGGTGTCAGTTCGTTCACCTAAGATGTATACAGGTGCTCATTTGATTATGAGTACACCGGACAGGACTCGCCGAGAATATGCTAGTTGGTCATATACCAGACGTCAGATGGCAGTTCCCTGGTGACATGTGTACAGGTTAGTTCATCGACCTGGGGATCGTCATTTGTCTCGTGTGAGTTCCCACTGTACTTTGATTACTACCCTACCACGGCTCAAAAGAGTCGTGCAAACAGGTTTTAGTTGGGTACAGTCCCGAGCCACATGGAGGCAGTGAGCGCATCTTCAGGGGTTCGTCTCTCCCGGTATTGGGGGTGAGGTCGCGCTGTGTCTAGGAGAGCCATTACACGAAGCCCTCGGCCGAGGCAAGGAGATTTACTGGTAGGTATTCCAGTAGTATCTCAGGGTGTTCTGGGCTACACTCCGACACGACTTGTACCGCTTTTGGGGGTCTGACTTTTACCAACCCCCTAGGCCCGCCATGCGATGCTCATAGACGAACGGACCGGACTGTACGGATATTGTCACTGACAGGCTCAGTAGGGTGTCAGGCTGAGTTCGCTCACAGACGTCCCTTTTAGTCAATACCTGGTAGCCCGTTACGTATTGGCTTATACCTCTGACATGCTAGTGGTTAAATCCACAACCATGGTGTTGATGAGTCTTTAGAGTCCCCCACATTCAGTTACTCAGCTTTCGGGCGAAAAGCTGTAAAGGCCGTATGGAGATATGGCAAGGTCCGATTAGATACATGCGGTATTGCACGGATCAGGATCGGACAGTTTGTACTACTGGCCGTATGGTTATATGGCAGGGTTCGATCAGATACGTGCGGTATTGCACGGATCAGGATCGAACGGATATTACTAGCCGGCTTTGGTTTAAGCCGGATCCTAGTATAGTACAGTGTAGATTTTGTCTCATTGCATTTGTATTTCGGTCGGAATACAGATGCAGGTGTGTATGCACAGTATCGGGGTTTTCCTGTAATTTATTACGGGACCATTTTTCTGGAGTTGCCAGTTTGCTTTCCGTTTCGGCCAATTTCCTTTGTATCGTTCATTGGCCGAAAATTGCTGAAGGAGGGCTTATTTGCATTGTTGCAAATAGGCATTTGTGGAGGGTGTTCTTTGCATATATTTGTATCATGATGGTTGCATGATGGTGCCCCATCCCTTGACCTTTCTTGAGTTCATGATTGCTTGACTTTGTGTGGTGATGATGGTGGTGTTGGAGTGTGAGGTTGGTTAAGCTATCATGATTGTTGGTTGAGTATTGGAATTGTTGTGATGATGATTCTTTGCATGATAGCCTTCTCTCTCTCTCCCATGGTTGATTGGATGACACTTTCATTTTCTCACTCTCCCCTCACTTGCATGGCCGGCCACTTCCCTCATGGGCTGTCTAAATTTTTGGAATGGGTATTTGGTTCATTTCATGCTCCCAAATATCCCCAAGTTCCTCCACATAATTCTGGTATCATCCCTCCACCAAAATGGCTCCTCCATGAACCCCAAATGAGATATGGATCTTCACTACACATTCTACAGCAAATCTTGGACGCGTCGGCCAGCCAACTTCGCGCCCGAGTTGCCTCGGCATTGAGGTGGGAGCCCGTAAAAGATGTAGGCGATGTGGTGCCCTTCCGGCAAGGAGGCGACGACCGGAGTTTCCGCAGGAGATCGGGACGACGACGAGAAGACCGGAGACTCGGATCAGTCGGTATATCTCTCTTCCCCATCTTGTAGTTAGCTAGGACTAGTTAATGGTTCGATCCGGGTTTTAGTGCGCGGTGGTGCCGGTTTGCTAAGTTCGCAAAATTAAAGTTTATCACCGCTTCCGCATTCCGGCGTCGGATTGACGGCCGGGGCGCCGCCGTGCACTTACAGTGGTATCAGAGCCTCGCCATTAACTTAGTCTAGCTTTGTTTAATGTGTTTACATTTCCGATCGACCAAAATTCCAAAATCCGCGTTTTTCTACACATCAGTTTTCTGTCGAAATTTTTTGAAGTCCAAAAATTTTTCAGGTTGTAGAAAATTGATGTACTCGAAGATCTAAGAATACTGTAAAAATTCGACATAGTAAATCGACAACCAGAGCGCGGAACCGCGGCCAAACCCCCTTTAGGCCGCGGTTCCGCCGCACTATGATGTCTTTGCCATGTCAAATTTCTACAGTTGCCTTCTGGGCTGAAAATAGGGGTTTTGGAATAATAATTTTGGGCCCGGAATTTCTTAATGTGCTACAGTAGTACTTGGGGGCCCACTTGGTAAATTTGATCGATCGGATATTTTAAACACATTATTTCACAGTATTTACATTGTATCTGCGACCGTGAATGTCACTTGATCGGTAAATCCAGTATTACTGCTATAGCCCGGTTAGACGGATTTGCGAATGTGACTTTCACGTTGATGTTCTGTGTTATGTTGTGATTTTGCGGATTGATCGTGGGGGATAGCCTGGATGCAATGCTAGTACAGAGTTGGTTGTATTATGTACATTTGTTATTGCGGGGCGAGCGTCCGACATGTGGACTGCCGTCACTGCCTGATTGTATTATTATTTTGGGGCACGACCAGGTTGCGGTCGATGTACCCGTTGTATGTATATTTTAATTTCTGTACTAGGATTACCCCAAGGTGGGGTGCACTGATAGCCGGGTTCCAGAGGGCAACGGGCCCGCATCTCATGGCATTGAGACGGAGGGGGCCTAACTCTTGAATTGGCGGGCTATTCGCCGCACTCGTAGGGGGTACAGGTTGACCCAGGAGGGGTGCCCAAGTTAACGGATTCCGTGAAGTGCCGGGTGGTCCATTCACGTTGCTGAAAGGGGCTGCATCGCTTCAGGTTTTGGCGGGTAACTTGCCGCGCCCGTAGGGGTCTAGGATTTCATTGCACAGGCTATCCACACGACCAGGGGAACGTCGGGTTTCAGTAGTGGCTCTGTGAAACCCGGGGATCCCAGATATCTGTATTGTTCTGAGATGCTGTACATTTCTGTGATGTTGCATTTCTTATCACGCCTTGAGCGAAATATAATATATTGGTATATATATTAGTAGATGTTGTATATGTTTTACATCCGCGCTAGTCCAGTCCCCGCTCTGTCGTTAGTTAGCTAACCTAACGGGTAATGACGGGACCCAGTGGCGAATGCGGATGGCATATACGTACATCAGTATATTTTCGTTCTTTGTGGTGTGATCAATTGATGGGACTGCGTTGATTCGGATCAATGCAAGTTAAAAACAAACCTAATCTGATGTTATTGGAACACTTTTTCAAAAAGCTGTTATTGCAAGGACGTTCTCTTTTGTTTTGCATCGTGGTATTCAGTTGGAATATCCTGCTCCTCAGTCGACGAGGCAAGGGCCGAGATCCCTTCACCGGGAGTGATCCCTTGGACAAAAAGTTTGCGTCAGGGCATTAACTTCACTATAGCTGATTACTTTTTCTTTGCATCGTGGTATTCAGTTGGAATATCCTGCACCTCATTCTACGGGGAAAGAGCCGAGATCCCTTCATTAGGAGTGACCTCTTTAGCAATGGTTTTTCGTCACTATATTTTAAAAAGCTATCCGTTCCTTCAACGATATCAAGTTCTTTACGTTAAAAGTTTTCTCCAGAAACCATTCGTAGCCCTCCGTCGTTTCATATGAGTGTTCAATAGTATTCAAGCTGTGTATGTTGGCCAAAGTCAAGGCACAGTGATTGGTAGCTATTGGGGCATTCATATGCAGCATAGATAGATGCATTGGTTTGGGACAGTCGTACTGCAATTTTGGCCAAAGTCAAGGGTATGTACGGATGGATTCAAATTAACCTGGAGAATGACGGGTAGAACTTGATATGTGACTTATGATATGTTGGCCAAAGTCAAGGTCATAAGAGCATGGGGCAGAAATCCACATCGGGAGTTTCAAAAGAACTGAAACTTGCCAGATATGCGCATACCTTCTGGAGTATGATGACGTGAGCGGATTCCGTCATGTTATCATGCGATGATAGTTGGATCCCGATTCCCACTGATGAGTTAGTTTACTCCTCGGGTGATCCCGACTAATTCTTCTTACAGGTTTAGAGGAGAATTTGACGGTACAGTGGGAGGTTTCCAGATTAGATAAATTGGTAGCCATTCTGATCTAGGTTAGAGTGCACGCTGAGTGTTTCTTTTCTCTCTCTCTTTGGCTGCGACCATTGACCCGACCCTAAGACAATGACTCAGTGACCAAGTTGATCGAACCTTCTTAAACACTGGCTTTTGGATTGTCAGAGTTGCGAACCTCATTGCCACTCCTACTTTTACCCTTTTCTCCAGGACACCCCGTATTATTACGAACGTCCACTTCCATTGGACAAAACCATCGTATAGTTAGATACGAACTCGAAAGATTTTATTCGAGTATGGTTTCAGGTTCTGGAGAAAACGGATAGGACTATTCAGTTGTCTTTTCCTTTTACCTTCTCTCAGGTTGCGAGTACTCCTTGGTTTAGGAGTAGTACACCTATTACGCAAATTGGATAGTCTTCTTCCAAACCTTAGGCTGGTGCCGACCGGTGGGGAATGAAGAAAACCAATTAGCATAACGATGGTGTGCAGAAGGTATTAAGTTAAGACAAATAAAGGGATTAGTAAGAGGGCAAAGTAAACTGCGACTGCTATTCACGACCAAACCATGTATTCCTTCGCCAATCCTAAATCACCTTTGTATTTCTCCAGGACACTCCGTATCACTACGAAGATCCACAGTTTATTGGATACTCCATCGTATGGTTATATACGAACTCGAAAGGAACTTGTTCCAGTTCGGGGATGGATTCTGGTTCAGGAGAAATAGGAATAAGGTTTATTCGGTTGTCTTTTATCTTCACCTTCTCTCGCTTTGCGAGTGCTCCTAGGATTAGGACAGTACACCCATTATGCTTATTGGATAGTCTTCTTCCAAACCATAGGCTGGTGCCGAACGGTAGGGAAGGAAGAAAACCATTTGGCCTAAAGGGGTGTACAGAAGGTAATGACTAATGACATATAAAGGGATTTGGAGAGGTGGCAAAGAATTATACGGTTACAGTTGTGAATATGGATAATGGAAGAGGCATTACTAGGAATACCATGATACCCCATCGAAACATTTCAATGTTTCGGTTTCACTGTGTACTGTTAAAGGAAAACTGATTTCCCAGTTAGACACTTGCTCCAGGGTATGTATTTACCAAGTATGATTCTCACTTCTGTATAGTTTTACAGATGATGAGTGGGAGTAAGTTATTGGGAATTGGGTGATCATCCTCATTATATCGGGATTCGTTGTAATCGGTGATATTTGAGGAAATCACCTGGGCTGTTTGCCGGTCGGCAAATATTTGGTTTTGAATATCCGCTGTTATGCACCAATTTCAAATCGATATATCTGTATGTCTATTTTCATAGAGTGAGATATACCTTTTTGAAATTATGTCTACGACATTTACCTATATCAGTGGATGGTTAGGTAAGGAGCATTAAGCATCGGTGTAATTCTTCATAACCAAAGGTACAGTTTTCAACCTACGACACACATTGAATGAGTTATCAGACTCAAGGGACTTATACAGAGTATTGTATGTTGTCCAGGGTCCATGAGGACAGAGGGGTTGGTCTTCGTACTATATTCAGTTTACTTATGACTTCTCTACTTTTTAGACAGGTGTTTCGTGGAAACACAGGGTCTGAATTTTGAGAAGTTATAGGTATTTGAATAAAGTAGAGAACCAGGTATTGCAAGAATCGGGATTCTTCAAAGTGATCGAAGATGTAGATACTTGAGTATGGTATTCAGATGATAGTAATGATTAAGAGATCTTGCTTCTCTTTCAGGTTATTCATAATTGGAAGCATTCCTAAGTTGAGTAATGCTGATCGGCCTCTTTCCATTTAGTTGACATGCACTAGGGACAGCTGCATGATTTGAATCTGGTTCAATTAAATCAGTGCCTCTGGTTCTATATTGGATATAGAACAGTTCGTATGTTAACGATGTTAAGGTACGGGGAGTTGTCCGGCTTATGATTAAAACCAGACTCTGGATAACTCAAGGCACGTTTCTGTAATGGCTGTTTCTGGGTTGACCCAGGCTATGACGAGGGTTGACTTTCTACCATCTGGATGAACAATAGCGATATTGTTCTAGACTCGCCACAGTTTTATTAAAAATGGATTTTTTCAGAAAAAGGTAGTGGGAGTATGGTAGAACTGGAAGTGATTCCAGAACCACAAACGATTACTGAAGATTTCATAGGAACCTAAAGATTCAATCTGGTTTGACATTCCATTGGCCACTCCGCAGATAAGGTGGGTAACTTCAGGCACCCGAGAGGTACTCCGGTAGCCTCAAGGACAGTGACAGGGAAGTTCTTGTTTACCCACACTTGCCATTGCTGTTGTTCCAGGTTGCGAGACCCGGCGGGAGGATGATTATAGCGTCGTTCTAAACTAGTTTTAGAAGTGTACGTGTATATGACTCTGGCATAGGGTTGTCGTAGTCAGTGGGAGCAGCGGAAGCATTGGTGGACAGTTGGCTTATGTCTATTTATAGACTAAAGCAAAGATAGCGGAGATAGATCATCAATTTCTGATGTGACAGTCATAGGTTTGACTTCATCAGAATAGGGGATGGATCTGTTGAGAAGGTAGTAGGGTGTGTTGTCATGGTATTTGGATGACATACACAGAGTAGGAAGTGATATTCCTATACTACGATCGGTTATACTTTGGTCGTCACATAGAGTTTTCTCCACATGGGACTTGGACATTATATCAGACAATTTGGTTACTAGATCTATGGTTTTAGATCTAGATTTGGGTAGTCTCCCAATAAGGGTACATAGACAGCATTCTAAGAGTATTTAGAATGGACGACTCCTGGCACGGTTGTGTACCTGCTGGTGATGGAGTCACCTTCTCTAAAGGTGTCTTACAGACTAAAGTAGAGAGGGATGTGCATGATTGACAGATCACTTGCTTAGGCAATTGAGTCAATCATGAGATGTCAAGTACCACACCAGATGTTGTTCTTGCACTAGATGCAATAAGTTGACATTGATCCAATCCTGGAGAAACAGTCGGAAGCAGTTTTAGAACATAAGTGAATGTTCTTGGGATATGATAACGACAGCCTCATTCGGGAGACAGTTATCATTCCAGGCTTCCAAGGTGACATGGACGACAAGGAGGTTGTCAGAGTTATAGTTTTCCCTCTGACGAGGGGCAGTATTTTGGATAAGTGATCCAAGGCAATACTGAGGGAGGCATGGCGCAGGATACTGATTAAGTTCAGTTCACGATACAGTCTAAGAAGTTTGGATTTGGAGTTCATTTATGAGCTAGGTCCCATCAGACATCCAGACACATTCTAAGACAGGTATTACTCATTTCGGGAGATGGGTTTCTCCGCGAACTTGAAATATAGAGAGACATAAAAAGAGACATCAAGGCGGATCCACTCACTAAGGCTATTCCTCGAACGCAGTAGTTTCGCAAGCGAGCTTTGTGAGACTGACTAGTAGAGGAGTTAGGTGTTCGGTATCACACGTGCTGTGAGTATGCGACATCGCAATAATTAGCCTTGAGTGCAAGTGGGAGATTGTTGGAGATATTTCCCTCAGAGTCAATTATTGGATCACAGGCACGTGATTACAATGATTGATGGAAGACCTATCCCGATAGGACAGTCTTACTCGAGATGATAGTATGCTATCTGGTTTACCTTTATCATCGTGTACTGCTTTAGGTGACCTGACAGGTCACTATTGCATGTTGATAGAGCCCCTAGGATTCTTGCTTGACTACCAGCAGTATGAGGGCGATCATATACGTGGGAGCTGGTAGTCTATAAGCACATCCTTAAATGGTCCCTAGTCGTGTGAGTTTCGAGATAAGGCATCGATACTCCAGAGTAGACTAGTGTGTACATTCGAGACCCCGACGAGGGGCGGTGGCCGGTCTCACAAGCCACTGGTGTCAGTTCGTTCACCTAAGATGTATACAGGTGCTCATTGGGTTATGAGTACACCGGACAGGACTCGCCGGGAACATGCTAGTTGGTCATATACCAGACGTCAGATGGCAGTTCCCTGGTGACATGTGTACAGGTTAGTTCATCGACCTGGGGATCGTCATTTTTCTCGTGTGAGTTCCCACTGTACTTTGATTACTACCCTACCACGGCTCAAAGGAGTCGTGCAAACAGGTTTTAGTTGGGTACAGACCCGAGCCACATGGAGGCAGTGAGCGCATCTTCAGGGGTTCGTCTCTCCCGGTATTGGGGGTGAGGTCGCGCTGTGTCTAGGAGAGCCATTACACGAAGCCCTCGGCCGAGGCAAGGAGATTTACTGGTAGGTATTCCAGTAGTATCTCAGGGTGTTCTGGGCTACACTCCGACACGACTTGTACCGCTTTTGGGGGTCTGACTTTTACCAGCCCCCTAGGCCCGCCATGCGATGCTCATAGACGAACGGACCGGACTGTACGGATATTGTCACTGACAGGCTCAGTAGGGTGTCAGGCTGAGTTCGCTCACAGACGTCCCTTTTATTCAATACCTGGTAGCCCGTTACGTATTGGCTTATACCTCTGACATGCTAGTGGTTAAACCCACAACCATGGTGTTGACGATTCTTTAGAGTCCCCCACATTCAGTTACACAGCTTTCGGGCGAAAAGCTGTAGAGGCCGTATGGAGATATGGCAAGGTCCGATCAGATACGTGCGGTATTGCACGGATCAGGATCGGACAGTTTGTACTACTGGCCGTATAGTTATATGGCAGGGTTCGATCAGATACGTGCGGTATTGCACGGATCAGGATCGAACGGAGATTACTAGCCGGCTTTGGTTTAAGCCGGATCCTAGTATAGTACAGTGTAGATTTTGTCTCATTGCATTTGTATTTCGGTCGGAATACAGATGCAGGTGTGTATGCACAGTATCGGGGTTTTCCTGTAATTTATTACAGGACCAGTTTTCTGGAGTTGCCAGTTTGCTTTCCGTTTCGGTCAATTTCCTTTGTATCGTTCATTGGCCGAAGATTGGTGGTGGAGGGCTTATTTACATTGTTGCAAATAGGCATTTGTGGAGGGTGTTCTTTGCATATATTTGCATCATGATGGTTGCATGATGGAGCCCCATCCCTTGACCTTTCTTGAGTTCATGATTGCTTGACTTTGTGAGGTGATGATGGTGGTGTTGGAGTGTGAGGTTGGTTAAGCTATCATGATTGTTGGTTGAGTATTGGAATTGTTGTGATGATGATTCTTTGCATGATAGCCTTCTCTCTCTCTCCCTTGGTTGATTGGATGACACTTTCATTTTCTCACTCTCCCCTCACTTACATGGCCGGCCACTTCCCTCATGGGCTGTCCAAATTTTTGGAGTGGGTATTTGGTTCATTTCATACTCCCAAATATCCCCAAGTTCCTCCACATAATTCTGGTATCATCCCTCCACCAAAATGGCACCTCCATGAACCCCAAATGAGACATGGTTCTTCACTACACATTCTACATCAAATCTTGGACGCGTCGGCCAGCTAACTTCGCGCCCGAGTTGCCTCGGCATTGAGGTGGGAGCCCGTAAAAGATGTAGGCGATGTGGTGCCCTTCCGGCAAGGAGGCGACGACCGGAGTTTCCGCGGGAGATCGGGACGACGACGAGAAGACCGGAGGACTCGGATCAGTCGGTATATCTCTCTTCCCCATCTTGTAGTTAGCTAGGGCTAGTTAATGGTTCGATCCGGGTTTTAGTGCGCGGTGGTGCCGGTTTGGTAAGTTCGCAAAATTAAAGTTTATCACCGCTTCCGCATTCCGGCGTCGGATTGACGGCCGGGGCGCCGCCGTGCAATTACAGTGGTATCAGAGCCTCGCCATTAACTTAGTCTAGCTTTGTTTAATGTGTTTACATTTCCGATCGACCAAAATTCCAAAATCCGCATTTTTCTTCACATCAGTTTTCTGTCGAAATTTTTTGAAGTCCAAAATTTTTTCATGTTGTAGAAAAGTGATGTACTCGAAGATCTAAGAATACTGAAAAAATTCGACACAGTAAATCGATAACCAGAGCGCGGAACCGCGGCCAAACCCCCTTTAGGCCGCGGTTCCGCCGCACTATGATGTCTTTGCCATGTCAAATTTCTACAGTTGCCTTCTGGGCTGAAAATAGGGGTTTTGGAATAATAATTTTAGGCCCAGAATTTCTTGATGTGCTACAGTAGTACTTGGGGGCCCACTTGGTAAATTTGATCGATCAGATATTTTAAACACATTATTTCATAGTATTTACATTGTATCTTCGACCGTGAATGTCACTTGATCGGTAAATCCAGTCTAACTGCTATAGCCCGGTTAGACGGATTTGCGAACGTGACTTTCACGTTGATGTTCTGTGTTATGCTGTGATGTTGCGGATTGATCGTTGGGGATAGCCTGGATGCAATGCTAGTACAGAGTTGGTTGTATTATGTACATTTGTTATTGCTGGGCGAGCGTCCGACATGTGGACTGCCGTCACTGCCTGATTGTATTATTATTTTGGGGCACGACCACGTTGCGGTCGATGTACCCGTTGTATGTATATTTTACTTTCTGTACTAGGATTACCCCAAGGTGGGGTGTACTGATAGCCGGGTTCCAGAGGGCAACGGGCCCGCATCTCATGGCATTGAGACGGAGGGGGCCTCACTCTTGAATTGGCGGGCTATTCGCCTCACTCGTAGGGGGTACAGGTTGACCCAGGAGGGGTGCCCAAGTTACCGGATTCCGTGAAGTGCCGGGTGGTCCATTCACGTTGCTGAAAGGGGCTGCCTCGCTTCAGGTTTTGGCGGGTAACTTGCCGCGCCCGTAGGGGTCTAGGATTTCATTGCACAGGCTATCCACACGACCAGGGGAACGTCGGGTTTCAGTAGTGGCTCTGTGAAACCCGGGGATCCCAGATATCTGTATTGTTCTGAGATGCTGTACATTTTTGTGATGTTGCATTTCTTATCACGCCTTGAGCGAAATATAATATATTGGTATATATATTAGTAGATGTTGTATATGTTTTACATCCGCGCTAGTCCAGTCCCCGCTCTGTCGTTAGTTAGCTAACCTAACGGGTAATGACGGGACCCAGTGGCGAATGCGGATGGCATATACGTACATCAGTATATTTTCGTTCTTTGTGGTGTGATCAATTGATGGGACTGCGTTGATTCGGATCAATGCAAGTTGAAAACAAACCTAATCTGATGTTGTTGGAACACTTTTTCAAAAAGCTGTTATTGCAAGGACGTTCTCTTTTGTTTTGCATCGTGGTATTCAGTTGGAATATCCTGCTCCTCAGTCGACGAGGCAAGGGCCAAGATCCCTTCACCGGGAGTGACCCCTTGGACAAAAAGTTTGCGTCAGGGCATTAACTTCACTATAGCCGATTACTTTTGCTTGGCATCGTGGTATTCAGTTGGAATATCCTGCACCTCATTCTATGGGGAAAGAGCCGAGATCCCTTCATTGGGAGTGACCTCTTTAGCAATGGTTTTTCGTCACTATATTTTAAAAAGCTATCCGTTCCTTCAACGATATCAAGTTCTTTACATTAAAGGTTTTGGCCAGAAACCATTCGTAGCCCTCCGTCGTTTCATATGAGTGTTCAATAGTATTCAAGCTGTGTATGTTGGCCAAAGTCAAGGCACAGTGATTGGTAGCTATTGGGGCATTCATATGCAGCATAGATAGATGCGTTGGTTTGGGACAGTCGTACTGCCATTTTGGCCAAAGTCAAGGGTATGTACGGATGGATTCAAATTAACCTGGAGAATGACGGGTAGAACTTGACATGTGACTTATGATATGTTGGCCAAAGTCAAGGTCATAAGAGCATGGGGCAGAAATCCACATCGGGAGTTTCAAAAGAACTGAAACTTGCTAGATATGCGCATACCTTCTGGAGTGTGATGACGTGAGCGGATTCCGTCATGTTATCATGCGATGATAGTTGGATCCCGATTCCCACTGATGAGTTAGTTTACTCCTCGGGTGATCCCGACTAATTCTTCTTACAGTTTTGGAGGAGAATTTGACGGTACAGTGGAAGGTTTCTAGATTAGATAAATTGGTAACCATTCTGATCTAGGTTAGAGTGCATGCTGAGTGTTTCTTTTCTCTCTCTCTTTGGCAGCGACCATTGACCCGACCCTAAGGCAATGACTCAGTGACCAAGTTGACCGAACCTTCTTAAACACTGGCTTTTGGATTGTCAGAGTTGCGAACCTCATTGCCACTCCTACTTTTACCCTTTTCTCCAGGACACCCCGTATTATTACGAACGTCCACTTCAATTGGACAAAACCATCGTATGGTTAGATACGAACTCGAAAGATTTTATTCGAGGATGGTTTCAGGTTCTGGAGAAAACGGATAGGACTATTCAGTTGTCTTTTCCTTTTACTTTCTCCCAGGTTGCCTCCTATATCTGGAGAAAACGGATGACATACTCTTGATAGGAAATAATGTTCCTATGCTGCACTCGGTCAAGATTTTCTTATCACAAAGATTCTCAATGAAAGATCTAGGTGATGCCTCCTATATCTTGGGGATTAAGATCTATAGAGATAGATCTAAATGGATACTAGGATTGTCCCAATCCAGGTACATTGACACCATACTAAAGGTGTTTGGTATGGAAGATTCCAAGCGTGGGAATTTACCCACGATCTCAGGACTCACTCTCTACATAGAGATGTCTCCCAAGACTGATTTGGAAAGAGCTCGCATGTAATGGATACCCTATGCTTCAACAGTAGGCTCTGTGATGTACGCGATGTTATATACTAGACCCGATGTAGCATACTCACTAAGTGTAGTGAGTAGGTATCAAGAAGATCCAGGGGAGAATCACTGGACAGCTGTGAAGAACATTCTCAAGTACTTGAGAAGGACTAAAGAAATGTTCTTAGTGTATGGTAACGGTGAACTCCAACTGGAGTCCTTTACCGATTCGAGCTTCCTGAGTGATAAGGACGACTCTAAGTCGGTCTCGGGATTTGTCTTTACCATCAATGGAGGGGCGGTTTGTTGTAAGAGTTCCAAACAAGAAAACGCGGCAGACTCGACGTTGGAGGATGAATACATCGCTGCCAACGATGCTGCCAAAGAGGCTGTCTGGATGAAGAAGTTCATAAACGAACTTGGTGTGGTTCCATCCATCGAGCATCTAATACCTTTGTATTGTAATAACAATGGAGCTGTGGCTTTGGCCAAGGAACCCAGGTCCCATCAGCGATCCTGGCATATTCTGAGGCGGTATCACCTGATCCGGGAGATAGTTGATCTCCGGGAGATCGAGGTCAGGAGAGTTAACACGAAGACTAACACGGCGGATCCACTCACGAAGGCCATACCCCAGATACAATTTGAGAGACTCTTCGTGATGTTGGGTATGAGATACTACAACAACTGGCCTTAGTGAAAGTAGGAGATTGTTAGTTATATGTATGCCCTAGAGGCCATTATTGTGTATATGATGTATATTATAGTGGATGCTTGGAAATATATAGAGAGGACTTTCTTGCTCGACATGATAGTATGCTATATGGTTGATCTCTGTCTTAACATGTAGACTTGTATTGTGATAATGTCTTGCTCTCACATGTTGATAAAGCCCTTAGGATGTGTACTTGAGTACTTGGACTATGATGGAGATCATACTAATGGGGCCAGGGTTGTCCACAAGTACATCCTTTAATTGTTCCTAGTCAAGGGTGTATCGAGACAGGGCATCGATATTCCAGAGTTGACTAGAGTATACGCTTCTTGACCCATATGATGGGCGATGGATGATCCCACATCCATTGGTATTTGAAATCAAAGATGGTATACGGGTGCTCAGTGGAGACTGGGTACACTGAACGGACTCGCCGAGAACTCCTAGATTGTTTTATACCTATCGTCAGATAGCAGTTCTCTGGTGACACTGGTACAGGTTAGTCTGTAGACCCGAGATCGTCAAAGAGGCTTGTGTGACTCCCACTGTGCTTTGATTTCCAACTTACCACATTCAAGAGAACGTGCAAAACGGTGGCTTTTGCTTACAGTCCTAAGTCACATGGAGGGAATGAGCGATAGGAGGGGATTCGTCTCTCCCGGTATTGGGGGTTGATGTTGTGCTGTGCTCGATTGGCTATAACAGGAAGTCCCTGGCCATGGCTGATACAGAGATTTACTGGTAAGTGTTATCAGTATTTTCTCGACCCGTTATGAGCCTCAGATCGGCACGAATTATCGGTTAGTGGGGTCTGACATTTACCACCCCTAGACTAGATATGCGACATATCAGACGAAGAGACCGGACTGTACGGTAATGTTACTGACAGGCTTTGCGGGAGTTTAGACAAGCTTTCTTGTTGATCTTATGATCGCTTAATACCTGGGTAGCCGTTACGTCCAGCTAGTACCGCTTACGGCTTGTGGGTGACTGATATGATCATCACCTATTGCCGGCGTATTGACGAGTCTTTAGAGTCCTACATAGAGGTTTCCTAGCTCATGCGAAACGGAGTAGGAGCACATATGTGATATGTGCGGGACCGAGATTAATACGTGTATGTGATACCGTATTCTATTCTCGCGATATGTGATATCGGTCGGTTATATGTGATATAGTCGGGTTATCGAATCAAGTGTTGATTCGATAAGTTGATACATATAATATTAGTCGGTTGTATATGATATAGCCGGATTATTAAATCAAGTGTTCATTTAATAATTTAATGTATAATTATATATATGATATATTAATTTACATTAACTAATATTAGCTCACTTAAGCATTTCTTTATCTCACTTATGCATTTAATATATATGTGATATATATTAATTGTGTTTATTTTTGTGTCATGCTTGATGCCACATGCTACATGAGAGTATGAGACTCACACCATACTCATGATAATGTAGGGTTTATTTATTTAAATTAAATCAAAAATTAGTTTGAAATTAGTCACATGGTTGAGCTTAGTGGAAGATTGTAGAACCATTGACTTAGTCCACTAGTTTTGTTTTACATTAGATCTTTATTAACCCTACAATTAACTTAAGCCATGGTTAAGTCTACATGAGTTATATGAGATATTTTCTCACCCATGGTTGCCACAACATTATTGGCTTCATCTTCTTCATCAACAAGAGAGAGCTCTCTAGGTTTTGGAAAGGTGAGGAAAATTAGTGTGAAAAAGATGTCTAAAGTGAGCAAAAATCCTACTTCATCATCCTCTACTAGATTATCCATTTAGTTTAGGGTGTTAGCTTCACAATTAGTGAAGAGGTAGCTTGAGTTAGTGTCTCCTCGACATAAATCATCTTAGGCCTCGAAGACTTCAAGCAAGCTTGTTCCTTTCATCTTGTAGGGCCATTCTAGAGTCCGGGAGTTCACTATTTGGAGCGTAGGGACTACTACACGGAGCTATTGAAGTGAAGGACCGGTCTACAAAGGTTGTATTCCATGTTCACTTAGATGTAAAGTTATTTACATGTTGTATTGTCTAATTCTCTAGTTAAGATTCTAGGGTTAGGGTTGTTTAGCATGGCAATTTTGAAACTGGCATGGATGATGCCTCCCGAAACCTTGCTGTCGTGCTAGGCATTCCTGCACACACTTTCCTCACTTGGCATCTTCTTCAACCTCCACCCTATATGTCTCATGTGTTGAGAAACCTAGGGCGTATTAAGACAAAGTAATCACACACACTCTCTACTTCATCTTGGCTATCTAGGTTAGCGAACTAGATACTCGAGTTTCTTCGGTTTTGAGGTCGGAGCCCGTATTACAAACTCTCGACGTGGATCGTCTTCGTTGGGGGAGGCCGGAGATCAAACATGATCGAGGAAGCCATGAGGAGCTTGGGACAGAGGTTGAAGACCAAAGGACACGGATCGTTCGGTATAACCTCTCTAAACTCCTTTACATACAACTAGTGTAGGGTTAATGGTACGATCCGTAGATTAGGGTTCCGTTAGCGCCTGTTTTTAAAGTTTTTTGTTCCGCATTTGGCCACGGATTAATGGCCGTGGCGCTGGCATAACCTAACAGATTGATCTGCACTCTTGACTTGAGGATGCCGTACTATGTATTATACAGTACGTGACGCTATGAGGCTGGATCGCCGACTACTATGTATATCGGCTCGGAATTTATGTAGATTTTCTTATCTTTCCGACTAGTTTCTTAGTTAGTCTTTTAGTTGTTTAGGTAGATGCTAGACTAGGCTCGAGTTATACCTATCATCAAAATTAACGAATCATGAGTATTTTTAACGACAGCTCGAGGGATACTACAGATTTTTCAAAGGACGTATCTTTTCTCAAAAACCCCGTAGCCCCTACTTTTCTAAAAACCACGATTCGTGCAATTTCAAAACACTAAAACCGTATGACTCGTACACTTATACGTATATTTTATAATTCTACATTTACTATTCACTTGTTTTGTTATTTTTATGCTGTTCTCATTGCATTGCATATTTATTACATGTATTTTCTTTAGTTATTATGAATCCCGTCTGTTAGGACACCAGCACCATTAACGATGATGCATATGTTCCACGTACACTTGCTTGCCGGCTCACACACATCATCATCGGTAATTTCAATGTCACGTACATTTTAGAAAACGTTACTTTATTGGTATAACTTGCTAGCTGGTAGTTTCAACATATTATTAGTATGCTTGCTCTCATATGCTAGTTTAGATATTGCATTTCTTGCTTAGTTACCCCATGCATTTATATATTCATTCTGTTATGTACTATTGTGTGGCCTTTTCTCTATATTCACTGTTCATTGACTCGTGATTTTAAGATTTCGGATCTTTCATGAGATTTCTGGATTTGGGAAACCGCATGTGAATTTTATAAACTTATGATTATTTTTAAAGAGAAATATGTAGTTTCTCGTGATATGATGTGTGTGGCGTCCATGAGTTTTCTCGGTTCTTGAGCTGTATCATATACCCGATTCGAGGAGGGGATGCTCCATCTGCGGGTGCATGGTTGTAACACCTTAGAATGCAATTAGTGTTAATTAAGCGATAATGCGGATTTTTAGTAAATAGTTAACCAAAATAGTTTTCGCATATTTTATAAAAATTAATTAATATTTTCTTATTATTTATTTCAGGCTTGCACACACTTGTGCATGTTAACCTAGGATTAATTAGGGTTAACCATGCTTAAGTAGCCATGGCACCTTAACCCCATTCCATTAAGTTTTATGTAATTATTTAAATTATTTAGTTTTTAAAAAAAAGGGTTGACTTGGGAGAGAGAGAGAGGGTTGATAATGGAATCATGAGGCATGGGGCAAGCATAGCTTGCATTTAATGAGGAGAGAGAAGGGGGCATGGCTCACTCTAACCTCACCCCCTCATTTCACTTCACCACTCTCACACCCTCATTCTCTTCATCACTCACACTCTCTCATTCACACCTTATTTTCTTCATCTCTTTTTCTCATCCCCTCAAACTGAAACCCTAACCCAAATCCTCACTAAACCAAACCAAATCACCACTAAACCACACTAAAACCCTTCATAAGTCAAGATTAAGCCGCTAAGATGACTTGAAGCATGGAAAGCTATGATTTTTGAGCAAGTGTGGATAGGTAATGATCCCTAACTGTTAATTAGGTTGTTGTTATGTTGTGTAGCTTAGTAGTTGTTGTTTAGAACACTAAAGATGTAGTTTTGAGCACATGTCGTATTTTTAGTGTCATTTTAGAGTCTCTGAAATCTGCTACGACCACGAATTTTTACTGGAAAATCTAGCAATGTAGTAGTGTTGTACTATAGGCCCTGAGTGTTCACCTGAAGCCCGAACCCCACCTGACCTAGTTGGAACGACGAGATAGGGGAGAATTCCGGCGAGCTCGGATTTCCTGGGGACTGGGGGGTTTTTGTTTTGTGGGTAGCTGTCTGTGTTCTATCCTAGGTGTTTGGTACTGCTAGATTTTTATGTATTGACAGTATGCAAAATCTGGGACCACTTAGCAAATTTTAGGCGTTTCGGCAAAGTGCGATACGATTGATCCGACGTAGTTTTAGTGATTCGTGTAGCTTGTTGTCGTGGGTTTGTTTTGATGACGTCGCTAAACACGTTAGCCGCTAAGAGAACCTTTTCGTAGTTTAAGGGAACCGATTCGTTATTTGGCACTGTGTTCGTTTATTATTGCGTAGTTTGCAAAATCTTCGCGTTATTGTGTTGTGTGTTAATAGGATCGCAGGCGGGTACTTCGGATGCTACGAAGAAAGGAAAGTAGGTGGTTGGATTTACCTAGCTCGAGATCAACGGTGAGTAGATTTAACATCTACGGGAAAATCGCCCGTATGGCGTTAAGCGTCAGGGCTAGATATGATATTACAGCCGCATGTTTATATGCATATATGTTGATTGTGCATGAGCATCATTGCATACCATTACTTGTTGTGCTTTGATTTAGTACCTAGTGGACATTGCACCATTACTGATGGTTCATGTTGCACGGGCACTAAATTGTATGCTAAACCCACACCGTCGGTATTTGCCATGCCACGCACAACCTATACACATATGTGGTATTGTATTCGTTATTGACATTGAGACATTGATTCTTGTTCTATTGCGCATATGAAATGCATCGTGCATACATAGCTACATGTACACCTTTATATGATGTTGCATTTGATTTTGGAGAAATTAGGAACCACATGATATATTTAAAAACTGGATTCATTTAAAGAGCGGTTTTCCCTTGATATACTCATATTACTTTTCTATGTTGCATATATCATATTTCATGAATTTACGCATTTAGATACGGATTTCATGTGATTTATGGATTTGAGAACCGTGGGGATATTTCAAGAAAGTATACATTGTTTTGAAAACCCGGTTTCTCTTGATATGATATTTCGATGCGTCCACCATGAGTTTTCTCTGTTCTGAGACTTGTGTTAGAAACCCGATTCGAGGAGTTGGATGATCCGTTTGTAGGTTCATGGTGGACCCGGTATGGTACCCCGGGGCAAGAAATGGATGTTGTGCAGTAGACGATGAGCCTGGCAGAGGGACTACTATCTACCAGTGATTTGTTGGACCTGGCGGTTATCCGGAGGATACCGACCAGAGTCGTGAGATGGATATGGGCCGATCCGGAACGACGGACCCCGAGTTATGTGGATTTACGTGTCGATGTTGGACACGGATTTTCATGATGTTTCGAGTGTCGATGTTGGGCACTCAGGTTCCATGAGATTTACAGATATGAGGGCCGATCAGAGTGACGGCGCATGAGGTATTGGGATTTGGGGTGTCGTTGATGGACACCAGTTTTTCCACAATGATGATTTATTGATGATGATATGTTTTATCCCATACTCAGTAGTTATTTGATATGCATTGCTTCATGTATTTGCAGTACCTGATGGAGTGCCTTGATCTTGATTGTTGCATATCCATATTACCATATTTATGCTATCAGATTGCATGTGATAGATTATCACTGTACGTGCATACCTGCGATTATCTGTATGATGTTACTTACTATTCACGAGTTGGCAACTCAACCCCGTTGTGCCACAGTGTTTTGCAGGCTTGACCCTCAGAGTAGTCGCGGCAGGGCTCCTTATTATCTCTATTTTGCGGATACCGCTACGGTTGGCTGTGAGGCCGTTTGGTATAGGTAGGTTTGCGGTTATCCGACTTCATCTATTGTACATCTTATTGTATCTAGTATTCTCCATCTACCATTTCTATGTATTGACTTAGAGATGAGTTTGTGAGGATCGATATTGTATATTTTGTGACTCTGGGTGTCGTGCTCGTGTGAGCCGGCCTTTCTTATGCAGTTTTATCTCTTTATGCTGTTTTCACTTTTTATTGTCTATTTCTTCGCTACAGCGTCGTATATATGCTTGTGGTGGTTGTTTCCGCCTTTGGGCGTGATTTGCTCCCGTTTGGGGATGCTTTATTTATAATCAATGTTTTACCCGTTTGGGGGCTAGTTTTTACAAAGGAGGTGCTGCCGAAATTTTTAAGAAAATAAACTTAAGTTTTAAAGATTTTTTACTTGAGATTTCAAAATATTTTTAACAATGTTTTTATCACTTACTTCTTTTGATGGTTTAGATTTTTGAGTTTTCGGCTTACTTAAATTGCATTACGCCTGTTGATGTCACGTGGTTTAAGACCGGTCACGTGCCTAATTTTAGGTCATGACAATGGTGGACCCGGTGAGGTGCCCTGGGGCAAGATGGACCTATTAAGAAGGCGTTGAGCCCGGAAGGGGAGCATTACCTACCGATAATATTTGGCGCGGTGGATATCCGGAGGATACCGACCTTAGTCATGAGATTGGATGATTTGGGCCGATTCGGACTGACGGAGCCCGGGATTTGAGGATTTTGTGTCGATGTTTGACACGGATTTCTATCGATTTCATTGATGATACTCCAGTTTTTATACTAAAACTTTACTAAGATAAGAACTCAGCTTTCTCATACAGATACACCTTGATTTCATGATTATTCATACTTATGCATTCGTACATTACATATATGACATGTTGCTACTTGAGGCACTGACACGAGTACTTGGTATTACACCTATGCTTAGATGATTACCTTTGCCACTGCTAGATGTTTTAGTGTTATATTTGAGGATGTTATTGTATGACCTAAGAGATCGTCATACATGCGGTTTCTACCCGGTGGTGTCTTCTACTCACGAGTTGGCAACTCACCCCTGTTGTGCCATGTTTCTTACAGGTTTGGCCATACAGGTTTCGTAGCGGTTTGCTGGCACTTCACTTTCTTTCGGGTGATTACTGGATAGGTGGGATACATTTGCTTCGTGACCACCAGTATATATTGTATATTTATTTCACTTGTATCTAGTTAAGCTCCATCAACCAGACATGTATATTTAGAAGACTTAGAAACCCATAGTTGTATTTCCTTTCGGCCTTAGAGTCGCGCTTATGTATTTATTACCGTTTTCTGGTTTTCTTGATGATGCATGTTTTCCTTACCTTCTTTCTGAGTTTTGATCCTCGCCTTCGGCGTTGTATATTGTATTACATGCGTGATTGTTTCCGCTTTTTGGCGAAGAGCTAGCTCCCGCTTGGGGATGCCTATATATATCATTGCTTGTACCGTTTTTCGGGTTAAAATATACAAAGGAGGTGCTGCCGAAATTTTTAATGGCGAAAAGTGTTTTCAATTAGCTACAAAATATTGTTTTCATATTATATTACTTATGTAATTAAAGAAGGAACATGATTTCATTAAACCTTATTTCAAAACTTCACCTCCACTATTTTCCCTAAAAAGGTTTAGATTTCTGGGCTTTTGGCTTACTTGAATTAGTTGGGGTCCTATAGACTTCACATGATACAAGTGCCAGTCACGTGCCATTTTCGGGTCGTGATAACTTACCAGTAAATCTTATTAACCCTGGTTAGAGACTTACTGTTATAGGCAATCGAGCATAGCGCAACATCAACTCCCAATACCGGAAGAGATGAAACCCCTCCTATCGCTCACTGCCTCCATGTGACTCGGAACTATTCCCAAAATCCACATTTTTGCACGACTCCTTTGAGTCGTGGTAGGGAGGAAATCAAAGCACGGTGGGAGCCACACAAGACACTATGACGATCTCGGGTCTACAGACTAACCTGTACCAGTGTTACCACAGAACTGCTATTTGACGATAGGTATGGTACCATCTAGGAGTTCTCGGCGAATCCTGTTCGGTGCACCCATTCTCTAATGAGCACCTGTGTACAATCTTTGATGTCAAACACCAATGGATATGGGATCAACCATCGCCCCCTACAAGGTCAAGAAACGTACACACTAGTCTACTCTGAAATATCGATGCCCCGTCTTGATATCCCCTCGACTGGGAACTATTAAAGGATGTGCTTGTGGACTATACAAGTCCCAGTAGTATGTTCCGCATCATAGTCCTGGTAGTCAAGCTAACATCCTAAGGGCTTTATCAACATGTAGAAGAGAGATAGTATAATAATACAAGTGTACATGTTAAGATAAAGAACATCAGATAGCATACTATCATGTCGAGCAAGAAAGTCCTCTATATATATGTCCAAGCATCCACTATATCATACAATAATGGCCTCTAGGGCATACATATTCCAAACAGTCTGGTTGATGGAGATTTTAATTATATACAACTGAACAAAATAATGTACAATAGTGGTTACGATCCGAAATGTAACCCACCTACCAAGCAATCATCCGAAGGGGAAATGTGCCAGCAAGCCGCTACTGAATCCGAGCGGTCGATTCTGCAAGAAAACTATGCAACAAGGGGTGTGAGTTACCAACTTGTGAGTAGAAAACATCATTAGGTAGAAATCGAATCTATAACGATTTACCTAGGTCATACTGGAATAATAATATCATACCGTGTGGTATTGAAGGTAATCGTGTATACATATGTATTTAATTATATAATATCGTGCCTGTGTCATTATGTGGTACCATGTCATCTATAACATGTGTGTATATATATATCATCCAATGAGTGTCCATCAATGACACTCGAAATCATCATAAAATCCCGAGTGTCCAGTTTCGACAATCGAAATCATCAAAAAACCCGTGTCCAGCATCGACAAGTAAATCCTCATATCTCAGGCGCCGTCTCATCGGATCGGCCCTCATATGTAACGACTCTGAAATCTTAGTATGGAAATTCTCCTGTTAATATACAGAAGAGGGTATCACATCCTGAGTACATGTTATAAGTTAATTTTGTTTAAGAACAGCTAGAAACAACTTGTAGGTCACTAGTAAAGTCTTGCATTGCTGTGACGTGGCCCCTGTGTTCAAATCCCATCCGACACATTAATTTTTATGATTTTCTTTGTATACTTTTTAGAAGCCCAAAAGTTTACACGTGCAATGCACATAAAAATGAAAAGACAGAAAAATCAAACATGTGCACAATGGTTCAAACAAAGAGTTGAACACGTGGCAAGAATCCACCGGCCCCATTCCCAAAATCGACCGGCGAAAACCCCTCTTAGGCCAACACCGACGGGTGGAATATGGCTATTTGTCCCAGTGCTTTGCACACAAGTTCTTTCCCTTACTCCTAACTCCCCTGCACTGTTTGATTGCTCTGCAATCAAACAGAGACCCTTCAATTCCCCATTTATCCTCATTTTAATGCATTTTAATTCCAAACCCCTAATTCCATACTATAAATACTACCCCATGCCCTAGCCCTTCATCATTCTGAAAATTCTAGCCAAAATTCTCAAAATTTCCCAAGTACAAGTGGAGTACAAGTGGAGTTAGCAAAAGATCAACTTCCGGCGAAGATCGAAGCTAATCCTAGGGTTTCTGCGATACCCCAAAGCTTTCCTACCCTTCTTCTACCTCTTCCTAACATAATCAACTGGTAAGTCCCTTCCAATCCTTATTCTCCTTCTCTAAGAATTCTTTTTCAAAACATATGTCGGAAGTGGAGTTAATACCGTCATCTTCTTCTATGCTATATAAAATCCACTTTTTCTTGCATATTTGACATCCATATCCTTATACAAAGTTTGTAATCATAAAACTAATGTTTAGAACCAACTTTCACACAAAAATATCATGAAACGTAATTTTAATTTAACCTTTACATTAAAATACCATGAACTTTATATATGTCATCTTATATTCCTTTGTAAAACCATACCTTCAGAAAACTTCACGGGGTAATGACCTCTTCTCACATACACACATGTTTCTATAGCACGATACCCTTTGAGCATATTTTTGGTTACGATTACAATATTTCATCAAAATATCGCGTATTATAAAAACGATTTTATTTTAAATTGTATTTTAAATTCCTTTGCAAATAAGCCTCTACAACCCTTTTTAAGGGACCCGCTACTGGATGGTGCAGATTATTGCACATCCATGGGCTAGTAGAGTATCACGACCCAAGATTAGGCACGTGACCGGCACTCAAACCAAATGACGTCAACAGGCGTAACGCAATTTAAGTAAGCCGAAAACCCAGAAATCTAAACCATATAAAGAAGTGATAAAAACATTTGGAAATCTCAAGTAAAAATCTTAAAGCTTAATTTCATTTTCTTAAAAATTTCTGCAGCACCTCCTTTGTAAAAACTAGCCCCGAAACGGGTACAAACACAGGATATAAAATAAAGCATGCCCAAACGGGAGCAAATCACGCACAAAGGCGGAAACAACCACCACAAGCATATATACGACGCCGTAGCGAAGAAATTGGCAATATAAATGAAAACAACATAAAGAGGTAAAACTACATAATAAAGGCCGGCTGACACGAGCCGGACACCCAGAGTCACAAAATATACAATATCGGTCCTCACAACTCGTCTCTAAGTCAATACATGAAAGTGGTAGATGGAGAGTACTAGATACAATGAGATATTCAATGAACATAAACGGATAACCGCAAACCCACCTACAGCAAAAAGGCTGATGGCCAACCGTAGCGGTATCCGCTGAAAAAGATACAACAAGCAGCCCTGCCGCGACTACTCTGAGGGTCAAGCCTGCAAAACACTGTGGCACAACGGGGGTGAGTTGCCAACTTGTGAATAGTAAGTAACATCATACAGATAATCGCAGGTATGCACGTACAACGATAATCTATCACATGCAATCTGATAGCATAAGTATGGCAATATGGATATGCAAAAATTATGATCAAGGTACACCATCAGGGTACTACAACTACATGAACAATGCATATCTAATAAATACTGAGTATGTGAAAAAACATATCATCATCAATGAATCATCAACATGGAAAATCCCGGTGTCCATCAACGACACCCCAAATCTCAATACCTCAGGCGCCGTCACTCTGATCGGCCATCATATATGTAAATCTCATGGAACCTGAGTGCCCAACATCGGCACTTGAAACATCATAAAAACCCATATCCAACATGGACACGTAAATCCACATAACTCGGGCTCCGTCAGTCTGGATCGGCCTATATCCATCGCACTACTCCGGTCGGTATCCTCCGGAAAATCGTCAGGTCCAACAAATCACCGGTAGGTAGTAGTCCCTCTGCCAGGCTCATCGTCTACTGCACAACATCCCTTTCTTGCCCCGGGGTACCATCCCGGGTCCACCATGAACCCGCAAACGGATCATCCATCTCCTCGAATTGGGTCTCTAACACACATCTCAGAACCGAGAAAACTCATAGTGGACGCATCGAAATATCATATCAAGAGAAACCGGGTTTTTGATCAGTAGAAAATATTGCATTGTTAACACATCAATTTCCCTACCATTTGCAATCATCTAAAGGTGTTCGGTATGAATATAGCACATAATAGAAAATTGTCTGTAAAATATCAAATAACATGTGTTATATATCATAACCAGCATTTTGAGGGAAATTTTGTGTTTAATTTTGCACGCATAATCTTTGTATAGCGCAACACTTGTCTCGAGAATCTGTGCAGGAAATTCCTGGAAAAGAGCCAAAGCTGTCAAAAATGCTGATAAAAATACGCCAAGTCCAAGACTTGTGATCTTGCAGTGAACAAGAGGTTTTAAAAATATTCCATACATAAAATAAAGGCCCATGGATCAGCACCAACATCAGACAGAAGTTCCATGCACCGAAGCCTTTAAAGGGCCGCGGATCCGGGGCCGTAAGTCCCTATTGGCGGTGGATCCACGGCCACGAGGGCATGACGTCAGGAGTTATTTGCTTCAGAATTCTTCTTGCAAGTCCCACACCTCTTCAAACCACTGCAAATTTCAGAGATCTCCAGAAACTTCTGTCCGAACAACAAAGCTCTTTGTTCAAGCTAAACACTCTCAAGCTTCTCAAGCAAGCCTCTCTAACTAACTAACTCTAGAAGCTTCTACTTAACAACCTAGCTTATCTTCTAAAGGAAGCTAATCCTAATCAAGCTTCTAGGGGAAGCTAAAGGTGAAGGCTATAAAAGGAGACCCAAGGCTTCATTATTAAGGTTGTTGATCATTCCACATCAATTCACCCACAAGTTGAGTGACACAACTTGTACATCCAAACCCTAATCCAATTCCAAAAGCAAATTCAAGATCTCCGAGTACAAATCAAGCAAGAAGCCATCAACCTTTTAGATGCGAAGCCGATCTTCAACCGAGCAAGTGATCCAAGCCGATCCGCGACTCACGGAGACGTTGCGAAGCCAAATTCGACGATAGAGTTCATTCCTCGAATCTTATAGATTTTGAGAGAACTGTAAAAAAAAATTTGATTAATAAAAGGTGAAATTTCTTTATCTTGCTTATCTTTATATTTGAGCATTATGATTATATCTCGATTCTTGATTGTGTTCTTTGATATGATGCTTGAGTAAAAACTCCGCTCGTGGAGGAGTCGAGAGAATATATAGATAGATGATGATTACAATCTTGAAACGATTCTTAATTCCTATAAGTTTTGTAAACTCTTGTAAATTGAATCATCGACGATCTAGTTTCGAGAGAAATGCTTTCTTGAATGTTTTCGCTCTTAATTAGAGATCAACGATCGGTAATCCAATATCCTAGAGGCTAGCACTTGAATGATAATCAACGAAAGGACAAAGGATGAGATGAAGAAACCTTAGTTCCTTCAATAGATCCTTAAACCTCGTTGATTGTCATCGATCCAGCAACAAATCATTAATGGATAAGAAAACGTAATCATAAGTTTTCATCACTTCTATCGATTCAATCGATTCCTACGAGCTTCATTACAAATCTTGATTACTAATTCGATTTCGATATCATCAATTCTTGATTCTTGATTTTGAGTTTTCTTGATATTAGATTTATATCTAGATAATTCTTGAAATTCACTTTTATAATCTTGAATTGAATTGTCTTTTCTTTTCTCTTTAATTTTCAATTCATCTAATTCAATTATGATCGAATCACACTTTCCCTGAGGACGATCCGTATTCACTAACGCGCTACAATCGACACCGTTATTGATTGCGGTTAACAAAATTTCTTTGGTTGTGATTTCTATACATTTTCTAAACCTACACAGCAAGAATCAATCAATCAAATGGCGCCATTGCCGGGGATAGTGTGCTAATTTGTTCGTTTTTTGAAATTTGAGTTGGAAGATTTATTAATCCATCAGAATATTAGATCAAAATTCGCTTAAACACTAAACGATTCGTTGTGATTTGTTGCAAGGAAATCTGGAATCTGTGGAGCAAGAGGAAAAATTTTCAGAGCATTCTAGAGAGCTCAGGGAGTGAACAGAAGCAGTACCAATAATTTTTGTGCAGGTTTCTCTTCAACGCACCACGTTTCTGCGGTAATAGGAGCATTACGCGGCGGATCCACGGCGGCCTTGCTTCATCTCTGTACGAAAATTCTCTTGTATCTCCTGTACTTTCTTATCTTCTCCTTGATCTGCTCCATTAAAAAATTTCTGCAGGTTTCTTTGCAAAAATCCGCAGCGCCGTAAAAATAAAAATTGTGTGTGTTTGATCTTGGTTGTTTGCATTTTTAATACGGAAATTAAGGGGCAAAGACCAAATTCAGATTAGGTCGGGATCTCATTACCCGTCCTAAGCCCCAAAAATCACAAAACTGCATCCGCATCATCCTCATTAACTATAAAATATCTAGACATGACTCTAAGGACCGTCGCGCTCACTTAGGATAGAAGGAGGTCGTGGGTAATCTATTGGTTATTCGCGTTTCTTTTGTGGTGTCTAAGGCAAGTGTGTCTAAGGCAAGCGGTTACTTAATTAGGCCCACTACTTTCGTAGTGGAGAACCTCCCACTTACCTCGCACTTACCTGGCCACAGGAGGGACAAAGAGGCAGTAGAGGATTGATCTTGCGACTTGTTTTCTGGCAGTTAGGAGCATTCTAGAGACTTGACCTAGGTGACCACTAGACTTAGGGTTGCTTATGCATTTTTTGTGATTTGCATTTTTTCAAAAATCCGTATCTTTTTCAAAACAAACACCAACTTAATATTTTCCTTAATTATCACAACGCTGCCACTTGTGCTAAACCCTTTAGTGCATGCTCGGCTGGAAATGGGATTCTAGTGCCCGTCTTGTCCGCGTTCCCCCTATCGACTCCGTAGTCGGTAATTCTACGTCTACTTCTTCTTTACCCACCACCACACCCACTTCGATGGACGGTTCTCCATCGAACTTCTATACCACTACTCTGCCGCCATCCGCAGGTGTGCATAATCCACCCCGCATCTCTCTCCAAGAGAGATGTTATGCTATGCGAGGTCCTCTTTCGACCTGTCTCACCATTCCACCAGCCAACGAGGAAAATTTTGAAATAAAACCCCAATACATCAATCTTCTACCAAAATATCACGGTTTCGAGTCTGATGACGCATATGTCTTTATTACCAAATTTGAAAATGTATGCGCAATGATGGGTACTTCACTGCTTTTTGTGGATGATATGCATTTGCGTCTTCTCCCATTTACCTTGTGCGATATAGCCGAGAAGTGGCTTTATAACACAACCGCACGTTCCATTTCAAATTGGGAAGAATTCGTCGCAGCATTCCTTAAGAAATTCTACCCCAATCATAAAACAGCTCGAGTCCGTAGCGAAATAAATCATTTCACCCAGCTTCCAAATGAAACATTCTCGAAGTGTTTTGAACGCTTTAAGGATCTGTTAGTTCAATGTCCTCATCACGGAATTCCTAGATAGGATCTGTGCAGAATCATATATGAGGGCATTAATCCTACCACTAAACAGAGCCTTGAATCCATGTATCAAGGCACTTTCATGACTAAAGATCATGGTGAAGCCTGGAGATTCTTAGAAGATTTTGCTGAAAAATCTTCACAGTGGGAGAGTGTAAACCAGTCATCGTCTAGGGGTGGCAATCACCAAATTGATGTATCCATAGGAGTTAGAGATGAAATGGCAGCAATGCAAAAGAAGCTCGAAGCTATGGAACATAAGTTTTTAGCAGCCTCCCTAAATCCAATGTCGCTCCCCAAAACTGTATGTGGATGTTGTTCTGATCCATCTCATCTCACGGAAGAATGTCCATTGAATTCTCCGTTTCAAGGTCAAGAGCATACCAATGCTGCTCTTCAACAAAGACCTAGAAACGACCCGTATTCTTCTATGTATAATCAGGGTTGGAGGAATCACCCTATCTTTGCTTGGAACCAACATCAAAATCAAAACACGGTTCCAAACCAAAACAATTTTCAAAGGGCTCCTCCACCACAACATCAACCACTTCAACTGACTCAGCACCCCTATCGATCACCAAACATTCAAAATCCGGTCAACACTTCTGCACCCTTGCAATTGACCGGTACTAATGAATCCTCTTCACTCGCACAAACCATGAATTTGATTCTGAAAATTTTCATGCAAGTGTCGGCTGAGGTTAAGTCTTCTGTCGATGATATAAGGAAAAACTCCGCCTCCCAAGCGGAGAGTATGAAATCGATGGAAGCTCAAATTGCTCAATTAAAAGCCGAAATGAGTTCTAGAGAAAAAGGGAAACTTCCGTCTCAACCCCTACCGAATCCTGGGCATTACAATGTAAATGCCATCACAACGTTGAGATCAAGAAGAGTGCTGAATAATCACGTTGGGGAAGAAATTGTTGATACTGAAAAATCTATCAATATACCCCGGCTGAGATCTTTCCTTCCACACACACTTCTACTTCAGATCCTTGTTCTTCTACCCCTCCACCTTTTTGCGAGCCTATTCTTCATTTCCCACAAGGCTCGTTACCTCAGCATACCTCTTCTACTCCACTAAAGACGATCCCCACTCCTATTCTGGGATCACTTCCACACACACCACCTTCTCCAATGATGGACCCAGCTCTTATTGCTAAAGCTCCTTATCCGAACCGTTTAAGGGGTAACAAATCGAGTCCACATATGGAGAAGATTATGGAAATGTTCAAACAGGTTAATATCAACATCCCTCTCCTAGATGCTATTCAACAAGTCCCCGCTTATGCGAAAATTCTTAAAGACTTGTGCACTAGGAAGTGGAAGACTCAAGTGCCCAAAAAGGACTTCATGACTAATAATGTTAGCACAGCTTTTACCCCGCAGCTACCAAAGAAACGTAAGGACCCAGGATGTCCTACGATATCGATTTCTATCGGGGGTAAAACATTAACCGTGCTCTTCTTGACCTAGGCGCAAGTGTTAACCTGCTTCCATATTCTGTGTACGAGGAGTTAGGGATTGGAGAGTTGAAACCAGCTCATTGCACTCTCCAAATGGTAGGCCGTTCAATCACCAAACCTAGAGGTGAACTAGAGGATGTGTTGATAAAAGTCGGGGAATTTGTATTCCCTGTGGACTTTATTGTTCTCGACACACAACCTTTAGCAAACCCAAGGAACCAAATCCCGGTGATTCTGGGTCGACCATTCCTTGCCACTTCCAATGCTGTCATAAACTGTCGAAACGGTTCAATGAACCTATCTTTTGGAAAAATGACAATTGAACTGAACATCTACAAAATTGGAAGTCAGCCGTCTGAACCCTCTACTCATATACTTGATGTTTGTTTTGTCCACGAGATTGCTCCCGAAACTTGCGAAGTTGATGAACTTTTCTTTGAATATCCCGATGACACTACCACATCAATGTTTGATGTTGCACATCTTAGTGAGGACACATTTTCCACGCTTGAGTCCGAAACTCTTGACTCATTACCTTCCGAGTCTGTATCTTATGCAGGCTATGAGCTTTTCCTTGACTCCGAAAATCATTCGATAATCCCACCTTCTATTATTTCTCCGCCAGCATTAGATCTCAAACTTTTACCTTCTCATCTTAAATATGCATATTTAGGTGAGAATGAGTCTTTACCAGTAATCATATCCGCTTCTCTAGCATCAGAGCAAGAGAATGCGCTTTTGACGGTTTTGAGATCTAATAGGCAGGCGTTTGGTTGGACTATGGCTGACATCAAAGGGATTAGTCTCTTAATTGTATAACATTATATACATTTGATGGATGAAGCCAAGCCAACCCGAGAACCATAGAGACGGTTGAATCCCGTCATGAAGGAAGCGGTGAAGAAAGAAATCGTTAAATGCCTAGACAATGGTATCATTTACCCAATCTCCGATAGCCAATGGATAAGTCCAATTCATGTCATCCCTAAGAAATCTGGCATCACAGTCATTACAAATGAGGCTAAAGAATTAATCCAGACAAGCACTCAAACTGGGTGGCGTGTATGTATTAATTACAGAAAACTCAATGCCGCAACGAGTAAAGACCACTTTCCTCTACCTTTCATTGACCAGATGCTAGAGTGCTTAGCTGGACGTGAATACTACTACTTCATGGACAGATACTCTGGCTATAATCAGGTCCCTATTGCCAAAAAGGATCAAGATAAAACTACATTTACTTGCCTTTTGGTACCTTTGCTTATAGACGCATGCCCTTTAGGTTATGCAATACTCCCGCTACATTTCAGCGGTGTATGATTAGGATATTCTCGGACATAGTCGAGAATTTTTTGGAGATTTTCATGGAAGATTTCTCGATTTTTGGAGATTCTTTTTCTGACTGCCTATCTAATCTTGACGCTGTTCTTACTCGTTGTAAAGAGAAGAACTTAACTTTGAATTGGGAAAAATGCCATTTCATGATCCAAGAGGGAATCATGCTTGGACACGTTATTTCACGAAATGGCATTGAGGTTGACAAAGCTAAAATAGATGTCATTCAAAACCTTCCTCATCCCAAATGCGTCAAGGATATCCGATCTTTTCTTGGCCATGCAGGTTTTTACAGGAGATTCATTAAGGATTTTAGCAAAATTGCTAGACCTTTAACTCTTCTCTTGGCCAAGGACACGACTTTTCACTTTGACTCGGATTATGAAGTAGCCTTTGACTCACTGAAACACTCTCTCACTACAGCGCCCATTCTATCAACTCCAGATTGGAACCACCATTTTGAGCTTATGTGTGATGCATCAGATTTTGCAGTTGGTGCAGTCTTAAGACAACACATTGAAAAGATGCCACACGTGATCTATTATGCAAGTAAGACTCTGTATGTTGCTCAAATTAATTATACAACTACCGAAAAAGAACTTTTGGCAGTTGTATTTGCATTAGAAATATTCATGCCTTACTTGATTGGCTCACCAATTGTTGTGTACACTGACCACTCCGCCTTGAAACATCTTTTGGCGAAGAAAAATGCTAAAGGTAGGCTAATACGTTGGATCCTTTTATTACAAGAATTTGATCTTGTTATTAAAGATAAGAAAGGATGTGAAAATGTTGTAGCCGACCATCTTTCGCGCATCTCTTCTTCACCTATGACCCTGCCGATCAATGATTCTTTTCCAGACGAACAACTCTTGAATGTATCCGATGAACCTTGGTTCAGGGATATTGTGAACTATCTTTCCACGGGACTTATTCCCCGCGAATTGTCAAAACAGGACAAATATCGATTTCTATTCCAAGTAAAACACTTTTACTGTGATGAACCCTATCTGTTTAAGTATTGTCCTAACCAGATCATTCGCCGGTGTGTCCCGAATGATGAATTCAAGAGTGTCCTATCTATTAGTCATGATCAGGCATGTGGGGGTCATTTCGGTCCTCGAAAGACAGCGGACAAGGTTTTGCAATGCAGTTTCTATTGGCCGACTTTGTTCAAAAATGCATTTGATCATTGCAAAACCCGTGCACAGTGTCAACACATAGGTAGGATTTCCCGGAGAAATGAGATGCCACAGCAACCCATCTTAGTGGTTGAGATTTTTGACGTTTGGGGTATAGATTTCATGGGTCCTTTTCCCAACTCCTTTGGGAATCTGTACATATTGCTTGCGGTTGATTACGTCTCAAAGTGGGTTGAAGCTATTCCTTGTCACACTAATGACAAAAAGGTTGTCATTAGGTTCTTAAAAGAAAACATCTTTTCACGATTTGGACACCCACGCGCTATCATCAGCGATAACGGGACGCATTTCTGCAATCGGTCTTTCGAGACTTTGATGCGGAAATATGCAATCAACCACAAACTTTCCACACCCTATCATCCCCAAACGAGCGGGAAGGCTGAGATTTTCAATAGACAAATCAAACAAATTCTGGAGAAAATTGTTTCTGAAAATCGAAAAGATTGGTCAACCAAATTGACGGACGCTCTTTGGGCGTTCCGAACTGCATATAAAACCGATCTAGGGATGTCTCCTTATAGGTTAGTGTTTGGGAAGGCTTGTCATCTTCCGGTCGAGATTGAGCATAAAGCAATTTGGGCCATTAGAGAACTTAACTTTGACTTACATCAAGCCTGCAACTTTCGGAAGCTGCAATTAAAGGAGCGAAGCGAACTCTGCGATGAAGCTTATGATAATGCTATAATTGTAAAGAACCGGACTAAGGTATTTCACGATAAAAACAATTTGAGAAGAACTTTTACACCTGGTCAACAAGTCCTTCTTTATGATTCACGACTCCACCTTCATGCGGGTAAGCTAAAATCTCGGTGGAAATGACCTTTTGTTGTGCGGTCTGTATACCCGCACGGGGCAGTTGAGGTTGAAAATGTTAAAAACGATACATTTTTCAAAGTAAATGGACATAGATTAAAGCCGTATTTTTCCACTGACCCGACGGAGGAGCTCCTGTTTTTACAGGAGCCATTTTATCAAGATTAAAATTCCTCCGTCTCACCCCCATGTCCTGTAAATTACTGTATTATCTTTTGAATGGAGGTGAGTGAAAAGAATAAGTTTGGGGGAGGATTTTCACGATCATAATTATTGCCCCCATTAATAAATTTCCTCCCAGGCTTACAGTTTTTTTTTGTTTGAGATTTAGCGGATGGAAACAATGATGACACTGTTGAAAACAAGTTTGTGGGAGGTTTGTGCTTATTTACGCATCATTTGCATCATACTTTGCATAAGCACAAAACATTTTCAAAAACGTATAAAAATTTAAATTTTTTTTCAAAAGATAAAAATATTTAATATTTAATTTTGTACAAAAAATAAGAAAATAAAAGATTAGATAGCGAAAAATTACATCCAAAAGATTAGAAAAATTTAAGAAAACCTAGAAAGTTAGAAGTTTTCTTAAACGAAACTAGTAATAAGTAGATATGAGCCGTTGTCCCAAGGGTTAATAAGATGAAAGAAGTCACTAATCTGAGAATAAAAATAAGTCTGAAAAATAGTTTCTATTCTGGAGGCCAAACTTTTGAATGTTGATACCCTACTATTCACACTTACACACGTCTTGAAACTCGGGATAGTAGAGGATACCTTGAAATGCTCTTATCTAAAAGCAAAAGTATGAAGGAAATAATAAATGAATAAACTATAAAATGGTTAAGAAAAAAATGAACACTGGTTTTGTTATCACCAAGGCAGCAATAAAAAAATATAGCGAGGGTGCTTCATCCCCTAGTGCCTTAAACCAACTGGTTTGGGAGTCACTGCTAAGCCTTAGGTGTTGTAAGACGAGAAAAATACTAAATACACCTAATCAGCAAGCAGATGAGTAATCGGTCGGTTAGTACCTCAAGAAGTATTAACTGTCGCAAGAAAATGTGTGAGCAATCTCATCTAAATATTCATCATATTAAAAATTACTGAGGCAGATAGACAACAGTATGATAGCTTGAATTGAATTCTCCGGGTGTAGGGATGTCTTTTACACACACGTAGGGTTATATGATCGATGTTTGGAAGAAAGGTAGGAATGAAGAATAAAGACGATGTTTTATTGAGGGATGATGTGATTTCTAACATCTTTTCATGACTATTAAGATAGGGCTGATGACAACCGAAAAGCTAGCATAGTTGGAAACTCTAATTTTCAAAGTCTTTCTTTTATAATTCTTATCTTTATCTGTAATTTTCATGGTCTTCCTTTTATTATTGGATTTTGTGAGTGCAATTCGCTGAAAACCCTCAGGAGACAACACTCCTCCTACTAGGGACACCTAAAGATTTAAATGCTTGTTGCACGTGCTCAGTGCAATCGTGTTGCCTACGAAAGTGTGCTAGTTAGTTTTTCTCTTTCTTTATTTTCTTCTTCTTTTTAATAAAACAAGTTTGCACGAGACGACCAAAAATAAGTTTGGGGAATTTGATCAGTCGAAAATATTGCATTTTTAACACATCAATTTCCCTACCATTTGCAATCATCTAAAGGTGTTCGGTATGAATATAACACATATTAGAAAATTGTCTGTAAAATATCAAATAGCATGTGTTATATATTATAACCAGTATATTGAAGGAAATTGAGTGTTTATTATTGCAGGCATAATTTTTGTATAGCGCAACACTTGTCTCGAGAATCTGTGCAGGAAATTCCAGGAAAAGAGCCAAAACTGTCAAAAGTGCTGATAAAAATACACCAAGTCCATGACTTGTGATCTGGCAGTGAACAAGAGGGTTTAAAAATATTCCATACATAAAATAAAGGCCTATGGATCAGCACCACCATCAGACAGAAGTTCCATGCACATAAGCTTTTAAAGGGCCGTAAGGCCCTATTGGCGACGGATCCGCGGCCATGAGGTTATGACGTCAGCAGTTCTTTGCTTCAGAATTCTTCTTGCAAGGTCCACACCTCTTCAAGCCACTGCAAATTCCAGAGATCTCCAGAAACTTCTGTCCGAACAGCAAAGCTCTTTGTTCAAGCTAAACACTCTCAAGCTTCTCAAGCAAGCCTCTCTAACTAACTAACTCTAGAAGCTTCTACTTAACAAGCTAGCTTAGCTTCTAAAGGAAGCTAATCCTAATCAGCCTTCTAGGGGAAGCTAAAGGTGAAGGCTATAAAAGGAGACCCAAGGATTCATTCTTAAGGTTGTTGATCATTCCACATCAATTCACCCACAAGTTGAGTGACATAACTTGTGCATCCAAACCCTAATCCAATTCCAAAAGCAAATTCAAGATCTTTGAGTACAAATCAATCAAGAAGCCATCAACCTTTTAGAAGCGAAGCCGATCTTCAACCGAGCAAGTGATCCAAGCCAATCCGCGACTCACGGAGACGTTGCGAAGCCAAATTCGACGATTGAGTTCTTTCCTCGAATCTTGTAGATTTTGAGAGAATTGTAACAAAATTGTTGATTAATAAAAGGTGGAATTTCTTTATCTTGCTTATCTTTATATTTGAGCATTATGATTGATCTCGATTCTTGATTGAGTTCTTTGATATGATGCTTGAGTAAAAACTCCGCTCGTGGAGGAGTCGAGAGAATATATAGATAGATGATGATTACAATCTTGAAACGATTCTTAATTCCTATAAGTTTTGTAAACTCTTGTAAATTGAATCATCGACAATCTAGTTTCGAGCGAAATGCTTTCTTGAATGTTTTCTCTCTTAATTAGAGATCAACGATCGGTAATCCAATTTACTAGAGGCTAGCACTTGAATGATAATCAACGAAAGGACAAAGGATGAGATGAAGAAACCTTAGTTCCTTCAATAGATCCATAAAGCTCGTTGATCGTCATCGATCTAGCAACAAATCATTAATGGATAAGAAAACGTAATCACAAATTTTCATCACTTCTATCGATTCAATCGATTCGTACGAGCTTCATTACAAATCTTGATTACTAATTCGATTTGGATATCATCAATTCTTGATTCTTGATTTTGAGTTTTCTTGATATTAGATTTAGATCTAGATAATTCTTGAAATTCACTTTTATAATCTTGAATTGAATTGTCTTTTCTTTTCTCTTTAATTTTCAATTCATCTAATTCAATTACGATAGAATCACACTTTCCCTGAGGACGATCCGTATTCACTAACGCGCTACAATCGACACCGTTATTGATTGCGGTTAACAAAATTTCTTTGATTGTGATTTCTATACATTTTCTAAACCTACACACCGAGAATCAATCAATCAAATGGCGCCGTTGCCAGGGATAGTGTGCTAATTTGTTCGTTTTTTGAAATTTGAGTTGAAAGATTTATTAATCCATCAGAATTTTAGTTCAAAATTCGCGCAAACACTAAACGATTCGTTGTGATTTGTTGCAAGGAAATCTGGAATGTGTGGAGCAAGAGAAAATTTTTTCAGAGCATTCCAGAAAGCTCAGGGAGTGAACAGAAGTAGTACAAATAATTTTTGTGCAGGTTTCTCTTCAACGCACCGCGTTTCCGCGGCAATAGGAGCATTACGCGGCGGATCCGCGACGGCCTTGCTTTGTCTCTGTACGAAAATTCTCTGGTATCTCCTGTACTTTCTTATCTCCTCCTTGATCTGCTCCATTAACAAATTTCTGCAGGTTTCTTTGCAAAAATTCGCAGCGCCGCAAAAATTAAAATTTTGCGTCTTTGATCTTGGTTGTTTGCATTTTTAATACGGAAATTAAGGGGCAACGACCAAATTCAGATTAGGTCGGGATTTCATTACCCGTCCTAATCCCCAAAAATCACAAAACTGCATCTGCATCATCCTTATTAACTAAAAAAATATCTAGACATGACTCTAAGGACCGTCGCGCTCACTTAGGACAGAAGGAGGTCGTCGGTAATCTATTTCTTATCCGCGTTTATTTTGTGGTGTCTAAGGCAAGTGTGTCTAAGGCAAGTGGTTACTTAATTAGGCCTACTATTTACGTAGTGGAGAACCTCCCACTTACCTGACACATACCTGGCCACAGGAGGGACAAAGAGGCAGTAGAGGATTGATCTTGCGACTTGTCTTCTGGCAGTTAGGAGCGGTCTAGAGACTTGACTTAGGTGACCACTAGACTTAGGGTTGCTTGTGCACTTTTTGTGATTTGCATTTTTTCAAAAATCCGTATCTTTTTCAAAACAAACACCAACTTATCATTTTCCTTAATTATCATAACGCTGGCACTTGTGCTAAACCCTTTAGTGCATGCTTGGCTGTGTTGGATATAGTGCCCTCGAAGTCAATTATTGTATCGCAGGCGCGCGATTGCAATGATTGAGGGAGGACCTATACCGGTAGGACAGTCTTAATCAAGATGATAGTATGCTATCTGGTTTATCTTTATCATCGTGTACTGCTTTAGGTAACCTTACAGGTCACTATTGCATGTTGATAGAGCTCTTAGGTTACTTGCTTGACGGCCAGCAGTATGATGGCGATCATATACGTGGGAGCTGGGGTCTATAAGCACTTCCTTAAAGTGGTCCCTAGTCGTGGGAGTTTCGAGACTGGGCATCGATACTCCATTAGTAGACTAGTGTATATAGTCGAGACCCCGACGAGGGGCGGTGGCCGGTCTCACAAGCCATTGGTGTCTGTTGGTTCACCTAAGATGTATACAGGTGCTCATTGGGTTATGAGTACACCGGACAGGACTCGCCGGGAACATGCTAGTTGGTATTATACCTGACGTCAGATAGCAGTTCCCTGGTGACATGTGTACAGGTTACTTCATCGACCTGAGATCGTCATTTGTCTCATGTGAGTTCCCACTGTGCTTTGATTACTACCCTACCACTGCTCAAAGGAGTCGTGCAAACAGGTTTAAGTTGGGTACAGTCCCGAGCCACATGGAGGCAGTGAGTGGATCGGCAGGGGCTTCGTCTCTCCCGGTATTGGGGGTGAGATCGCGCTGTGTCTAGGAGAACCATTACACGAAGTCCTTGGCAATGGCAGGAGATTTACTGGTAGGTATGCCAGTAGTATCTCAGGGTGTTCAGGGTTCGATCATATACGTGCAGTAGTACACGAATCATGATCGGGCGGATCATACTAGTGGGCTTTGGTTTAAGCCGGATCCTAGTATTAGATTTGTTGGATTACTTTAGTCTTATCGCACTCGCATTCAGTCAGAATGCGGTTGCAGGTATGTATATACAGGTGAGGGGTATCCTTGTGATCCGTCACGAGTTTACTTTAGTAGATGTCATTCTCTTTTTATTGTTGCAAACTTTTTTTATTAATGTTTGCATAAGGAAATAATGAGCTCAAAATCATCATTTGGAGTATTAATTGTGACACATGCTCAAGTGGTGACTCGTGGTCTCTTTCTTTGTGCATGTGTCACATTATGTGATTGATATATGTGATGAAATGATAAGAGTAGAGAGAAGGGTAGCCATATGATGGTGGGTTTTCTCTTGTAATTATTTTCTTTCTCTCATTCTTATCATCTCAACACAAAAGGAAAAAGAGAGGAAAGCTCCTTCTTCCTCCTCTTTCTTGAGCTCATTATCTCCTCACTAATGGCATCCACTAAATCCTCAAGAGACAAAGTGATGACACACATTCTCTACTTTACCTTGGACACGTCGGCTAGCGAACTTCGTGCTCGAGTTGCTTCGGACGAAGCGGGAGCCCGTAAAAAGACTCGAAGATGTGGTGCCCTTTCCGACGAGGAGATCGAGACCGGAGATGCCGCGAGGAGCTTGTTATGGCGGCCAAAGACCGAAGGACACGGATCGATCGGTATAGCCCTTCTATCCCTTCTCTAGTTTGCTAGTTGTAGGTTAATGGTTCGATCCGGGTTTAAAGTCTGCGATAGCACCGGTTTCAAGTTTTGAAAAAGTTTTCGTGTCCGAATTTTGGCCTCGGACAGAGGGCTGGGGCGCTACCGTAGTCTTACATGGTATCAGAGCCACGTTATTAACCTTTTCTAGCTTGCTCTAACGTGTTTAGAACATCGATCGAACGAAATTTCAAAAACCGCGATTCCAATTTATGGAGTTTTTGTCGAAATTTTTGTCGTCGAAAAAATATTTTGAGTGTGTCAGAAAATCAGTCAGGCATTTCTAAGACCACTGCAGAAATTTCGTAGCATGATGACACTATAGCGCCGCGGAACCGCGATATTACCCTTGTGTTGGCCGCGGTTCCGCAGCAGTCCTGTAGCATCAATGCACCAAATTTTCTGCAGTGGTCTCTGACTTGGAATTGGGGTTTCTGGTATTTTTTGTTTTGGCCCAGATTATTTTGAGTACTGGGAATTGTACTTGGGGCCCACTTCGGGAAATTTGGTCGACCGAAAATTTTAAACATGTTAGTTCACAGTATTTACATTATATCTGTGACCGTGAATGTCATTCGAGCGGTAAATCTTGTCAAATTGCTATAGTTCTTTTAGACGGATTTGCGAACGTGACATTCACGTTGATGTTCTGTGTTGTGCTGTGATGTTGCGGATTTGTCGTGGTGGATAGCCTGGATGCAATGTTAGTACAGTTTGGTTATATTTGTACATTTGATATTGCGGGGCGAGCGTCCGACATGTGGACTGCCGTCACTACCTGTTTGTATATTATTCTTTTGGGGCACGACCGGGTTGAGGTCGATGTACCCGTTGTATATTTTACTTTCTGTACTAGGATTACCCCACGGTGGGGTGCACAGATAGCCGGGTTCTAGAGGGCAACGAGCCCGCATCTTATGGCTTCGAGACGGAGGGGGCTTCACTCTAGAATTGGCGGGGTATTCGCCGCACTCGTAGGGGGTACATGTTGACCCAAGGAAGGGTGCCCAAGTTACCGGATTCCATGAAGTGCTGGGTGGTCCATTCACTTTGTTGAAGGGGCTGCCTCGCTTCAGGTTTTGGCGGGTAATTTGCCTCACCCGTAGGGGTCTAGGATTTCATTGCATAGGCTATCCACATGACCAGGGGAACTTCGGGTTTCAGTAGCGGCTCTATGAAACACGGGGATCCCAGATTATCTGTATTGTTCTGTGATACTTATTACATTTCTGTGATGTTGCATTTTATCACGCCTTGAGCGATTATTATGTATTGATATATATACTAGTAGATGTTGTATATGTTTTACACCCGAGCTATTCCAGTCCCCGCTCTGTCGTTAGTTAAGTAACCTAACGGGTGATGACGGGACCTAGTGGCGAATGCGGATGGCATATACGTACATCGTATTTTCGTTCTTTATTGGTGTGATTAATTGATGGGACTGCATTGATTCAGATTAATGCAAGCTAAACAAACCTGTTTGATGTTGTTAGAACAATTTTCAAAAAGCAATTATTGCAAGGACGTTTTCTTTTATTTTGCACAGTAGTATTCGGTTGGAATATCCTGCACCTCAGTCGATGAGGCAAGGGCAGAGATCCCTTCACCGGGAATAACCCCTTGGACAGAAGTTTGCGTCAGGGTAATAACTTCACTATAGCCGATTGCCCTTTTGCTTTGCATCATGATATTTAGTTGGAAAATCCTGCACCTAATTCTACGGGGAAAGAGCCGAGATCCCTTCACCAGGAGTGACCCCTTTAGCAAAGGTTTTCGCCACTATATTTATAAAAAAGCTATCCAGTTCCTTCAACGATATCAAGTTCATTACGTTAATGGTTTTCGCCAAAAACCATTCGTAGCTCTCCATCATTTCAGAAAGGTAGCACTTAGTATTCATGCTATGTTTGTTGGCCTCCGTCAAGGCATAGTGTATGGTAGCTATTTGTTACTTTTCTATTGCATAGATAGATGCGTTAGTTTGGGATAGTCGTACTACTATTTTGGCCTTCATCAAGGGTATGTACGGATGGGTTCAAATTAACATGGACAATGACGGGTAGAACTTGACATATGACATATGATATGTTGGCCTTCGTCAAGGTCATAATAGCATGGGGTAAAAATCACATCGGGAGTTTCTAAAGAAACTGAAACTTGCCAGATATGCGCATACCTTCTGGAGTGTGATAACGTGAGTGGATTCCATCACGTTATCATGCGATGATAGTTGGATCCCGATACCCACTGATGAGTTGGTTTACTTCTCGGGTGATCCCGACTAATTCTTCTTTCAGGTTTGGAAGAGAATTTGACGATACAGTGGGAGGTTTCCTGATTGGATAAATTGATAACCATTCTGATCTAGGTTAGAGTGCACGTTGAGTGTTTCTTTTCTCTCTCTCTCTTTGACAGCGACCATGGCACGACCCTTGACTATGACTCAGTGACCAAGATTACTTGAACCTTCTTAAAACACTGGCTTTTGGATTGTCAGAGTTGCATACCTCATTGTCACTCCTACTTTTACCCTTTTCTCCAGAACACCCCGTATTACTACAAACATCCACTTCCATTGGATAAAACCATCATATAGTTATATAAGAACTCGAAGGAACTTGTTCTAGATTCAAGGATGGTTTCTGGTTCAGTAGAAAATGAATAAGACTATTCAGTTGTCTTTTCCTTTTACCTTCTCTCACATTGCGAGTGCTCCTAGGATTAGGAGAGTACACCTATTACGCTTATTGGATAGTCTTCATCCAAACCATAGGCAGGTGCCGAATGGTAGGGAATGAAGAAAACCATTTAGCCTAAAAGGTGTACAGAAGGTATTAAGTAAAGGCAAATAAAGGGATTAGTAAAAGAGCAAATTAAAATTGCGACTGCTATTCACGATCAAACCAAGTATTTCATCGCCACTCCCACTTCACCTTTGTATTGCTCCAGGACACTCCGTATCACTATGAAGATCCATAGTTGGATACTCCATCGTATGGTTATATACGAACTCGAAGCAACTTGTTCCAGTTTGGGGATGGATTCTGGTTCAGGAGAAATAGGAATAAGGTTTATTCAGTTGTCTTTCATCTTTACCTTCTCTCGCATTGCAGGTGCTCCTAGGATCAGGACAGTACACCTATTACGCTTATTGGATAGTCTTCTTCCAAACCATAGGCTGGTGCCGAATTGTAGGGAAGGAAGAAAACCATTTGGCTTAAATTGGTGTAAAGAAGATAATGACTAAAGACATATAAAGGGATTTGGAGAGATGGCAAAAAAATATACGGTTATAGTGTTAGTGTATATGCCCTAGAGGCCATTACTGTATCATACTAGTTTGTATATTACTTGATGGAAGCTTGGGATATTCACCTTGTATTGACAATCTTGCTCAAAATAGTAGTATGCTACTTGGTTTGTTTCTGCTTTAATGTGTGCATGTGTTTCTTATAGCATATCGCCTTTACACATTAGTGGAGCCCTTAGGATCTTTGCTTGATTACCAGCGTTGTGATGGCAGTCACACTCATAGGGGCTGGGTAATCCATAAGCACATCCTTATGCAGGTCCCTGGTCGCAGGACAATCGAGACAGGGCATCGATATTCCGGAGTAGACTAGCGTATGCGCTTCTCATCCCAGCTTGGGAGACGGTCTGTCCCACAGCTGATTGTTAGAGATTCTGCGTGTTCAGTTTTAGTTAAATACCGCAATCAAGACGGTTTCGCTCGTAGCTAGCCGGTTGAGTACGGGTCGTCCGCAGGGAGATGTGAATCTTTTTCTATGTGCTTTAACGAGTTAAGTCCAGTTTTTCAGATTTTGTTGTGATTAGTTAAGCGGTAAAATGATATGTAAGAGAGCTTGTTAGGGTTAGGATTAGGTTAGTTTGAGTTAGGAGTCTCCCACATCATTCATTGCCCCTCTTAATATCGGTGTTACGGTAATCGGCAACAACGGGGATTTGCACGACTAGGAAGGAACTTGCGAGTATAAGCTAGGCTTTCCAACGCATAAGTTCTTCCTTTTGGTGCTTGTCCGTCCGTTCTTGGCTCTTAGCCATAACCTCCGGTTAATTCAACCACAACCGGTCTCACTACGGAATCACCGCTATCATGTAGGATAGGGTGCCGTAAGAAGCGGATTGTGGTTCAATTAACGGGAGTCGAATTAAGCTGTTGGGTAAGGAAAGAGTGAGAGAGATTTCCTTCTCTCAAACTTCCCTTATCCTACCCTAACAAGTATGAAACTACTCACACATCATGATACGGAAAAATAAAACAAAACAAAAGAGGAAGATAGAAAGAAAGAGATTAGAAGCTAACAACTAGCTATTTGCGACATCACCTTGGCAAGGATCAAGCGTAAGCATCATGGTTGTGTTAAGGATAAAAAAAAGAGAGAAGAAAGACACAACAAGAAATAACAACAACTAGTTAACAAATGAAAATTACAAAAATTATAGAAAGAGCAAGACAAGCATGATAATAAAATGATCTTCTTTATTCACCATTCTTCACTCACCAAACTCATTACAAGTTTTAATGGAGAAGAGATGAGAAGAGGAAGAAGAAACACACTAAACCTAGAAAATAAAATACAAGATTATGGACCCTTGGCTTCACAAGGTTCTGGGGTATTTATAGGCTGAAGACTGAAAACCTAGGGCAGAATTCTGAACCCATGTAAAAAGACAAAACTACCCCCAAAAGACCATCACCTTTGGCGCCAGAACAGCCGCGGTTCCGCGGCCTAAGCATGCTTAGGCCGCGGATCCGCGGCCATATGGTTGAGTTGGGCCCTCCAACTTTTTGTGCTTCCCTGGTTTTCTGTGTACTGCAGTATGGTATATGTGTTTTCTGAAAATACTTCCATATTTCTTCCAGAATTTCTGTTGAGGGAAAGGTGGACTTTTTGTCAAGATTTTCTTGAGCTCCGCGTAGATTTCTTGGAACTTGTGTTGCCATTGAGCCTTGTGCATGAAGGTGACAATCGATTTGCCATTTTGTCTCCTAAACTGGTGTGTGGCAACAGACGGATAAAGAGCGGAGATCCGTGTTTTATCTGTGGTTGGCAGGAACCCTGATTTTGTCGTGTTTTTCATGAATTTCACCGTTTTAGAACCGAGAACCTGTATCCTGCAATTGACTAGCAAACACAGCTCAAGAATATCTACCTATATGCAATGTGATAAAAATTGGGCGGTATAAAAATGCAAAAATCTGATATGAACAAATACCCCCAAACTTATCATTTGCTCGTGGCGAGCAAAGCCAATTTGTTCACAAAAAATTTCCTAACCTCACTTTCGCAGGGAACGCGATTGCACTGAGCATATGCAACAAGCCGTTAAACCTATAGGTGTCCCTAGTAGGAGGAGTGTTGTCTCCTGAGGGTTTTCAGCGGATACTACCCACAAAATCCGGTCAAGCTAGTTTTGTAAAATAACTAAGATTCAAACCCCTAAAGTTTTGTTTCAGAAAATAACAATTCTATGATCCTAAGTCTAGACTATCGAACCTTTATTTTTCACACCTCGCTTCTTATTTAACTACAGATTTTATATGTTTTTACGTGTAGTGCAAATAGTGTTGTTAAGTTCCAGAAGGATCGATTAAAGTCATCATGTCACACAAAAAAGCCCAGATAACAATTTTAAAAGGATCACATAAGTTTTATAAAGAGTTAAGCATTTTTCAAGTTTCGTTTTCCAGTAAAGTTTCAACTTCAGAATTTCTATCTTCCCTAACAGGAAACTAGGTCTTATTCTTCACTCCACCTTTTTCTTGTTTTCATTTCATACACACCTCTGTGAACGTGCAATAGTCTTTATCATAGAGTAAAACCTGCATATCTCTGCTAAATTTTTTTTATAAAATCCTGTCTTTTATCAAGATTATTCTCACACATAGAACCGTTAGGAATTTTAACTCGGAGAGAACACTTTCTTGACTTTGTTTTAATCTGGACTTTCTAGGCTTCTTAGCGAGCTTTGGGCCAATGCACCCAAACCAGTTGGTTTTAGGGCATTAGGTGTAGAAACACCCCGGCGGACTTAATTACTCAAGTTACCCAGGTCCAAAAACAAAAGATAGTTTGGCGTGAAAATCAGATGATTTAATACGAACGGAGATATAACCGGCAGTTCAATTATTTTTTGGATAAAAGACGTGATTAGTGGGTTCGGTGTGTAATCATTCCAATCAAGTTCCAGATCGGTTATTTTTCAGACTTAGTTCTAATTACGGCATCAATAACATTCCTTCATATTCGCTTTACTTCATTATCTATTCTTGACATTACTTATTTCAGAACAAACCTATTTGATCCTCAGAAAATCATTTATCTGTTTAAAAGTTTTTAAACATAAAAGACTTGTCATCTAATTCCCAAAAACTCACGACACGTGTAGTGTGATGCAAAGACGTATATCAGCTATAGTTAACTTCAAAGGAGAGTTATCTTTCAGGTTTTCAAAATCTAAACATAAGATTTAGTTATTCCTATTTTTTCAAACAAAAACCGTCGAAATGTTGAATCAGAGTTCTTCCACAAACTAACTTGACAGAAAAGTTTTTATATTTTTAGAAAATTTTCAGATTTTTATGGATTTTAATATGCAGATGCAAAATATACATATGAATGCGAAGGTAAGAAATGCGTACCGAGCGTACCCCCAAACTTAAACTGGACAGTGTCCTCACTGTCATTGCATGAAGAGATCATTTGAAGGGTCAAAATTGACGGTTAGCGATACACAATTTTTTTTTTGTTTTTAAAGGGAAAAAAAAAGAAAAAGAAAAAGAAAAAGAATATCCACAAATATATACAAAATGGTAGATACCCCCAAACTTATTTGGAACAGTGTCCACTGTTCTTGGCTGGATAACCGAAGTTTGGAGGTAGGCAGAGGAAGATCAGGCAGGGTAAACCGGCTCCTGTAAGAACATGAGCTCCTCTGTTGGTTCGGCGCTAAGGTACGGTTTTAGTCGGTGTCCGTTTACTTTGAAAAATGAACCGTCCTTCGGATTCTCCAAATCCACAGCACCGTGCGGATACAAATTCCGCACAAAATACGGCCCTTTCCAGCGAGATCTAAGCTTTCCTGGATGGAAGTGAAGTCGGGTGTCGTAAAGCAGTTCCTGCTGACTAGGTACGAAGGTTTTGCGCAAAAGATGTTTATCGTGAAACACCTTCGTTCGATTCTTAACGACAACCGCGTTATCGTAAGCTTCATCCCTAAGCTCGCTCAGTTCGTTCAACTGCAGCTTCCGATGGCCGCCCGCATCTTCGAGAGATAGATTCAGCTCCTTTATCGCCCAAAATGCGCGATGCTCTATTTCGACAGGTAGGTGGCAGGCTTTTCCGTACACAAGCCGATAGGGAGACATGCCAAGGTCGGTCTTATAAGCGGTTCGAAATGCCCAAAGGGCATCAGTGAGTTTCAGCGACCAATCCTTACGGTTCTTGGAAACCGTCTTCTCCAGTATCTGCTTGATTTGCCGATTTGAAACTTCGGCCTGCCCGCAGGTTTGGGGGTGGTAGGGCGTGGATAGCTTATGATTAATGGAGTATTTCCGCATCAAGGCCTCGAAAGTCTTATTGCAGAAATGACTTCCATTGTCGCTAATGATCGCTCGGGGGTGCCCAAAACGGGAGAAAATGTTTTCTTTAAGGAACCTAACGACAACCTTGTCGTTAGTCCGGCTGGGCATAGCCTCGACCCATTTAGAGACGTAATCAACAGCTAGAAGGATGTACAAGTTCCCAAAAGAGCTGGGAAACGGCCCCATGAAATCTATCCCCCAAACATCGAAAATCTCCACAACCAAGATCGGTTGGAGCGGCATCTCGTTCCTCCGGGATATCCGGCCCATGTGTTGGCACCGGGAGCAAGTCTTGCAATAGTCATGAGCGTCTTTGAAGAGTTGTGGCCAGTAGAAACCACATTGCAAGATCTTCTCAGCTGTCTTTCTGGGCCCAAAATGCCCGCCACATGCTTGATCGTGGCAAAACGACAGCACACTCTTGAATTCCTCGTCAGGGACACACCGACGAATAATCTGGTCGGGACAGTACTTGAACAAATACGGTTCGTCCCAGTAAAAGTGCTTTACTTGGGACAAGAAGCGAAGTCTGTCCTGAGTTGACCATTCAGTCGGTAGTAATCCCGTGGCCAAATAGTTCACAATATCTGCGTACCAAGGTTCGCAAGATATTGTCAAGAGCTGTTCATCCGGGAACACGTCGTTGATCGGAATTTGAAGCGAAGGCGAAGAAGGAAGTCGTGAGAGATGGTCGGAAACTACGTTTTCACATCCTCGTTTGTCCTTAATGACAAGGTCAAACTCCTGAGGCAAGAGGATCCAACGGATTAACCGAGATTTTGCATCTTTCTTCGCAAAAAGATGGCGCAGAGCAGAATGATCAGTGTAGACAATGACAGGAGAGCCGATGAGGTAGGGCCTGAACTTTTCTAAAGCAAATACAACAGCTAAGAATTCCTTCTCAGTTGTTGTATAATTGAGTTGTGCGTCGTTCAGGGTTCGGCTCGCATAATAGATTACGTGCGGCATCTTGTTGATGTGTTGTCCAAGGACAGCACCAATGGCAAAGTCGGATGCATCGCACATAATCTCAAATGGGTGCGTCCAGTCAGGTGAAGAAAGAACGGGAGCTGAAGTGAGTGAGCGTTTCAATGACTCGAATGCAGTCATACAGCTCGAGTTGAAGTCGAATGGCGTATCCTTGGACAGCAAAAGAGTCAAGGGCCTAGCAATCTTGCTAAAGTCCTTGATGAACCGTCTATAGAAACCGGCATGGCCAAGGAAGGCTCGGATATCTCTGACGCATCGGGGAGGAGGCAGATTGGAAATGACCTCAATCTTTGCTTTGTCAACCTCTATGCCATTTTGCGAGATGATATGTCCTAAGACAATATCTTCGCGCACCATGAAGTGGCATTTCTCCCAATTCAAAGTGAGATTCTTGTCCTTACATCGGGAAAGGACAGCGTCAAGATGCAGCAAACACTCGTTGAAGGAATCGCCGAAGATGGAGAAATCATCCATGAAAATCTACAGAAATTTTTCCACCATGTCTCAGAAAATTCCCATCATACACCGCTGAAAGGTAGCGGGCGCATTGCATAACCCAAAGGGCATGCGACGATATGCGAACGTGCCGAAAGGACAAGTGAATGTGGTCTTGTCCTGGTCTTTTTCGGCGATGGGAATCTGATTATAGCCGGAGTAGCCATCAAGAAAGCAGTAGTACTCGTGTCCGGCCAATCGTTCAAGCATCTGGTCAATGAAAGGTAGCGGAAAGTGGTCTTTCCTTGTTGCGGCGTTGAGTTTTCTGTAATCAATGCATACTCGCCACCCAGTTTCGGTGCGAGTAGGGATTAACTCGTTCGCCTCGTTGGTTATGACCGTGATGCCCGACTTCTTGGGGAAAACATGATTGGGGCTAACCCACTGGCTATCAGAGATAGGGTAAATGATACCACTATCTAGACATTTTACGATCTCCTTCTTCACTGCCTCTTTCATGACTGGATTGAGACGTCTTTGTGGATCCCGGGCTGGTTTGGCATCATCCATCAGATGAATGTGATGCTCAACGATCAGGGGACTAATCCCCTTGATGTCCGCCATGGACCAGCCAAAAGCTTGCCTATTGCTGTGAAAGACCGCGAGAAGGGCTTTCTCTTGCTCGGGAGCTAGAGAAGCCGAAATGATGACAGGGAGGCTCTCGTTCTCACCTAAGTAAGCATACTTAAGGTGAGACGGCAAAGGCTTGAGTTCGAGCGTTGGAGGTGAAACGATGGAAGGCAAGATTGGTGCAGAGGTCTCGAACTCAAAGGACTCCAGCAAAGGTTCAAAGCGAGTGTAGGCGACCGAGTCGGATGGTTCAGGTAACTCATCCGAAAATTCGAAAGATTCAAACTCGGGTTGTGCACGGTTAAGATCGTTCGAGAACGTAAAACACTCGTAGTCGTTATCGGGCGCATAAACAGCAGCAGGTCCGAGGAGGAACGCACTAGTGGCGTCAAGATTATCATGTTCAAACAGAAACTCCTCGAATTCACACTCTTCAGGGGTGATCTCCTGGATCGAGCAGACGTCCAGTATATGAGCATTAGGTTCGGCGGGCTGATTCCCCAACCTAAAAATGTTGAGTTCAATCATCATGTTTCCAAAAGAGAGGTTCATCGAACCATTGCGACAATTGATCACAGCATTTGAGGTTGCAAGAAATGGGCGACCGAGTATCACGGGAATTTGATTCCGGGGCTTAGCTACAGGCTGTGTGTCTAATACAATGAAGTTAACGGGGAATATGAAGTCCCCGACTTTTATTAACACATCCTCTAGCTCACCCTTAGGATGGGTGATCGATCGGTCGGCCATTTGGAGAGTGCAGTGCGTGGGTTTCAGCTCTCCGACGCCTAATTGCTCGTATACTGAATACGGAAGCAGGTTAACACTGGCACCAAGATCTAATAGTGCGCGGTTGATGTTCTTATCCCTAATGGTAATTGAAATCGTAGGACAGCCAGGGTCCTTCCGTTTTTGTGGTAAAGATTGGGTAAGGGCATCACTCACAGCACCGGCCAAGAAAACTTTCTTGGGTACCTGAGACTTCCTCTTTTTCGTGCACAAGTCCTTTAAGATTTTCGCGTAGGACGGGACTTGTTGGACAGCATCTAAAAGAGGAATGTTAATGTTAACCTGCTTAAATAACTCCAGAATCTTCTCCATTTGAGGATTTTGTTTATTAGACCTCAACCGGTTTGGAAATGGAACATTTTTAAAATTGGTTGAGTCTAATGCTGGAGGAGGAGATTGTGGAGTTAGAACGGATCCCATAATAGGTGTTTTCGTGGAGTGAGAAGTAGGTCCATTCGGAGCAGAAGAAGAGGAAGGAGAGCCTTGTGAAGAACGGGGAATAGGCTCAGAAGACGAAGAAGAAGAAGAAGCGGAAGAAGAAGAAGAAGCAGCGGCCGGGGTGTCTTCGTTGATCCGTTTGCCAATGTTGTTTTGCAGCATCCTTCCCGATCTCAGTATGGTCACGGCACTCACATTATGGTTCTGTTGTTCAAGAGCAACATGTGCATTATGTGGGTGACCGGGATTTGGGAGTGGTTGGGACGGTAGCTTCCCCTTCTCTCGCTGGCTTAAGGCCGCATTCAGCTGTGCAATCTAGGCCTCGATGGTCTTGATGCTTTGCCCGTGAGCGGCAGTGTGTTGCACTAAGGACTGAATGGAAGACTGGATGTTGGCGGTGGACTGAGTCGATTGTTTAACGAACGCCTCCAGACTTCGTTCGAGCGAGGAAACCTTATCGTTGTTTGACGGAACAAAGTTGTTTGGTGGAAAAGAATTATTAGGTGCAAAGTTGTTCGTCTGATTTTGGAAAGGTTGGGGTTAGAAGGGCTGCTGATACTGAGTTTGTTGTTCCGCTTGTTGCTGCGGCGGAGGGGCCCTTTGGAAATTGTTGCCTTGGAATTGATTCTGATTCTGATTCCAGGCGAAATTGGGGTGGCTCCTCCAACCGGGATTGTAGGTGGAAGAGTATGGATCATTCCTCGGTCTTTGCTGAAATGCAGCATTAACCTGATCCTGTCCTTGCGATGGTGGATTGTAAGGACACTCTTCGGTCAAGTGGGAAGGATCGGAACAACAAGCGCAGATGGTACGAAGGGGGAGAACAGGGGCAGGAGCAGGAGAAGAGAATTTGCTCTCTATCGCTTCAAGCTTTCTCGTTATTGCAGCCATTTTAGCTTTCATCGCAATAGAGACATCAAGTTGGTGAATTCCTACCCTAGACTGACCGGTAGAGGTGGAGGTAGAAGAAGAAGAAGTCGGTCTGGTGCTCTCCCATTGTAGCGTTTGCTCCGCAAGGTCGTCAAAGAATTGCCACGCTTACTCGTCAGATTTCGATAGGAAGTGGCCCTGACAGATGGTTTCCAACAACTGCTTCGTTGCTGGGTTCAGGCCCTCGTATAAGGTTTGGCAAAGTTTCCATTTCTCTATACCGTGGTGAGGACACTGACAAAGAAGGTCTTTGTACCGGTCAAAGCACTTCCAGAAGGGTTCAGAAGGAAGCTGAGAGAATTGGTTGATTTCATTTCGAATCCTTGCGGTTTTTTGATTCGGATAGAATTTTTTCAGAAACGCTTTTACAAACTCGTCCCAACTGGTTATGGAGTGGGAAGCGGTGCTATACAGCCATTTTTCAGCAAGATCGCATAAAGTGAACGGAATGACCCGTAGACGTATAGCATCGTCCGACAGTTCGGTGGTTTTCATCATGACACAGACATTTTGAAATTTATTGATGAAGATATAGGCATCTTCAGATTCAAGCCCATGAAATCGTGGGCGCATGTTGATGAAGTGGGGCTTAATTTCAAAATTATCCCCATTGGCCGGAGGAAGAGAAAGGCAGGTGGGAAGTGCAGAACGGGTGGGATAGAAACGATCCTGGAGCGCGATTCGCTGCGGCGCTACAACAGGCGGTGGTGGTGGGAGATTGGTCTCCGTAGGAGGTGGAGCCAATCCAGCGGTAGTCAAAGAGATGTTCGGATTAAATCCTGACATCGCGGAAGAAGAGGTTGGTGAAGGTGAAGGTGAAGATGTATGAACAGAATCCCGGTCAACGTCGGAGTTGGCCGGCAAAGGAAGGGGTGAAAGAGGAGTGGACGGAGTTTCGACTTCGGAGTCGATCACGTAGTCGGTAGCGACTAACGTAACGCGGACTAGACGGGCGCTAGTGTCCCGAGTCCAAGCGGACATACACTAAACGAGTTTAGTATAGTCAAAGCGGAGAAGGTGAGGGTAAGAAAATGTCAATGGAGAAAATGATGAGTGGAGGGTGAAAAATGGATTTGGCGACAAAGGGCAAGTTTTTATAAAAGTTTTTGATTTTTTTCTTTTTTCTTTTTAGAAAGAGATTTACAGAAATATGTACGGACTTACGGCTTTAAGTAATCACAAACAAGATATGCACAATCTCACCTAGATCTACGGTCGCCTAGGTCAACTAGACCTGCTCCTAACTGTTCCAGAGGGCTAGAAAAAGGACCTCAAACCGCCTCTTCTCCGTCTAATGCGGCCAGATAAGTGCCAGGTAAGTGGGAGGCTGTCCAACGCTTTCGCGAAGTTCCTTAATTAAATAACCACTTGCCTTCGTCACACTTGCCTAGGCACCGCAAAAGTCAGATAGGATAAACGGCCGATGCCTGTAACTAGTCCTCTGTCCTAATGAGCGCGAAGTCCTTAGGGCTGAAGTCTAGTATTTTTTTAATTTTACAATGGTCAATGCATATGCTTTTTGTGATTTTTGGGGTCCTGGGAAGGGTGATGAAATCCCTACCCAATCTGAATTGGTTTCAAGCCCCTTAAGTCCGTATTAAGAAATGCAAAGCAGAAACAAATCAACTGCAAACAATTTTTCTTTTTTTTTAGCGCGGCGCAAAGAATCCTGCACAAGAACAGTTTATTGGAAGGGGGAGAAGAGTTTGCGCAAAGAAATCTGCAGAAAACACAGTTTATTGGAGTCCAGAGGAGTGGGAGAGAGGAGAGAGACTTACAGAGAGATTTTGGAAGCCTGAGGCCACGAAGTGGCCGCGGATCCGCGGCCTAAGCCAGCTTATGCCGCGGTTCCGCGGCAAAGAAGTGGAGTTGGGGCTTCAATTTTTGTGTAGGTGCTCTGTTGGGTGTCCTCTGCTTGTCTGGATGTGCTGAAGTTTTATTTGCTCACTGTAACTGCTCCAGATTTTGACAGTAGACCGTTTGCATCGTTTTGATCCGTCGCGGGGTAGCCGCGAAATGTGGGTCTATCTTCCCACGTCTTTGGCACTGAACTTGAACTCCGTATTTTCCTGCACACTTGCACAAAAACTAATCAAAAATTACAAGATGATTTTTTTTTTACAAAGTATATTTTTTTTGTTTTGGTTTTCGGTTGTATTCACAAGTTAACCCGAAATTACACAAAGAAATAAACTACCGTCTCTCCGGCAACGGCGCCATTTGATTGTTAGAGATTCTACGTGTTCAGTTTTAGTTAAATACCGCAATCAAGACGGTTTTGCTTGTAGCTAGCCGGTTGAGTACGGGTCGTCCGCAGGGAGATGGGAATCTTTTTCTATGTGCTTTAACGAGTTAAGTCCAGTTTTTCAGATTTTGTTATGATTAGTTAAGCGGTAAAATGATATGTAAGAGAGCTTGTTAGGGTTAGGATTAGGTTAGTTTGAGTTAGGAGTCTCCCACATCTTTCATTGCCCCTCTTAATATCGGTGTTACGGTAATCGGCAACAACGGGGATTACCACGACTAGGAAGGAACTTGCGAGTATAAGCTACGCTTTCCAACGCATAAGTTCTTCCTTTTGGTGCTTGTCCGTCCGTTATTGGCTCTTAGCCATAACCTCCGGTTAATTCAACCACAACCGGTCTCACTACGGTATCACCGCTATCATGTAGGATAGGGTGCCGTAAGGAGCGGATTGTGGTTCAATTAACGGGAGTCGAATTAAGCTGTTGGGCAAGGAAAGAGTGAGAGAGATTTCCTTCTCTCAAACTTCCCTTATCCTACCCTAACAAGTATGAAACTACTCACACATCATGATACGGAAAAATAAAACAAAACAAAAGAGGAAGATAGAAAGAAAGAGATTAGAAGATAACAACTAGCTATTTGCGATCTCACCTTGGCAAGGATCAAGCGTAAGCATCATGGTTGTGTTAAGGATAAAAAAAAGAGAGAAGAAAGACACAACAAGAAATAACAACAACTAGTTAACAAATGAAAATTACAACAATTATAGAAAGAGCAAGACAAGCATGATAATAAAATGATCTTCTTTATTCACCATTCTTCACTCACCAAGCTCATTACAAGTTTTAATCGAGAAGAGATGAGAAGAGGAAGAAGAAACACACTAAACCTAGAAAATAAAATACAAGATTATGGACCCTTGGCTTCACAAGGTTCTGGGGTATTTATAGGCTGAAGACTGAAAACCTAGGGCAGAATTCTGAACCCATGTAAAAAGACAAAACAACACCCAAAAGACCATCACCTTTGGCGCCAGAACGGCCGCGGTTCCGCGGCCTAAGCATGCTTAGGCCGCGGATCCGCGGCCATATGGTCGAGTTGGGCCCTCCAACTTTTTGTGCTTCCCTGGTTTTCTGTGTACTGCAGTATGGTATATGTGTTTTCTGAAAATACTTCCATATTTCTTCCAGAATTTCTGTTGAGGGAAAGGTGGACTTTTTGTCAAGATTTTCTTGAGCTCCGCGTAGATTTCTTGGAACCTGTTTTGCCATTGAGCCTTGTGCATGAAGGTGACAATCGATTTGCCATTTTGTCTCCTAAACTGGTGTGTGGCAACAGACCGATAACGAGCGGAGATCCGTGTTTTATCTGTGGCTGGCAGGAACACGGATTTTGTCGTGTTTTTCATGAATTTCACCGTTTTAGAACCGAGAACCTGTATCCTGCAATTGACTAGCAAACACGGCTCAAGAGTATCTACCGATATGCAATGTGATAAAAATTGGGCGGTATAAAAATGCAAAAATCTGATATGAACGACAGCCGTCAGTACGTCGTACTTGAGATACTATGCGTGTCACGACCCGAAAGTACGGAACATGACCGACACTTAGACTACGAACGTCTCAAGGAGTACGTATGCTAAGTAAGCCGAAACCCAGAAATCCAAACCAAGAGAAGTAGTAGAGAATAGGAAGAACCATATCAAATCAACCTGTATGCAACATAATATACAACGCCTAAAGGCGAGGATCACAACAGAAATGGAACTCAACCAGCAAGAAACTCAAGAAATAAAACATGCTACTCTATGGTCGAAAGAATAACATTACTGGTCTCTATCTCAAAAAAATACAAGTTTGGTTGATGGAACTTCTAGATACAACTGAAATATAATATACAAGGTATAATAATGGGTAAGATACAATAAACTCACCTACTAGCAAGTCACCGGAAAAGAAACCGTGCCCGCATAGCCGTAATGAAATCCGTACGGCAACACCTGCAAGAAACTGGGGCACAACGGGGGTGAGTTGCCAACTCGTGAGTTGAAAAAGATCTACGAACAGAAAATCGCCTGAATAACGCAACCTAGGTCAATGATCATAATATATCCTCAAATATATGAATAACATGCAGCCAATAACAATGGCTAGGGTAATATCTAACCCGAGTATGATCTCATGTGCCCGTGTCAGTGCCTCAGGTAGCAATATATCATATGAATGAGGTATGAATGCATGAAAACAGAATACATGTAAATGAAGAAACTGTTTTCATAAATTAGTGAGATTTCCTTTGTATTTTTAAAATGAGGTATCATAAATGAAATCAGCATCAACAGTGTCTAGCATCGACACAAAACATAAATCTCAATGTCTCAAAACCTCAGGCTCCGGCCATCCGGACTGGCCTATATCATCAAATCTCAGTACCTCAATATCTCGAAATCTCAATGTCTCAATCTCAATATCTAGGGCGCCGTCAGTCCAGACCGGCCCCTACCATCCATCTCAAGACCACGACGGTATCCACCGGATATCCGACGCGTCGGGTAAAATCACCGGTAGGTAGTCTCCCCCTGCCAGGCTCATCATCATCACCACGAGCTTCTTGCCCCGGGGTACCTTACCGGGTCCACCATGTACCCGAAACGGTTCATCCAACTCCTCGAATCGGGTCTCCAAATCTATCAGCAAACTCATGGTGGACGACTCATACATTATGGGAAAAACCGCGCTTTTTATTTAAAAAGAGAAAGAAGAATTTTGTATATGTTTTGCGGTTTTCCCCAAATCCAGAAAATCTCATGGAAATCCAAATCCAAAACCTCAATAGCACGTAAAAAGTGAATATATGCATGAGAATCCATGAATGCGGCATAACAATGAATAACAGTATGCATGAGGTAGCAGGTAATAACAATAATGTCTAAACTAACATATAAGGCAAGTACACTAATATCATGTCTAAACTATTAGCTAACAGGCTATGTCAAGCAATAATATTTTCTAAGGTGTACGTGACATGGCAATTACCGATGAAGATGTGTGTGAGCCGGCAAGTAAGTGTACGTGGTACATACGCATCATCGGTAATGGTGCTGGTGTCCTAACCACAAGATATCAACAGTAGAATATGAAGCATAATATAAGCAAGTGATGCGGAGCAAACAACAATAATGAGCGGAAGCTGAATTCTAGACGCAACGATAATTAATCTGTTTTAACCTAATATAAGTCATACAATGGTGCCTTTTGAAATAACACGAATCGTGGGGTTTTGAAAATAGGGGCTACGGTGTTTTTAAGAAAAGATACGTTTTTTGAAATATCCGTAGGATCCCTTAGGCTGTCTTTAAAAATACGCACGATTCGTAAGCTTTGAAATAGGTAAGAACCGAATCTAATCTAACAACTAACTAAACTAAAGGGCTACGCTATAAGCTAGACTACAGGTAAGGAAACCGCCTAACATCTGAGTCGATACATATACATACCTGTATATATATTAGTCGGTGATCCCGCCTCAACAATATCATATCCGATACCATATCTATAATCAGACATCCCAAGTCAAGAGTGCGGATCAATCATCAAGATATAGCTCGTACGTAAATCCGTCGTACGGCATCCCCAAATCTGGGTACGGGTCAATATCATATTCCTCACACTATTCCTCTGGTATCCTCTTTATCCAAGATCATAGTCTAGGGTACTGACCTATGTCTAGCACAATACTAATATCCTCAATATACTCATGATTTGACTACTGATCGACAATCTCGTACAAACCGATATCGTCAGCACATATCATCATCAAGGGGTATACATCGCCCGATACAGCCTAATATCAATATCCTAGCATATTATGCCTCATATCACGATCACATGTCGACCATTTATTTATAACACTATTCACCCGTATCGCCGCCGCAAGATCCGCTATAACACCAGGACGTACCTTAAGTACGAATCCTGCCATATCACCGAGATCACAACCACAAACAAATCTCATCGACTCAGCTCAATCCCAAGTATCCTCCTCAAATCCGTATGTGAACACATAGTCCCATACCCATGTGAACATATAAATATATTCCCATACACGCACATATGAAATAAGGAATGTATGCAAGTATGTATATGTGTGTATGTGTAAGTGTTGTGCACCCACTACCTAAGGTTTCGTAACTATGCACCAATCCAACACCAATATCCATCTAAAATCATCAATAATAAATCCTAACAACATATCATAAATTGTTGGTGTGTATACGCATCCGTATACATCACCACGGACTGCGGGGGTGCTATACGCCATCCACCCGACTTCTCCCCGTAGATATAAATCTACTCACCTAGTCCTCGCTAGCCGGTACCGACGTCGCCATGCCCTTGCTTGTCGTCTCGAAGTCCACATGGGGGTACCTACATATCATAACGCACCATATCGCATTAAAACTAAATTCGAAATCGAAACGGCATACGAAAATCAAATCGGCACGCGTATCACGCATAGGTCCAAACCTATCGCCTACGCATGCAAGAATAGTCAAACCAACCCTCGATGTCGATGTACAAACGTCAAACCATCGAGAAAAATCCAATCACACTCATTTGCACATTCACGAACACTAATTTTAATATAAACTAGGTTAAAACTCACAAAAACCTCAATTTTGCTTAAAAAGTCATTTTTCCGAAAATCTAGCAAGCACAATTCGCCGTTTTTGTACAAAACAGGATGTTTAAATGAATGTAGCGGCCAATATATTTATTAAATATCTTAAATAAGTCGTATAAACAAATTTCCGGAATTTAATCTCATTAAATTCCAATAATCCTAATATTCTAGTTTACAAAATACCCTTTTTAACAATTTCATAGCAAAAATGCACAAACTACAATTTAGGTTGGATTTCCATGAACTAAAGTGTTAAACTACACTTAATAAAGTTAATAATATTATAAAAACCCTAACCATATTTTTAATCTCATATTTCGAATTAAATCAAAAAAACTAGTTTGCAACAAAAAGCTTAATTTGGACATTTTTCAAGTAATAACTTGTATTTAACAACTAGATTAGTTTTCTACAAAACTAAATATATTAATCCACCTCACTAAACCATACACAATCAAACACAACTCATTTCCACAACAAACCCTAACTTAGTAATCAAAACCCTTTCTTTAAATTTCAAAACTTGAAATTTAAAACCCTAATTTAACACCTAATAGCTAGATTCAAGTAATTTAACAACAAATTAAGCATAAGGTTATGATTATACCTCACAAGCTTGAGATCAAACTTGCAAAAATCTTAGCCTCCAACAATGATTTCATGCTCCAAGATCCATGCTTGAATAGCTAAAGAATAATGGGTAAAGCTTGGATTTAGAATTAGCTTTGAATTTTTGAGAAAAATGGTGGATTTTTGATAGAAATTTTGAGGATTTTGATGGAAAAATGAGATGAAGTATTTGGGGCTGTTTTGGTTCAGGTTTTGGCCAGAAATCTTGGGGGATTGGGTGAGGGAGGAGAGAGAGTGAGGTGGGGAAAGTTAGTTCAAGTCAAAGTCAACTCAAATTATACCATTTTCTACTCTTTTTCTTTTCTTTTCTTTCATTTCTTTTCTTTAAAATCCAAGTGGGGACAAAAGAGGGGGCTGCTGAATTCTTCAAGGGGATAAGTGAATGGGGTTGTGTGGGTGTGGGTACGGGTGTGGGGTGATGAAAAATGATAAATACAATACCCCAAACATCCATTTACGCTAAAAAAAAGCCTTTTTTCTTCAATAATTTCTAAACCATTTTGGCAAATGATTTCGTTCCAAAAACCACATGATAAATTTTCATTTAATGTTTTATGATGCACAAAATTTGTTTCAACTCATTCCAATTTGTAATTTTCCCTAATTAAATGTATTAGTGACGGCTTAAAATAATAATAAAATAATATTTTTTTCAGAAAATTTGAAATTTCACTAGCGGCTCAATAAACACCAAATAATAGCAATTACATAGCTAGAATATGTATATTTAATTTTTATAATAAGATATTTGTATTTTGACTTTTTACAGAAAACCCCCTCATTTTAACGATTTTCCGAAATTTCACCGAAACGATTTTCAAAACGCTACAATCTTCCCCCCTTAGAGAAATTCGGTCCCCGAATTTAAATTCAAACTCCCCCAATTACTAAAACATCTAAGAAAAACCATCAAGTCGTCGGGGCTCCGAAATTGTAAATACATAAAACAAATCGTAGCGCAGCGCATGCGCTTGAAAAATGAGTATATAACTCAAATCAAAACTCCGTCAACCATCCCGCGATCATCGGAGTCGTGGAGAAGACATCAATGCCAAATCCAAATCAAAACCAATATGATATAACTCGAAACTATAAATGTAAATATCGAATCTATATCTATAAGTATCTGAAGGAAATGCATGCTAAATCTCTTTAAGTCGCTATGCAACGCGTATAACACTGCACAGTGGCGGACGTCTACCATAAGAAAATAACTATATACATATATACCTTTGTTTGAAATGTACGTTCCGCCGTTTTGGAAAAAATTTAGAAGGGTCTCCTTGTTTTAAACATTTCGTGTCATATCAGACACGTAGGTAAATACTGAGGCTATAGCTCGCTTTTTGGAAATCCCTTCAATAACTATCAATGCATGCAAAATGTATTCAGGTACTGTCCTCTGACTAGTCCTGCTCAGTACGGAAACACATAGCAATATCATAAAAACGTACTGCTCTATAAGAAATCAATCCCAAAATATGCACATGCATACTACGTGCGTCTGGTGCGCACGGAAATCAAAATCCATGAATGTGCCATACATGCGCACAGAAACAACATCTAAGTGCATCAGGTGTGCACGAAACATCTGTCGTAGGCAACATGTGTGCCTGACAGCAAAATCAGGTGCATCTGACATGCACGAAAAATCTCGAATTAGTGCATCTGGTGTCCACCAAATCGCATCTCGTAACAGGCGCTAAAAATCCAATCCGGTGCATAAAATGCACAAAACAAATGTCGGGCATCACCCTCGAAATCGAAATCCAGTGTATCCAAGTGCACAAAATACATGTCACTGCACTGCCAGCATATATAAACTATACAGAGTGCAAGAACCAAATCGCGTGCGTGCATACGCACAAAATCAACTCAACTGTTTAAAACCGTAAAATCACAAACATGTGAAACTAAAGCACGAAAACGATATCAAGTGCAACACTGTGCAAAGATCGTAAATCCTCAATCATCAAAATCAAATCATACGAATAAATCACCCAAAACATCGAAATCAATAATGGCGGAGCAGTACCGCTCATGCATCCTCTAAGAATCTCGGGCCAACTGTCGCGGTCACTAGTGGGACGTCTCGTCGATGATCATGAACTCTGGCCTGCTGGTGTGCGTAACATGACCACTCCTGGGTCCAAGTCTTCTCCGTGGATTACCAATCTCACAATCCATCGGCTCATCGGCCCTGTCAAGGCAGCATATCACTGGCGTCGGCCTCTGGCTCTCTGAATGCACGTGACACATCTGATCCTGGGTGCAAGTATCATCGCAGCAGTATCCTGGAAGGAATCCTGCTCACGGTCTCTTCCATGTCTCGTCTCTGCCAACTGTACGGAAGTCATTGTCCTTTCCTATATCAGCATCTTGCTCTGGAACGACTGCATACTCATCGCGACTCCTTCTGGAAGGTAAGTCCAAGTACCATGCCTCGGCATGCGCATCGCCTCTCTGATGTCGGTGGAGTGGAACGTCATCTCATCTAGATCTGGTGCGAACCTCTTATTCCACTTTTCTCTAATGTCGTCTGCTTTGGACTCGTCTCGTCGCGGCTGCATGGACTGAGCTCCAACGGCTATCCTCGTATCTGTAGTCTACCAAGAATGCATCTCACCACCTAGCATCCGAATTAAGTCGAGCCATCCAATCGATTCGTCAAAACCTCATAATCCCCCAAGAGCTCAACATCTTGGGTACAGTTTAATAGTATCGAGTACATACCACAGCATCGGTGGTCCAGCCGTAGAAGGGCAAACCCAAGCCTCACTAATGGCGCCGCAGAACTGCCGCAAACCCTAAGGTTCAAAGGCTTTCACACGGTCATTAAGTCGAGTTAGGGTTTCATTCTTCTAGAGGGACCATAGAATTGCCTGCATGTCTTTCCGACTATCTTAAACTTGGAATAATAGGTTTCTGACATTCGATCGTCTCTGTCGACTCCCAACGTCTCCACGTGAAGTCGTCTCTGGCTGGAATCCATCTATCTGATGACCTCGCATCGGGTTAGGCGAACGATCCACATGTCCTAGTCATTCATCCACGATGACTAGCGACCTTCTATCATCTCTTAGTACAACTCGTTCTGCACTAACTCCAGCATCTGGGGCAATACCTCGTCGTTCGCAGCAATAACTGGCTCGCTCGTCTGCACGCCGAATAGTGCCTCGATCATCATGAATAATCAACACACCAACGGTCATCAAGATCTGGCTGGCCTCTATCGTTAGCTTAATCCTCTAATGTCGATCAGCACATCCGAGTAACCTCATAAAGGCGATCCGCCAAACGCTCGTTGCGCGGAAACACAGTCAAAAGACACCTCTCTATAATCGGGTGTCGCCGGAATCATGCCCTGGTCAGTCCTCGTTCGTGCCGAGCTCGTGCTGACCGCAACTCTAGCCGTAGCTCTCCCTGCCCGTAATCGTGGCAGCAAAACCAAACTGGTACCGATGAGGCTAGATCAGGAAGGAATATAATACTGAACAAGGGAATGTACATCCTAAGGCTTCTTAAGTGGAGTGGCGTGTCGTAAATATGCCGCGGAACATACTAACGGTACGTCACTCTACTTTAGCCACCTATTCTATCAACCAAGGGTCATCCTACGCTCCGAAGGTAAAACCTAACGCTCTGATACCAACTTTGTCACGACCCGAAAGTACGGAACATGACCGGCACTTAGACTACGAACGTCTCAAGGAGTACGTATGCTAAGTAAGACGAAACCCAGAAATCCAAACCAAGAGAAGTAGTAGAGAATAGGAAGAACCATATCAAATCAACCTGTATGCAACATAATATACAACGCCTAAAGGCGAGGATCACAACAGAAATGGAACTCAACCAGCAAGAAACTCAAGAAATAAAACATGCTACTCTATGGTCGAAAGAATAACATTACTGGTCTCTATCTCAAAAAAATACAGGTTTGGTTGATGGAACTTCTAGATACAACTGAAATATAATATACAAGGTATAATGATGGGTAAGATACAATAAACCCACCAACTAGCAAGTCACCCGAAAAGAAACCGTGCCCGCAAAGCCGTAATGAAATCCGTACGGCAACACCTCCAAGAAACTGGGGCACAACGGGGGTGAGTTACCAACTCGTGAGTAGAAAAAGATCTACGAACAGAAAATCGCATGAATAACGCAACTTAGGTCAATGATCATAATATATCCTCAAATATATGAATAGCATGCAGCCTATAACAATGGCTAGGGTAATATCTAACCCGAGTGTGATCTCATGTGCCCGTGTCAGTGCCTCAGGTAGCAATATATCGTATGAATGAGGTATGAATGCATGAAAACAGAATACATGTAAATGAAGAAACTGTTTTCATAAATTAATGAGATTTCTTTTGTATTTTTAAAATGAGGTATCATAAATGAAATCAGCATCAACAGTGTCTAGCATCGACACAAAACATAAATCTCAATGTCTCAAAACCTCAGGCTCCGGCCATCCGGACTGGCCTGTATCATCAAATCTCAGTACCTCAATATCTCGAAATCTCAATGTCTCAATCTCAATATCTAGGGCGCCGTCAGTCCAGACCGGCCCCTACCATCCATCTCAAGACCATGACGGTATCCTCCGGATATCCGACGTGTCGGGTAAAATCACCGGTAGGTAGTCTCCCCCTGCCAGGCTCATCATCATCACCACGAGCTTCTTGCCCCGGGGTACCTTACCGGGTCCACCATGTACCCAAAACGGTTCATCCAACTCCTCGAATCGGGTCTCCAAATCTATCAGCAAACTGATGGTGGACGACTCATACATCATGGGAAAAACCGCGCTTTTTATTTAAAAAGAGAAAGAAGAAGTTTGTATATGTTTTGCGGTTTTCCCCAAATCCAGAAAATCTCATGGAAATCCAAATCCAAAACCTCAATAGCACGTAAAAAGTGAATATATGCATGAGAATCCATGAATGCGGCATAACAATGAATAACAGTATGCATGAGGTAGCAGGTAATAACTATAATGTCTAAACTAACATATAAGGCATGTACACTAATATCATGTCTAAACTATTAGCTAACAGGCTATGTCAAGCAATAATATTTTCTAAGGTGTACGTGACATGGCAATTACCGATGAAGATGTGGGTGGGCCGGCAAGTAAGTGTACGTGGTACATACGCATCATCGGTAATGGTGCTGGTGTCCTAACCACAAGATATCAACAGTTGAATATGTAGCATAATATAAGCATGTGATGCGGAGCAAACAACGATAATGAGCGGGAGCTGAATACTAGACGCAACGATAATTAATCTGTTTTAACCTAATATAAGTCCTACAATGGTGCCTTTTGAAATAACACGAATCGTGGGGTTTTGAAAATAGGGGCTACGGTGTTTTTAAGAAAAGATACGTTTTTTGAAATATCCGTAGGATCCCTTAGGCTGTCTTTAAAAATACGCACGATTCGTAAGCTTTGAAATAGGTAGGAACCGAATCTAATCTAACAACTAACTAAACTAAAGGGCTACGCTATAAGCTAGACTACAGGTAAGGAAACCGCCTAACATCTGAGTCGATACATATACATACCTGTATATATATATTAGTCGGTGATCCCGCCTCAATAATATCATATCCGATACCATATCTATAATCAGACATCCCAAGTCAAGAGTGCGGATCAATCATCAAGATATAGCTCGTACGTAAATCCGTCGTACGGCATCCCCAAATCTGGGTACGGGTCAATATCATATTCCTCACACTATTCCTCTGGTATCCTCTTTATCCAAGATCATAGTCTAGGGTACTAACCAATGTCTAGTACAATACTAATATCCTCAATATACTCATGATCTGACTACTGATCGACAATCTCGTACAAACCGATATCGTCAGCACATATCATCATCAAGGGGTATACATCGCCCGATACGGCCTAATATCAATATCCTAGCATATTATGCCTCATATCACGATCACATGTTGACAATTTATTTATAACACTATTCATCCGTATCGCCGCCGCAAGATCCTCTATAACACCCGGACGTACCTTAAGTACGAATCCTGCCATATCACCGAGATCACAACCACAAACAAATCTCATCGACTCAGCTCAATCCCAAGTATCCTCCTCAAATCCGTATGTGAACACATAGTCCCATACCCATGTGAACATATAAATATATTCCCATACACGCACATATGAAATAAGGAATGTATGCAAGTATGTATATGTGTGTATGTGTAAGTGTAGTGCACCCACTACCTAAGGTTTCGTAACTATGCCCCAATCCAACACCAATATCCATCTAAAATCATCAATAATAAATCCTAACAACATATCATAAATTGTTGGTGTGTATACGCATCCGTATACATCACCACGGACTGCGGGGGTGCTATACGCCATCCACCCGACTTCTCCCCGTTGATATAAATCTACTCACCTGGTCCTCGCTAGCCGGTACCGACTTCGCCACGCGCTTGCTTGTCGTCTCAAAGTCCACATGGGGGTACCTACATATCATAATGCACCATATCGCATTAAAACTAAATTCGAAATCGAAACGGCTTACGAAAATCAAATCGGTACGCGTATCACGCATAGGTCCAAACCTATCGCCTACGCATGCAAAAATAGTCAAACCAACCCTCGATGTCGATGTACAAACGTCAAACCATCGAGCAAAATCCAATCACACTCATTTGCACATTCACGAACACTAATTTTAATATAAACTAGGTTAAAACTCACAAAAACCTCAATTTTGCTTAAAAAGTCATTTTTCCGAAAATCTAGCAAGCACAATTCGCCGTTTTTGTACAAAACAGGATGTTTAAATGAATGTAGCGGCCAATATATTTATTAAATATCTTAAATAAGTCGTATAAACAAATTTCCGGAATTTAATCTCATTAAATTCCAAAAATCCTAATATTCTAGTTTACAAAATACCCTTTTTAATAATTTCATAGCAAAAATGCACAAACTACAATTTAGGTTGGATTTCCATGAACTAAAGTGTTAAACTACACTTAATAAAGTTAATAATATGATAAAAACCCTAACCATATTTTTAATCTCATATTTCGAATTAAATCAAAAAAACTAGTTTGCAACAAAAAGCTTAATTTGGACATTTTTCAAGTAACAACTTGTAATTAACAACTAGATTAGTTTTCTACAAAACTAAATATATTAATCCACCTCACTAAACCATACACAATCAAACACAACTCATTTCCACAACAAACCCTAACTTAGGAATTAAAACCCTTTCTTTAAATTTCAAAACTTGAAATTTAAAACCCTAATTTAACACCTAATAGCTAGATTCAAGTAATTTAACAACAAATTAAGCATAAGGTTATGATTATACCTCACAAGCTTGAGATCAAACTTGCAAAAATCTTAGCCTCCAACAATGATTTCATGCTCCAAGATCCATGCTTGAATAGCTAAAGAATAATGGGTAAAGCTTGGATTTAGAATTAGCTTTGAATTTTTGAGAAAAAGGGTGGATTTTTGATAGAAATTTTGAGGATTTTGATGGAAAAATGAGATGAAGTATTTGGGGCTGTTTTGGTTCAGGTTTTGGCCAGAACTCTTGGGGGATTGGGTGAGGGAGGAGAGAGAGTGAGGTGGGGAAAGTTAGTTCAAGTCAAAGTCAACTCAAATTATACCATTTTCTACTCTTTTTTCTTTTCTTTTCTTTCATTTCTTTTCTTTAAAATCCAAGTGGGGAAAAAAGAGGGGGCTGCTGAATTCTTCAAGGGGATAAGTGAATGGGGGTGTGTGGGTGTGGGTACGGGTGTGGGGTGATGAAAAATGATAAATACAATACCCCAAACATCCATTTACGCTAAAAAAGCCTTTTTTCTTCAATAATTTCTAAACCATTTTAGCAAATGATTTCGTTCCAAAAACCACATGATAAATTTTTATTTAATGTTTTATGATGCACAAAATTTGTTTCAACTCATTCCAATTTGTAATTTTCCCTAATTTAATGTATTAGTGACGGCTTAAAATAATAATAAAATAATATTTTTTTCAGAAAATTTGAAATTTCACTAGCGGCTCAATAAACACCAAATAATAGCAATTACATACATAGAATATGTATATTTAATTTTTATAATAAGATATTTGTATTTTGACTTTTTACAGAAAACCCCCTCATTTACCGATTTTCCGAAATTTCACCGAAACGATTTTCAAAACGCTACAATGCGGGTGCTCGTTAGGTTACGAGTACATTCGACAGGACTCGACGGGAACTGTTGGTTGGTATTATACCTATCGTCGGTTATCAGTTCCCAAGTGACATGAGTACAGCTTAGTCCGTTGACTTGACACTGTCACTTCGCCTCGAGTGTGTTCCCACTGTTCTTAGATTGCTACCCTACCACGGCTCAATGGAGTCGTGCAAACAGGTAGCAGTTGGGTGCAGTCCCAAAGCACTTGGAGGCAGTGACGGTTAGACAGGATTCGTCTCTCCCGGTATTGGAAGTTGATATCGCGCTGTGTTTAGGAGAGCCATTACACAAAGTCCCTGACCAGGGCAAGCGAGATAGACTGATAGGTTTCCAGTGTTATCTCCCGGTATTGGGGACTGACGTTTACCGCCCCTAGGCCCGCCATACGATACTCTTAGACGAACAGACCGGACTGTACGGAGACTGTCACGTTCAGGCTCAGTATGAGTTCAGATGGGTTTACCTCGTCTGTCTTCTTATCGACATCTACTTGGGGACCGTTACGTACAGCTAGTGCCGCTTGCGGTCTGTGGTTAAACCCACTTCCAGCGTAGTGTCGAGTCTTTAGAGTCCCACACAGAGGGTTATTCGCCTTTAGGCAAAAAGAGTAGAGGTCGCATGGTTTTGCGACGGGGTTCGTTCACATCAGCGCACTTGTTCACGTTTGGTGTCAGGACAGCTTATACTAGCGGGCTTTGGTTTAAGCCGGATCCTAGTATATGTTTTGTGATTGGTTTTATCTCTTTGTATTCGTGTTCCTCGGAACATGGATACGGGTGTGTATGCACAGTTGACTGAGGCAGAGGCAGAGGACTTTCGGTAGGGTTGATGACCATTGTCATTTTCTTAACCCTAATGTTTATGTGTGAAATATGATTATTAATATTAGTTAATTATAATTGTGTTATGGTTAGGGTTGTTGACCATTTGACCATGGTTAACTTGTTGACCTATGTTGACATATTGACCATCATCATTTCATATGAAAGATGCTCTTTGATTCTTGCAAAAGTAATTAATGTGAAAAGATAATGGTCATTTCAAGATTAACCATCACAATTATCTTTAGCTAATTATTTATTTATTATAATTCACATATATGTGAGAAGGTTGGCTTAATCTTCTCATTCTATCATTCTCATTCTCTCTCATCCTCTTCCTCTCTCTCAAAGCTCTCCCCTCTCATGAGTTGAGAACCATTGAGCTTGAGATAAAACCTTCAAAATTACTCTCTACTCTTTCTAAGGTTCTAGGTTTAGCACACCAAGCACCTTAGTTACTTCTAGTTTGAGGTTGGAGCCAAAGGTAGAGGCCCTCGGGTGGATCTTTCTTCGGCAAGAGAAGGCGACGAGGAGAACCCGTTCATCCCACTCCAAGGAGTAAGAAGAGAAGGACTTCAAGACTTAGGTATAACCCCTTAACCGAGTAGCTAACTCTTTTAGCTTGGTAGTTAGTTTATGTTTAGCAAAGATCCCTCCTTTTGTGTAGTCCATGTTGCCTAGTGTTGTAAAAATCGAATTTTTCATAACGTTTCCGCCTCCCCGCAAGCACCGGGGTGGGCAACGTGGACTTAAAGTGGTATCTGAGCCTAGCTAAACACAAACTAGCAAGTTAGAAAAGTATCTAGAACTTCGATCGGAAAAAATCGCAAAACACTTTTTCTAAAACCCATGTTTCTGCCGATTTTTATTTCTGCTCCAAAAATAATAAATCATGTACTAAAAATCGGTTCAGGCTTTTGTTAGAACAGGCAAGAAAAATGATCCTGTGAGTCGACCAACTCACCGCGGTTCCGTGGCACGAGCTTGCTCCTGCCGCGGATCCGCGGCCGAGTTGACTCGGCTGTGGATTATTTCTCCTGCAGTTTTCTTCTGTTGGTGTTTTGTGATTTTTGAGATGGTTTGTTTCTGCCCAGAATTTCCAGAGAACAAGTTTGTTTTTGGGGTGGTTACAAATCCGTATTTTGATCGAACTTCTTTACACTTTGGCTAATGGATTATATCTGTGATGTGATATATGTATTGAACGTCTGCTAATCGCTATACGTCGATTAGTGGGGGTTATACATATCTGTGATCTGTAATGTTGATGGTTTGTGTTTATGAATTCGTTGGATTGTCGTGGATGAATAGTCGGGGGGTTGTGAGATGAGAGTTTTCTTATTCTTTCAATTCATGTATTATGTAAATTGATGTAATATTATTTATATTGACGCACAACCGGGATGGGGTTGTAGCCGTCATTGTATAATTTCTTTTACTGTTTTTGCTCCTAGGATAGACCCAAGGTGGGGTGCACAAACTACCGGGTATCTCGAAGTGCCGAGTGGCCTACTCACGTTGTTGAGGGAGGTTGCTTCGCTTCGGGTACTTGGCGGGTAGTTTGCCGCACCCGTAGGGGTCTAGGGTAGGGTTTGGCTATTCATCGCGACCGTGTAATCCGCTCTTCGTTACAGGCTCGTACGAAATGCGGATTCCTAGTATATCCAATGTGTTCATCTGTGATCTGGAATGGCTATCATTGCATGTGACGAATATATATATATATCTATATATGATATCTATTTAGGCGTTGCTTATGTTTTGCATCCGTGCTAGTCCAGCCCCCGCTCTATCGTTAGTTAAGTAATCTAACGAGTGATTACGGGACCCCGTGGCGAATGCGGATGGCATGAGCGTACGTCATATTTTCGTTGTTTTCTGCAATGGTAGGATTAATTGATGGGACGCATTAAAATTAATGCAAGAAAAATAAACCAAGTAAAAGTCGTTGGAACACTTTCAAAACCACTCGGTTCTTTTCAAAACCAAATTTTAAATGCGGAGCTTGAACCTCTCCTTTTGAAAGTTATCTCGTTCCTTCAATTATATCAAGTTCACTACGTTCACGGTTTCGCCAAAACCATTCGTAGCCCTCCGTCGTTTCACATGAATGGTCAATAGTATTCAAGCTAAGTATGTTGGCCAAAGTCAAGGCATAGTGATTGGTAGCTATTGGGTATTCATGTGCAACATGGATAGATGTGTTGGTTTGGGACAGTCGTACCGCCACGTTGGCCAAATTCAAGGGTAGGTACGGGTGGGTTCAAATTAACCTGGAGAATGACAGGTAGAACTTGACATGTGACTTATGATATGTTGGCCAAAGTCAAGGTCATAAGTGCATGGGGCAAAAATCAACACCGGGAGTTTCAAAAGAAACTAAAACTTGCTAGCGCTGCATACCATTTGGAGTGTGATGATTCTGGTAGGATTCCTTCAGTTTTGTCACTCGATGATATTTGGATCCCGATCCTACTGTGAGTATATGCTACTCCTCTGGAACTTTCTCACTTAACGATCAATGCTATAAACCAAGTAGGTGTCTAGAAAGGTGTTACCGGGGCTACGCCCACAGGGAAAAGAGGTTATTTAATTAAGGAACTTCGCGAAAGCGTTGGAAAACCTTCCTCGAAGTACCGACACTGGCCTGGCTGAACGGTTAAGCAAGAATTGTACGGTGAGATTGATCCCGACTAATTCTTCCTTTATGGTTTGAGGAGGGACTCGAGAGACAGTGGGAGCCATGTTGTTTAGACAAATTAAAAACCACTCTAAACTTGCAAGAGCATCATGCTAAAGTGTTTCTTCTCTCTCTCCTAATTGCAGCGACCAAATATCATGACTGGACTTAAGTTACTACTAGATAAAAACATACTGACAGGGCCAAACTACAAAGATTGGCTCAAGAATGTCAAAATGGCAATCACTTATGACAAGTTGGGGTATCTCCTTACCACCAAAGCTCCCCCTGTCCCAGGTCCCAAAACCAGCGTCGCAGACCTGGGAAATCGACTGCGCGAAGGCCAAGTGCCTCGTGCTTGCCTCTATGGAAAATGAACATCAGAGGAGGCACGAGAACATGGACCTCGAATCCATATTTCTCCATACAAAAGAACTGTATGGAGAGCAATCGCGTATCGCCAGATACGAAGTGTCGAAAAAGCTGTTTTCGATGAGATTGGCCGTCGGATCATCGATAGCGGAGCACGTGCTTAAGATGATTGGCTACATAGAGGAGCTCGTGGACCTTGGGACCACGTTGGAGAATGAGCTCTATACGGACTTGATTCTCCAGTCCCTTCCTTCCACTTACGTCCAGTTTATCCTGAACTTCAACTTGCAAGAAAAGGAAGTTGAACTTTCAGAACTCCTCAACATGCTGAAGAGTGCAGAGGGCACCCTACAGAAAGGTAGGGAAACATCCACTTTGTTTGTAGGAGGATCTTCCTCTTCTAGGTCCAAGGCGAAAGCCAAGGGAAAGAATAAGAAAACCCCCGCCAAACCAAGGGGCGGTGTTAGTAAAGCGGATACGAAGGAAAAGGCAAAGGCAACAAAGGTAGCGGGAAAGCTTGTGGATAAGGAAGAGTGCTTTTACTGTCACAAGAGTGGACACTGGAAGAAAGATTGCAGGGCTTGGAAGGCCAGAACCCAGGATCTGAAGCAAGTTGCGGCTTCAGCTTCAGGTGTGTATGTTATTGAAAACTGTCTATCAATAAACACTACTTCCTGGGTATTGGATACCGGTTCAGGATCTCATATCTGTAATTCTTTGCAGGCATTGAGAAAGCGTAGGTTTTTGAAGGCAGGTGACATGACCCTCAAAGTTCCAAATGGAGCTAGCATGGATGCTGAGGCCGTAGGGGACTATCACCTGGGAATGTCAGATAGACATGTTTTGGTTTTACGTAATTGCTTTTTTGTACCCAATGCAACTTGTAATAACATTTATGTATCTTTAATATCTAAAGAGGGTTATGAATTTGCGTTTGTAAGCAATGTTGTAAACATTCACCTTAATCAAGTTCTGATTGGGTCAGGGACATTAAGCAATGGTATATACGTATTAAACCAACCACAGATTTTCAATGTCCAGAATACACACAAAAGAAAGTCTCCGGAAACAAATCAGGCTTTCTTATGGCATTGTAGACTGGGTCATATCAATGAGAGAAGGTTGACGAAGTTACATACAGAAGGATATTTGGATCCGTTCGAATATCAATCATATGCAACTTGTCAATCCTGTCTCAAAGGAAAGATGACAAAGACTCCGTTCACTGGACACGGAGTAAGAGCGAGCGAGCTCTTGGGACTCGTACACAGCGACGTGTGCGGTCCAATGTCTACGCATGCACGAAGCGGTTATTCTTACTTCATTACTTTTACAGATGACTTTTCAAGGTACGGATATATCTTCTTAATGAAACATAAATCCGAAGCCTTTGGAAAATTCCAGGAACATAAGAATGAAGTAGAAAAACAAACAGGCAAAAGTATCAAGACACTGAGATCTGATCGAGGTGGTGAATACTTGAGTGCCGAGTTCCTGGATTACTTAAAAGAGAATGGAATTCTCTCTCAGCTTACTCCTCCATACACTCCGCAACATAACGGTGAATCGGAGAGACGGAACCGAACCCTATTGGATATGGTACGGTCCATGATGAGTAACGCTGAGTTACCGCAATCATTCTGGGGATATGCACTAGAATCAACCGCATACCTTTTGAACCGAGTTCCAACTAAGACTGTGCCTACTACACCATATCAGATGTGGTGTGGGAAGAGACCCTATCTTAATCACATTAAGACATGGGGATGTCCAGCTTTTGTCAAAAAGCAGCATGCGGACAAACCCGAGGCACGCTCAGTACGGTGCAAGTTTGTGGGATATCTAAAGAACTCCAAAGGATATTTCTTCTTTTGCGAAGAGGAACAAAAGGTTTTTGTTTCTCGTCATGCCCACTTCTTGGAAACTCAGTTTTTGGAAAATCAGATATGTGGGAGCGCAATAGAACTGGAAGAAATTCCAGAACCACGAGCTATTACTGAAAGCTTAGTAGAACCAGAGGGTTCGAAAGATCAGCACATTCCTGCGCCGCTCTGCAGAAGTAGTAGGCAGTCTCATCCGCCCGAGAGATACTACGGTTGTCTCATAGACGGGGATAGAGAGGATTGCATCATTGATAGTGATGAGCCGACTAGCTTCCAGCAGGCCATTCAGATCGTTGACTCGGTAAAATGGCTGGATGCAATGCGGACCGAGATGGAGTCCATGTACACAAACAAAGTATGGACGTTGGACGTTGCTCTAGATAGGGTAAAACCCGTAGGATGCTAGTGGATCTTCAAAAGGAAGATTGGTGTAGATGGACAGGTTGAGACCTATAAAGCTAGACTTGTTGCAAAGGGTTTTCGTCAAAGACCTGGTTTGGACTATGACGAAACCTTTTCTCCAGTGGCCATGCTGAAATCCATTCGGATCCTTCTTGCCATTGCTGCCTTCCACGATTATGAGATTTGGCAGATGGACGTAAAGACCGCTTTTCTAAATGGAAATTTAGAGGAGTGTGTCTATATGGACCAGCCAGAGGGTTTCATTCAGAGTGGGAGCAGCAGAAAGGTGTGCAAGTTGCTTAAGTCCATCTATGGACTAAAGCAGGCATCGTGGAGTTGGAACATCTGTTTTGATGAGACGGTCAAAGAATTTGGCTTTATCAAAAATCCAGATGAACCATGCATCTATTAGTGTATATGCCCTAGAGGCCATTACTGTATCATACTAGTTTGTATATTACTTAATGGAAGCTTGGGATATTCACAGTTGTATATACAATCTTGCTCGAAATGGTAGTATGCTACATAGTTTGTCTCTGCTTTAATATGTGCATGTGTTTCTTTTAGCATATTGCTGATATACATATTAGTAGAGCCCTTAGGATCTTTGCTTGATTACCAGCGTTGTGATGGCGCTCACACTCGTGGGAGCTGGGTGATCTATAAGCACATCCTTATACAGGTCCCTAGTCGTTGGACTATCGAGACAGGGCATCATTACTTCGGAGTAGACTAGCGTATGCGCTTCTCATCACAGTGTGGGAGACGGTCTGTCCCACAGCCGTCAGTACGTCGTACTTGAGATAGTATACGGGTGCTCGTTGGGTTACGAGTACACTGGACAGGACTCGTCGGGAACTGTTGGTTGGTATTATACCTATCGTCAGTTATCAGTTCCCAGGTGACATGAGTACAGCTTAGTCCGTTGACTTGACACTGTCACTTCGCCTCGAGTGTGTTCCCACTGCACTTTGATTACTACCCTACCACGGCTCAAAGGAGTCGTGCAAACAGGTAGTTTTTGGGTGCAGTCCCGAAGCACTTGGAGGCAGTGACGGTTAGACAGGATTCGTCTCTCCCGGTATTGGGGGTTGACATCGCGCTGTGTCCAGGAGAGCCATTACACGAGTAGTCCCTGGCCAGGGCAAGCGAGATATACTGGTAGGTTTCCAGTGTTATCTCAGGGTGTTCTGGGCTTCACTCCGGCACGACTTGTACCGCTATTAGGGGACTGACGTTCACCGCCCCCTAGGCCCGCCATGCGATGTATCAGACGAACAGACCGGACTGTACGGAGATTGTCACATACAGGCTCAGTAGGAGTTCAGATGGGGTTCACCTCGTCAGTCTTCTTATCGACATCTACCTAGGGACCATTACGTACAGCTAGTGCCGCTTGCGGTCTGTGGTTAAACCCACTGCCAGCGTAGTGTCGAGTCTTTAGAGTCCTACACAGAGAGCTATTCGCCTTTAGGCAAAATGAGTAGAGGTCGCATGGTTTTGCGACAGGGTTCGTTCACATCCGCGCACTTATGCACGTTTGCTGTCCGGACAGTTTATACTAGAGGGCTTTGGTTTAAGCCGGATCCTAGTATATGATTTGAGATTGGTTTTTCTCATTGTATTCGTGTTCCTCGGATCACGGATGCGGGTGCGTATGCACAGTTGCTTGAGACAGAGGGAGAGGACTTTGATTAGCGTTAATGGCTATTGTCATTTTATTAACCCTAATGATTATTTGTGTATTATAGTTAATTGATAATTAGTTTAATAATTGTGCATGGTTATGATTGTTGACCATTTGACCTTATTGGCTTGTTGACCTAGGTTGACACTTTGACCATCATCATTTCTTTTGGAACATGCTTTTTGATCTTTGCAAATTGAAATGATAATGGTCATGTCATGATTAACCATGACAATTATCTAGCTAATTATTCAATTAAAATAATTCACACATATTAGTTAGAATGGTTCTATTATTTTCTCATTCTATCATATCCTTTCTCTCTCTTGTTCTTCCTCTCCCTCAAGCTCTCTCCCTCTCATGTGTTGAGAAACACTTGAGCTTAAGAAAAATCCTCTCTTGATCTTCTCTACTCTCATCTAGGGTTGAAGGACTAGCACTTCTTGAACCCTAGTTACTTCTAGCTTGGAGTTAAAGCCAAAGGTTGAGGCTTTCGGGTGGATCTTTCTTCGGCGTGAGAAGACAAGTAAGGTGACCTCCTTCCACCACTCCAAGGAGCAAGGAGAGAAGGACTTAGAGCCCAAGGTATAACCTTTCTAGCACTTAGCTAGTTTGTAGTTAGCTTTAGCAAGTTTTTGTTTAGCAAAGATCCTTATAACATAGTCCATGTTGCCTATAGTTGATAAAAATCTGATTTTTATTATGTTTTCCGCCTCCCCGTAAGCACCGGGGTGAGCAACGTGGACTTACAGTGGTATCAGAGCCTAACTAAACATAAACTAGCTAAGTAGTGAAGTGTGTCGAAGTTTGAAACCGAAAAATCGAAAAACCAAAGTTTAAAAACCCTAGTTTCTGTAAAAAAAATTTCTGGTCAAAACAAAATTTATTATACTGCTAAAATCGTCTCAGAGTTTTTTAAAGATAACCACAAAACCCGGTCCTGTGATTCGTCTAAACCGCCGCGTTTCCGCGGCAATAGCAAGCTATTGCCGCGGAACCGCCGCCGATTGGACTCCTCACTGGGTCGAGTTTGGTGCAGTGTATCTCTGGCTTGGTTTCTGGATTTTTGAGATATGTTATATGTGCCCAGATTTTCCAGAATAGAAATTTATTTTTGGGGGCCTATAAATCCGTATTTTTTTCGAACTTCAATACACTTTGACTACAAAGGTTATATCTGTGATGTTTGCATGTATTGAACGTCGGCTAATCGCTATATGTCGATTAGTCGGGGTTATACATCTCTGTGATCTATGTTTGATACTGGTTTGTGTATATGAATGGGTTGGATTGTCGCGGGTGAATAGCCGGGATGGATGTAAGATGAGTGTTGCTTTTCTTTCATTCATTTGTAATATGTAAATTGATGTAATATTATTATTTGTTTGGCCGCACAACCGGGTCGGGGTTGTAGCCGCCATTGTATAATTCTTTTTACTGTTTATGCTCCTAGGATAGACCCATGGAGGGGGCGCACAAACTACCGGGTAGCTCGAAGTGCCGAGTGGCCTACTCACGGTGGTGAGGGAGGTTGCTTCGCTTTGGGTACTTGGCGGGTAGTTTGCCGCACCCGTAGGGGTCTTGGGTGGGGTATTTGGCTATTCACTACGACCGTGTAATCCGCTTTTCGTTGCAGGCTCGAACGGATTGCGGATTCCTAGTATATCCAATGTATTCATCTGTGATCTGTAATGTCTATCATTGCTATATATTTATATATGATAACTATTTAGGCGTTGCTTATGTTTTACAGCCCCCGCTCTGTCGTTAGTTAAGTAACCTAACGGGTGATGACGGGGCCCCGTGGAGAATGCGAATGGCATAAGCGTACGTCATATTTTGGTTGTTTTCTGCAATGGTAGGATTAAATGATGGGATGCATTAAAAGAACTAATGCAAGAAAATAAACCAAGTAAAAGTCGATTGGAACACTTTGAAAACCACTCGGTTCTTTTCAAAACCAAACTTTTAAACGTGGAGCTTGAACCACTCCTTTTAAAAGCTATCTCGTTCCATCGATTAGATCAAGTTCACTACGTTCACCGTTTCGCCAAAACCATCCGTAGCCCTCCGTCGTTTCATATGAATGTTCAACAGTATTCAAGCTGTGTTTGTTGGCCTTAGTCAAGGCACAGTGTTTGGTAGCTGGTGGGTACTCATATGTTGCATAGATAGAATGCGTTGGTTTGGGACAGTCGTATTGCTTTGTTGGCCATAGTCAAGGGTACATACGGGTGGGTTCAAATTAACCTGGATAACGATGGGTAGAACTTGACATGTGACTTATGATTTGTTGGCCTTAGTCAAGGTCATAAGAGCATGGGGCAAAAATCCACATCGGGAGTTTCATAAGCACTGAAACTTGCTAGCGCTGCATACCATTTGGAGTGTGATGATTCTGGTAGGATTCCTTCGGTTTTATCACGCGATGATATCTGGATCCCGATCCTACTGTGAGTATATGCTACTCCTCGGGAAAATTCTCACTTAACGATCAATGCTATAAACTTAGTAGGTGTCTAGAAAGGTGTTAGCGGGGCCACGCCCATAGGTAAAAGAGGTTACTTAATTAAGGAACTTCGCGAAAGCGTTGGAAAACCTCCCTCGAAGTACCGACACTGGCCTGGCTGAACGGTTAAGCAAGTATTGTACGGTGGGATTGATCCTGACTAATCCTTTCTTTACGGTTTGAGAAGGGATTCGAGAGACAGTGGGAGCCATCCTGTTTAGATAAATTAAAAACCAATCTAAACTTGCAAGAGCATCATGCTAAGTGTTTTCTTCTCTCTCTCTTAATTGCAGCGACCAGATGACCGCACCTAGGTTATATCTAGATAATAAGATGACTGAATCTGACTGTTACGACTGGCAAAGGTCTGTCCAGATGTCCATTGCCCAGGACAAGCTGGGACACCTCTTGACTGATCCAACCCCTGCCGTCTCAGGTCCAGTTTCCCCTGTCACGGATATCGATACTTGTAGGACATCGGAAGAAGACTATGCGAAAGCCAAGTGCCTCGTGTTAGCCTCAGTTGATGGTATATACCAGAGGCAGCACGAGAAGATAGACTCCGCTTCTATCTTCCTCCATAACAAAGTTTTATATGGAGAGCAATCTCGTATCGCAAGATATGAGACCTCGAACGAATTGCTTCCAGCGAGGTTGGCTATCGGGTCATCTGTACGGGGCAACGTTCTTACAGAGACCAGCTCTTTTGAGCTCTCGGACCTGAAGACCACGTTGAAGAACGGGTCAGATGCTGACTTAGTTCAACAGTCTCTACCTACTACCCTGAAGGAAACCAGGGAAGTAGAAAGAAAGAGAAAGGCAGAAGTTTCAGGAACAGATGTAGTAAAAGAGGGATATTCCTATTGTTACGGGAATGAACATGGGCAGAAGGATTGCAGGGCTTGTAAAGCCAGTAGCCAGAATTTGAAGCATGTTGTGCCTTCGGCTTCGGGTGTGTTTGTGATAGAGAACTGTATGTCAGTTAACCCTACTTCCTGGGTATTGGATACCGGATCAGGTCTCATATCTGTAATTCGTTACAGGCTTTGAGAAACCGTAGGGTTATTAGGAAAGGTGATATGACTCTCAGGGTTGCTAACGGAATGAGCATGTATGCTGTATCCGTAGGGGAATATCATCTAGGACTGACAACTGGGCAGATATTGATTCTGCGTGACTGTTTTTATGTACCAGGTGCGACTTGTAATATCATATCTGTATGCTTACTTTCTAAAGAAGTATATGATTTTACTTTTGTAAGCGATGTAGTGAACATCCACCTAAATCAAGTACTGATTGGGTCAGGTACATTGAAATACGGTATATACGTTTTGAATCAAGCTCAGGTCTTCAGTGTCCAGAACACACATAAAAGAAAGTCTCCGGAAACAAATCAGGCTTTCTTATGGCATTGTAGACTGGGTCACATTAATGAGACACGGTTGACAAAGTTACATAAAGAAGGATACTTGGATCCGTTCGAGTACCAGTCTTATGGCACTTGTGAATCTTGTCTCATGGGAAAGATGACAAAGGCTCCGTTCACTGGACACGGAGAAAGAGCGAGCGAGCTCTTGGGACTCATACACAGTGATGTGTGTGGTCCAATGTCTACACATGCGCGAAGTGGTTATTCATACTTCATTACTTTCACAGATGATTTCTCTAGGTTTGGGCATGTCTTCTTAATGAAGCACAAATCAGAAGCCTTTGAGAAATTTCGGGAATACAAGAATGAAGTTGAAAAACAAACAGGCAAAAGTATCAAGACACTGAGATCTGATCAAGGTGGTGAATACTTGAGTGCCGAGTTTCCGGGCTTCTTAAAAGAGAATGGAATTCTCTCTCAGCTTACTCCTCCATACACACCACAACACAACGGTGTATCGGAAAAAAGGAATCGAACCCTATTGGATATGGTTCGTTCCATGATGAGTAAGGCTGAGTTGCCGCGATCCTTCTGGAGTTATGCACTAGAAACAGCTGCATATCTTTTGAAACAAGTTCCTACTAAGTCAGTGCCTACCACACCATATCAGATGTGGTGTGGGAAGAAACCCAGTCTTAAACACTTTAAGACATGGGGGTGGCCAGCTTTTGTAAAAAAGCAACATGCGGACAAGCTCGAGGCACGTTCGGTACAGTGTAAGTTTGTGGGATACCCAAAGAACTCCAAGGGGTATCTTTTCTATTACGCAGAGGAACAAAAGGTTTTTGTTTCTCACCATGCCTGCTTCTTGGAAACTGAATTTTTAGAAAATCAGATAAGTAGGAGCGCAGTAGAACTGGAAGAAATTCCAGAACCACAAGCTATTACTAAAAGCTTGGTAGAACCAGAGGGTTCGAAAGAACAGGACATCCCAGCGCCACTCCGCAGGAGTAGTAGGCAGTCTCATCCACCCGAGAGATACTACGGTTTTCTCATTGACGGGGATAGAGAGGATTGCACCATGGATTATGGTGAGCCTACTAGCTTCCAGCAAGCCATCTAGAGCGGCGACTCGGTAAAATGGCTGGATGCAATGCGGGCCGAGATGGAGTCTATGTACACCAACAAAGTTTGGACTTTGGACTTTGCTCCAGAAGGGGTAAAACCCGTAGGATGCAAATGGATCTTCAGAAAGAAGATTGGTGTAGATGGGCAGGTTGAGACCTATAAAGCTATACTTGTAGCAAAGGGTTTTCGTCAAAGACCTGGTTTGGACTATGACGAGACCTTTTCTCCAGTGGCTATGCTGAAATCCATTCGGATCCTTCTTGTCATTGCTGCCTTCCACGATTATGAAATTTGGCAGATGGACGTAAAGACGGCTTTCCTAAATGGAAATTTGGAAGAGTGCGTCTATATGGATCTGCCGGAGGGATTCATTCAGAGTGGGAGCAGCGGTAGAGTGTGCAAGTTGCTAAAGTCCATCTATGGACTTAAGCAGGCATCGCGGAGTTGGAACATCTGCTTTGATGATACTGTCAAAGAATTCGACTTTATAAAAAACCCAGATGAACCATGCATTTACAGTAAGATTGTAGGGAGAACTGTAGTATTCCTCGTCTTGTACGTGGATGACATTCTCCTAATAGGAAATGATATTCCTATGCTACAGTCAGTCAAAGGATTCTTGTCGCAGAGGTTCTCCATGAAGGACATAGGCGATGCCAACTACATTCTGGGGATCCAGATCTATCGTGATAGATCTAAGAGGATGTTGGGACTTTCACAGTCAAGGTACATCGACACCATACTGAAAAGGTTCAGTATGGAAGATTCCAAGCGCGGTAATCTACCGGCTTGTCACGGGATCACCCTCTCCAAAGAGATGTCTCCCAAGACTGATTTGGAGAGGGATCGCATGTCTATTATACCCTATGCTTCTACGGTAGGCTCTATAATGTATGCGATGTTATGTACCAGACCAGATGTAGCATACGCATTGAGCGTTGTAAGCCGGTATCAGTCGAACCCATGGGAGAAACACTGGATAGCGGTAAAGAACATTCTCAAGTACCTGAGAATTACTAAGGAGATGTTCTTGGTGTATGGCGGAAAAGACCTCCAGCTTGAGGCCTTTGCTGACTCCTGCTTCCAGAGTGACAAGGATGACTCCAAGTCCATGTCGGGTTATGTCTTTACCCTCAATGGAGGGGCGGTTTGCTGGAAGAGTTCCAAGCAGGAGACCGTTGCTGACTCAACTATGGAAGCGGAGTACATAGCTGCTTGCGATGCCGCAAAGGAAGCTGTCTGGATGAAGAAGTTCCTCACGGAACTTCAGGTGGTTCCTACCATTGTTGATCCAATACCGCTGTATTGCGACAACAACGGAGCTATAGCTTTAGCGAAGGAACCCAGGTCCCATCAGAAGTCCAGGCACATTTTGAGGCGGTATCACCTGATCAGGGAGATCATAGATCGCCAGGAGATCAAGGTGAAGAGAGTTAATATGGAGAACAACACTGCAGATCCACTCATGAAGGCCCTACCCCAGACTCAGTTCGAGTGGCTGATCGAGATGATAGGTCTTCGATACGCCAGTACATGGCCTTAGTGCAAGTGGGAGATTGTTAGTGTATATGCCCTAGAGGCCATTACTGTATCATACTAGTTTGTATATTACTTAATGGAAGCTTAGGATATTCACAGTTGTATATACAATCTTGCTCGAAATGGTAGTATGCTACTTGGTTTGTCTCTGCTTTAATATGTGCATGTGTTTCTTTTAGCATATTGCTGATATACATATTAGTAGAGCCCTTAGGATCTTTGCTTGATTACCAGCGTTGTGATGGCGCTCACACTCGTGGGAGCCGGGTGATCTATAAGCACATCCTTATACAGGTCCCTAGTCGTTGGACTATCGAGACAGGGCATCGATACTCCGGAGTAGACTAGCGTATGCGCTTCTCATCCCAGTGTGGGAGACGGTCTGTCCCACAGCCGTCAGTACGTCGTACTTGAGATAGTATACGGGTGCTTGTTGGGTTACGAGTACACTGGACAGGACTCGTCGGGAACTGTTGGTTGGTATTATACCTATCGTCGGTTATCAGTTCCCAGGTGACATGAGTACAGCTTAGTCCGTTTACTTGACACTGTCACTTCGCCTCGAGTGTGTTCCCACTGCACTTTGATTACTACCCTACCACGGCTCAAAGGAGTCGTGCAAACAGGTAGTTTTTGGGTGCGGTCCAGAAGCACTTGGAGGCAGTGACGGTTAGACAGGATTCGTCTCTCCCGGTATTGGGGGTTGACATCGCGCTGTGTCTAGGAGAGCCATTACACGAGTAGTCCCTGGCCAGGGCAAGCGAGATATACTGGTAGGTTTCCAGTGTTATCTCAGGGTGTTCTGGGCTTCACTCCGGCACGACTTGTACCGCTATTAGGGGACTGACGTTCACCGCCCCCCTAGGCCCGCCATGCGATGTATCAGACGAACAGACCGGACTGTACGGAGATTGTCACATACAGGCTCAGTAGGAGTTCAGATGGGGTTCACCTCGTCAGTCTTCTTATCAACATCTACCTGGGGACCGTTACGTACAGCTAGTGCCGCTTGCGGTCTGTGGTTAAACCCACTGCCAGCGTAGTGTCGAGTCTTTAGAGTCCCACACAGAGAGCTATTCGCCTTTAGGCAAAATGTGTAGAGGTCGCATGGTTTTGCGACAGGGTTCGTTCACATCCGCGCACTTGTGCACGTTTGCTGTCCGGACAGTTTATACTAGCGGGCTTTGGTTTAAGCCGGATCCTAGTATATGATTTGAGATTGGTTTTTCTCATTGTATTCGTGTTCCTCGGATCACAGATGCGGGTGCGTATGCATAGTTGCTTGAGATAGAGGGAGAGGACTTTGATTAGGGTTAATGGCTATTGTCATTTTATTAACCCTAATGATTATGTGTGTATTATAGTTAATTGATAATTGGTTTAATAATTGTGCATGGTTATGGTTGTTGACCATTTGACCTTATTGACTTGTTGACCTAGGTTGACACTTTGACCATCATCATTTCTTTTGGAAGATGCTTTTTGATCTTTGCAAATTGAAATGATAATGGTCATGTCATGATTAACCACGACAATTATCTAGCTAATTATTTAATTAAAATAATTCACACATATTAGTGAGAATGGTTCTATTATTTTCTCATTCTATCATATCCTTTCTCTCTCTTGTTCTTCCTCTCCCTCAAGCTCTCTCCCTCTCATGTGTTTAGAAACACTTGAGCTTGAGAAAAACCCTCTCTTGATCTTCTCTACTCTCATCTAGGGGTGAAGGACTAGCACTTCTTGAACCCTAGTTACTTCTAGCTTGGAGTTGAAGTCCAAGGTTGAGGCTTTCGGGTGGATCTTTCTTCAGCGTGAGAAGACAAGCAAGGTGACCTCCTTCCACCACTCCAAGGAGCAAGGAGAGAAGGACTTAGAGCCCAAGGTATAACCTTTCTAGCACTTAGCTAGTTTGTAGTTAGCTTTAGCAAGTTTTTGTTTAGCAAAGATCCTTATAGCATAGTCCATGTTGCCTATAGTTGATAAAAATCCGATTTTTATTATGTTTTCCGCCTCCCCGTAAGCACCGGGGTGGGCAACGTGGACTTACAGCATCTATAGTAGATTTGTAGCAAGAAATGTAGTATTCCTCGTTTTATACGTGGATGGCATTCTTTTGATAGGAAATGACATTCCTATGCTACAATCTGTCAAAGGGTTCTTGTCACACAAGTTCTCCATGAAATTCCTGGGTGATGCCTCTTACATTCTGGGGATCCGGATCTATCGTGACAGATCTAAGAGGATATTAAGACTTTCACAGTCCAGGTACATCGACATCATACTGAAAAGATTCAGTATGGAAGATTCCAAGCGCGGTAATCTACCGTCTTGTCACGGGATCACCCTCTCCAAAGAGATGTCTCCCAAGACTGATTTGGAAATGGATCGCATGTCTATTATACCCTACGCTTCTGCGGTAGGCTCTATAATGTATGTGATGTTGTGTACCAGACCAGATGTAGCTTATGCACTGAGTGTGGTAAGCCGGTATCAGTTAAACCCTGGGGAGAAACACTGGATAGCGGTAAAGAATATTCTCAAGTACCTGAGAAGGACTAAGGAGATGTTCTTGGTGTATGGCGGAAAAGACCTCCAGATCGAGGCCTTTGCTGACTCCAGCTTCCAGAGTGACAAGGATGATTCCAAGTCCATGTCGGGTTATGTCTTTACCCTCTATGGAGGGGGGGTGTGTTGGAAGAGTTCCAAACAGGAAACCGTTGCTGACTCGACGATGGAAGCTGAATATATCGCTTCTGCTGATGCCGCAAAAGAAGCCGTCTGGATAAGGAAGTTCCTAACAGAACTTCAGGTGGATCCGTCCATTGTTGATCCAATACCTCTGTATTGCGACAACAATGGGGCTATATCTTTAGCGAAGGAACCCAGGTCCCGTCAGAAGTCCAGACACATCTTGAGGCGGTATCACCTGATCAGGGAGATCGTGGGTCGCCAGGAGATCGGGGTTCGGAGAGTTGCTACGAAAGACAACACTGCTGATCCATTCACGAAGGCCTTACCCCAGACTCAGTTCGAGCGGCTGATCGAGATGATAGGTCTTCGATACGCCAGTACATGGCCTTAGTGCAAGTGGGAGATTGTTAGTGTATATGCCCTAGAGGCCATTACTGTATCATACTAGTTTGTATATTACTTGATGGAAGCTTGGGATATTCACCTTGTATTGACAATCTTGCTAAAAATAGTAGTATGCTATTTGGTTTGTTTCTGCTTTAATGTGTGCATGTGTTTCTTATAGCATATCGCCTTTACACATTAGTGGAGCCCTTAGGATCTTTGCTTGATTACCAGTGTTGTGATGGCAGTCACACTCGTGGGGGCTGGGTAATCCACAAGCACATCCTTATGCGGGTCCCTGGTCGCAGGACTATCGAGACAGGGCATCGATACTCCAGAGTAGACTAGCGTATGCGCTTCTCATCCCAGCTTGGGAGACGGTCTGCCCTGCAGCCGTCAGTACGTCGTACTTGAGATAGTATGCGGGTGCTCGTTAGGTTACGAGTACACTGGACATGACTCGTTTGGAACTGTTGGTTGGTATTATACCTATCGTCAGTTATCAGTTTCCAGGTGACATGAGTACAGCTTAGTCTGTTGACTTGACTCTGTCACTTCGCCTCGAGTGTGTTCCCACTGTTCTTAGATTGCTACCCTACCACGCACTACTACAAATAAGGGTTTCCCCTACGGATTTATCGGTAGGGGCAACCGACTGCCCCTACGGATATGTACGTAGGGGCGAAAAAAGACCCCGCAGGTGCAAGTTGAGGCCCTGAACTTGCCCCTACGGGCAAATTAGAGCCCCTATGGATATATCGGTAGGTGTTATAGCCCCTACGGAGTACCCCGTAGGGGTAATCAAATCATATATGTAATTTTTTTTGAATATATTGTATATACCTACGGATAACTCCGTAGGTCCTTGTTCTACCCCTACGGATAGCTCCGTAGGGGATAGAAAGTGGCCCCTACGGATAGGTCCGTAGGGGCCTTCCCAACACCCTGCACTGAGATCAGGGGGGAAAATATCAGGAAACCTGATATTTTGCCCCTACGGATAAATTCGTAGGGGATAAACAGTTGGCCCTACGGACATATCCGTAGGGGCACTCCCAACACCCTTCACTGATATCAGGTGGGAAAATATCAGGTTTCCTGATAGTTTGCCCCTACGGATATGCCCGTAGGGGCAACATATATACCTACGGCTTAATCCGTAGGTACATATTGTCTGTATTTTTTTTTTAAAAATGGGCTGCTAGATTTTTTCCCGCCCTGTGCACAATACTATATACATTAATCAAATCATATATTGCAGTATTCATAATCACATCTCACGCATATATATAATATACAAAAGAAACCCAAAAACTGAATATGATATAAATACAAAGCAATATCAATATCGTTTCAAAATGTAGTACAATGTGATATAAATACATATTTCAAAAATTAAGAACCAAAAAGCTACCCTAGTTCGGTCCAGCTCCACCTCCGAATAACGTTAGAATAACGCGCGCCTGCTCCTCGGTCAATACACTCTGCAATGCTACATATAAGGGAGTCTGAGTGGCATGTGGAGCTGGCGATGTGGTCTGCGCAGCCGCCGTCGAGGTAGTCGCTTGCGGAGCCACGGCTGCGGGAGTCTGAGTGGGCGGTGGAGCTACAGGAGCTGTCTGCGGAACCGCAGCCGATGTAATGGCTTGCGGAGCCGCAGCCGAAGGAGATGCATGTGGAGGCTCGGCCGATCTACCCTGTCGCGTCTGGACATAACGTGTGTAAGAAGCGTGTAAGAACTGTGTATTATTCGAATTCGTTTCATTATTAAGTTATTTCGAAACCCTGTTTGGATATCTAGTTTGGAAAAGCGTTGTTTATATTAATTACATATGTATGTATGATTAATCAGACTTAAGTCTAAAACCAAATAAGCTCAAGCTACGTACTAATTATGGATATGTTGATATGTATATAATATGAAATGATATTTTACTATAAAGTAGTATACATACCAGCATCTCCTTCAACTCCTGAACGGTGGCCCTCAAGCTATCCAGTTCCTGATGGACATGCCGGTCACTGGAAACGGAGGAAGTAACCGCCGGGGTGGAGTCCAACCTCATATGGGCCCTGCTAGGGCCCAATCCCCGGCCTCTCTCCCAACCTCCGTGGTGCCCTCCGTGTGCGGCGTCCAGAACTGGGGTCAGCAGCCTCGGATCGTTCTGTCCGGTAAAATCGATCCCCGAGGCCTGGGCCTGCTCAACCACCCGCTCCTACACCCACATTAAGAAGTAAAGTATAAGTATAAAATTTAAACTTGAACCTTCCAAAACTAAAATTTCAAATTTGGGTAGAAAAAATATTAACACTTACGCAGTACTCCTGGGTAGCGACGTCGGGACATCTAAGCTCGCCCGTGGCGGGATCTGTCGAGGTGCCGTGGACGGCAAGATATGCGGACAGCACGCTCGGTGTACCACCTGACGCCACGGTCCGAGATGTCTGCAATATTAGAAAGTAACTCTTAATATTAGAAATATTAGAGAATAACTCTTAATATTGCAGAATATTAGAGAATAACTCTTAATTTACCGATAACTTCATGGCTCGAGTAATGTTCCTCGAGCCACCTGTGTAAGTGGGGCGACCCCTCTTCGCCGACTTCCTGTTCTCCGTATTCTGAGCGCCCTGTTTCTGCACAACGCATTAACATTTAGTTTTCTAATTAAGAAACACAAAGAAATAAATTATATCATAAATAATGAATTAAATTTAAAATACATACTTGTTTGCGTTCGGAGTCGAAATAAGCGCACAATAGAGGCCATGTCTCTACGTCGACTCTCGCAAACGCCGGAGTAGATAGGAGGGCCGCTCTCTCTGCCTCGGGGGTCGCTATCCACAGGGAGTAGCAGTCGACCTTCAGCTCATTCCTGTTGTATCGGACCTTGGCCTGCATGTTCTTCATCAGGCCATTGTACAGAGCATGAAGGTCGAGCACCCTCCCCGGGTGATCAGGATCGACTACAGGCTGAAAATCGTAATCCAACTGAAAATACAAAAAAAAACATTGTTATTAGATTGCAAGTGTTAATAATAAATATATTGGATAGATCAAATGAAAATATATATTAATACATACCCGAGCCTGATCAAAGAAGAGGGCGAATGAGCGCTGGTGCTGCTCGCCCCACTCAACGTGAAGTGGATAGTTCATCACGATCCGGCTCTCGTCCCCCAAATACCGGCCGAACCTCTCGGCATGAGGACCGGTATAGCGATAGTCAAGGGTAAAAAATAGGGGGAATGCTGCCTCCCCCGTAGCTCTATCAGGCCTCAGCCTATGGGACTGATTCGGGCCTCGAGTCCCCCTCTAGGGATGGAGAGGCCCCGCGTCTGCACGAAATATCAAGACAATCAATAATAAGACAAAGTTGTATTAAGAAATCAAGGTTAAACAAAAATTCAAGTGTGATATATACCTCCGGTGAATAGCGCACGAGCCTGGGCCCGAGCAGCAGCACGAGCGGGAAGATAGTTCCTCCGGTGAGGAACAACCGGGGTCCCGGACCCGGACGCATCCCCTCCAACTATAAAATAAACATCGACGCTAAATCTCCATGAAGTTCATATTTATTCTATAGAGCATATGTAAAATAAATAAATATTTTAAATTTATTCATACTAACCTGCAGACGATGCGGAGGGTATGGAAGCGGCAGGAGTGGCCCCTGTGGAAGGTGTGGACGCATCACCTATAATTAGACAATTAAAAATAGATTTTATAAGTAATTGCAAAAAGAATGTGTAGATCAATAATATAACGTTCTAAATCAATATGCATGCACTATAGGACATATAAACATACCCGCAGGTGCGGTGGTGTCACCACCAACAGCTAGACAATAATAAAAATTGCTAAGTAAGAGCAAAAGGAATGTGTATATTTATGATATAGCATTCTAAATCAATATACATACACTATATGATATATAAACTTACCTGGAGGAGCGGGGGTGGCCTCTGTCCCAGATGTGGACGCAGGACCAACAACTAGACAATTAAAAATAGATTTTATTAGTAATTGCAAAAAGAATGTGTAGATCAATAATATAACGTTCTAAATCAATATGCATGCACTATAGGACATATAAACATACCCGCAGGTGCGGTGGTGTCACCACCTACAGCTAGACAATAATAAAAATTGCTAAGTAAGAGCAAAAGGAATGTGTATATTTATGATATAGCATTCTAAATCAATATACATACACTATATGATATATAATCATACCTGGAGGAGCGGGTGTGGCCTCTGTCCCAGATGTGGACGCAGGACCAACAACTAGACAATCAAACATTGACAATATAAGTAATTTTGACATAAACATGCATGAATATCTGTAATATTACATTGAAAATGGATATGCGTGCAGTATACCTGGAGGTGTGGCAAATTCCACACGGAAGGAGGCATCCGAAGGGGTCTCCGATCTGGGTGCAAGACCGGCCCTCTGAAGCTCCCTACGGAGCTCTCCGGGCGACAGAACCGCTCTGCCTCTGCCTCTGCCGCGGCTGGAGCTTCTGCCGCCCCTCGCTGCTCCCGACATCGTCATCAAATCTAGATAAACGGTTCGTGGACGCATTAGACAATCATTAAAAGTATTGACTATATATGATCTAGAGCGTAAAATGTGAAGTAATAATATAACATTACTGATAACCTTTTTCGTTTCGTGGGCGCATCATACATATCTAATTGGATTTCATCGTCGATGTCATTTCTAACCCACGTAACTTCATGATCGGTCGAAGACAACCCGTCCTTCGAAACAGACGGTCGGAGCACTTTAAGCCTTCTCTCTTCTTCGTCCTCAACGCTGTCCTCGTATTCTGGGACATCGTAGACATCTCTAGGTTTCCATCGGCATCACTGTGAGTAGTATACTTGGAACGCTTGGTTCGGAAAGATAAACGGATCGTCCTGACCGTAAAATCGAAGTGTGTTCACACTGGTCAATCCATATTCATCTTTCCAAGTCCCAAGACTGCTTCTCCACCTGTCTGTATCGGTTCGCGGATCGTACCAAGTACAGTGGAATATATATAAGGGTTCTGATCGTCCGGGATAGTGGATGCCGAGCATACAATTTAAGTACCCATAGTAAATCACACCGTCCGATCCTACCGTCGCAATCCCACTATTCTGAGTGATTCTAGATGTTTCTATGTCCTTAACTTCGAATTTGTATCCAAGGACACCAAATCCTTTGTAATATGCAACCTCCATACTAGGAAATTGAGCTAAACATCTTGAATCACTCTCAAATGATGCAGACAAGTTCGGATCGTGGATCTAACAAAACAAATTTTACGATAAATACATAACGATACAAGTTTAGATTAAAACTGATAGCAATAAAATGTAATTCGAATAACTTACATGCTCTGTGACCCAATCACAAAAATTATCCTGATGGTATTTTTCCAAACGCTCTACGTTCCAATCAGGATGCCCCTCACGTACCTCGTTAAAATGAGTTATTTTTTCGACAAATAATTGTGACATTAATATTATGTCATTTCATACACACACAAACACAAATATAACAATTAATCCAAAAGAACTTACTCTCTAATTGGTTCAAGACATGCGCAATTAAGCAAGATAAACCGGTATATCTTGTTGATAAACATAGTGTCTACCCTCTTATACTCGGCTTTACCATATGGCCTGTCTTGAATTCTTCGTGGTCGGTTAAGCCTTGTCTCAATATTCTCGTCCAGATAGCGGGAACAAAATGTGGTTGCTTCATCAAGAAGATAACCTTGCATGATAGAACCCTCTGGTCGATTTTTATTGCGTATATACTTCTTAAGAGTGTAAAGGTACCTAATGAGAATATGTTGAATAAATAAACACGGGCATACAGGACAAAAATAAATTTATAAATTGCGCGAAACGAAAAATTACACGTACCTCTCGACGGGATACATCCATCGATATTGTACCGGTCCGGCTAACTTCGCCTCAGTTGCAAGATGAACCGTCAAGTGTATTATGATATTGAAGAATGACGGTGGGAAAATACGCTCAAACTTGCAAAGTATCAACGCAATAGAATTTTCTAGTTTATCCAGCGTCGCAACCTCCAGTGTTTTAGCACACAACTCCCTGAAAAAACAACATAGGTCGTTGATTACTAGACCAACCGAGTCGGGGAGAGAAGTCCTGAGGGCTAATGGAAGAAGGTGCTCCACGATAACATGGTGATCATGACTTTTCAGCCCATCGATCTTGCCCTTCACAATTTTTATTTTCTTGCTGAATGATCCTGAGAAACCTGTGGGGACTTTCAAATCATGCAACACCTGCAGGAATCTTTTCTTCTCCGGTTGTGACATATGATAAGCGGCATTGGGAAGTACAAACTTGCCCGGTTTACCCGCTACCGGTTTAGGGTGCAGTTCACTTCTTATTCCCCACTCTTGTAGATCCATCCGGGCATTCATGTTGTCTTTCGATTTCCCGTCTTTACACAGAAGCAAGTTAAGTATGTGCTCTGATACTCCCTTCTCTATATGCATGACGTCCAGACAATGACGCACTGAATTTGTAGACCAGTACGGAAGCTCGAAGAAAATGCTTAACTTGTTCCAATATTGTGGTTTGACCTGTCTCATCGGATCCATCCCGAAGGTCACGTTATTGTAACCATCCCATTTAGCAGTCACGTCCTCTCCGGACAATGGGGATGGAGGCCCAAGAAGCTCCTGATGACCATCAAAGTGAACCGTGTCTAACCTATAGGGGTGGTCTGGAGGCAGAAAACGTCGATGGCCGCAATAACAAACCTTCATGCTAAAATTCAAAAATTTTGATGTTGTGTGTTCATGGCAATGAGGACATGCTTTATGACCATGTACGGACCAACCTGATAGCATTCCATACGCAGGAAAGTCATTAATTGTCCACATTAAAGCCGCACGCAGTATAAAGGTTGTATTTGTGTTTGAATCATATGTCTCTACACCATCAATGAACAAAGTTTTCAGCTCCTCGATCAGAGGTCGGAGATAGACGTCGATATTGTTCCCCAGTGAGTTTGGTCCGTCGATAAGAAGAGGCATCATAAAGTATGATTGGTCCATAGCCAACCAAGGCGACAGATTATAAATTATCATTACAACGGGCCATGTACTGTGACTTCCAGCCATATAGTTGAATGGGCAGAAGCCATCGGCAGCCAGTCCGAGCCGGACATTGCGAGGATCGCTACTGAATATTGCGTGCCTCCTATCGAAATCCTTCCATGCCGGTGAATCTCTTGGATGGCTCATTTTTCCATTTTCTCTTGGAGGAGCACAGTGATGCCAAATCATTGCCTCGGCTGTTTTCTTGCACCTGAATAGCCTCTGTAGCCTCTGTGTTATGGGAAAATATCGTGCTATCTTCACAGGTATATCAGGCTTCTTATCAGAATCTTTCGGCTTATACCTGGCCTCTCCGCATGTTGGACACTCTTTCAAATCTGAATTCTCTTTCCGGTACAACACGCAATTTTTAGGGCATGCTTGAATCTTCTCGCACTTTAGACCCAAATCAGACATCATTTTCTGGGCTTCGTACCAGCTTTCGGGCACATTATTTTCCGGAGGCATAGAATCTTTCAAGAACGAAAGAAGCATTGTGAATGACTTGTTGCTCCATCCATTTAGGCACTTAATTTGGAAAAGTTGGACGAACCATGAGAAGGTGGAATACTTCGCATTCTCATAAATTGGTTTCCTAGCGTCATTCATGAAATTTTCATATTTATCCGCACGCGGTCCTTGACCGGAAGGAATGTCATCTTCGGTACGAATAGATTCACCTAGGGCAGCCTCTACCATATCCTCCATTTCTTCTGATGGAAATAAATTTCTGTATCCTGCCGTATTACCGAATTCTTCTTCTTCTCCTGCCGCATTATCGTGTTCTCCTTCTTCTTGTACCGCAGTACTGCATTATTCTCCTTCCCCGTGATATTTCCAAGTTGAATAAAGTCTAGTAATACCATGTTTTACAATATGAAGCTCTGCCAATTCTACCTTCTGCCAGTACTTATTGCCATATCTATCGCACGGACAGAGAATCTTCTCTATTATGATCTTATTATGTGCTCGTGCAAATTCAAGGAAAGCAGCAACTCCTGCGACAAACTTAGGTTGCATACGTTGTTTCCAATCCATATACATCCAGTCCTTAACTCTGACGTACTCATGGGCCATGTTAGACTGAATAACATATAAATTGTAGGTTATGCTGACTATATTGAGAAATATAAGAACGGGATAGTTACTGACAAAGGAGAAAATCCGTGTATATGCTTTGTGTGTGCGTTTGTCGTTGAAAAGAATAAATTATCGCACGTTATGTTGACCGATAGACGGGGACTAAGTGGCGCTTTTAGTTTCATATATGGGTATCGATGGGAATATGAAGGTTTCATATTATCATATATAGTTTTTAACCCGAACATCTCGAATCGCTCTCTGATTATGCGTTTGTATGTATGTGTTCCGGCTGTCGGGGGTAGGCTTCTATCCCATTAAGAATGTATAGAGCGAACGCCCATCACTTGTGCTTTCAACCGTTTCGAGTAAATTTCGGCAGCACCTCCCCGCTGTTCTCCGAGTACACTATAATAGAATAGATAATCATTTCAAAGCTGTGAAACAACGTTGAAATGAACATCTCATCTATCTTTGTACACGGAGAACCAGCGGAAAGATACCGACGAAATATCTCGAAACGAATGAAAACACAATTGAATGAAGGCGTTTTCTTTATACATTCTTAACTTGTCCACACGGGACAAATCTATGGGTTACCATACGATTGAATTTTCTCGTCGCGTAGACTATACGACGGTTGTTAGTAACGAGCTATACTGTCCGATATTTAACAACCTTCGTATAGTTCTAGGTCACGACGAGCATCGCACGTATGTTAACCGATAGACGGGGACTAAGTGGCGCTTTTAGTTTCATATATGGGTATCGATGGGAATATGAAGGTTTCATATTATCATCGAGTATCATATATTGGTTTTAACCCGAACATCTCGTATCGCTCTCTGATTATGCGTTTGTATGTATGTGTTCCGGCTGTCGGGGGTAGGCTTCTATCCCATTAAGAATGTATAGAGCGAATGCCCATCACTTGTGCTTTCAACCGTTTCAAGTAAATTTCGGCAGCACCTCCCCGCTGTTCTCCGAGTACACTGTAATAGAATAGATAATCATTTCAAAGCTGTGAAACAACGTTGAAATGAACATCTAATCTATATTTGTACACGGAGAACCAGCGGAAAGATACCGACGAAATATCTCGAAACGGATGAAAACACAAGTGAATGAAGGCGTTTGCTTTATACATTCTTAACTTGTCCACACGGGACAAATCTATGGGTTACCATACGATTGAATTTTCTCGTCGTGTAGACTATACGACGGTTGTTAGTATCGAGCTATACTGTCCGATATTTAACAACCTTCGTATAGTTCTAGGTCACGACGAGCATCGCACGTATGTTAACCGATAGACGGGGACTAAGTGGCGCTTTTAGTTTCATATATGGGTATCGATGGGAATATGAAGGTTTCATATTATCATCGAGTATCATATATTGGTTTTAACCCGAACATCTCGAATCGCTCTCTAATTATGCGTTTGTATGTATGTGTTTCGGCTGTCGGGGGTAGGCTTCTATCCCATTAAGAATGTATAGAGCGAACGCCCATCACTTGTGCTTTCAACCGTTTCGAGTAAATTTCGGCAGCACCTTCCCGCTGTTCTCCGAGTACACTGTAATAGAATAGATAATCATTTCAAAGCTGTGAAACAACGTTGAAATGAACATCTAATCCATCTTTGTACACGGAGAACCAGCGGAAAGATACCGACGAAATATCTCGAAACGGATGAAAACACAAGTGAATGAGGCGTTTGCTTTATACATTCTTAACTTGTTCACACGGGACAAATCTATGGGTTACCATACGATTGAATTTTCTCGTCGCGTAGACTATACGACGGTTGTTAGTATCGAGCTATACTGTCCGATATTTAACAACCTTCGTATAGTTCTAGGTCACGACGAGCATCGCACGTATGTTAACCGATAGACAGGGACTAAGTGGCGCTTTTAGTTTCATATATGGGTATCGATGGGAATATGAAGGTTTCATATTATCATCGAGTATCATATATTAGTTTTAACCTGAATATCTCGAGTCGCTCTCTAATTATGCGTTTGTTGTGCATTCGTGTTGTATGTGTAACATGATTTTAAACCATTGAGATCAAGATTGATAGAACTGATCATCCTACATTGCAATAGCATTCATTAACCAAAAACTATTATTGCAATGGTATACATCTATAACAATCAACAATTAAAACTACAAATATAGGATACTGATATCATAAAGCGTTATGAGACACGTCATCTGCCACGTGTCGTGATCATGGAAATCGCTAATATTGAGCATCATCAAGATTAGATTATGGTTTTGAAGCAAGTTATTGAGCATCTTGGATTGATTGTCAAGTGTTGATTTTTATTTCAACACTTGACAGAATGAAAATCATAAATACAGTTGCAAAACGTGATCCTCACCCCCATAAAGTGGATCTTAACAATCCAGACAAGACCATCATTGTTCAAATTGCCAAGGTAGACATAATCTCAGCAGTTATTTACGGTTGCTAGCTTGTATTGCTTGTTGCTATTCTTTTTTTTCCTTGTCCTTTCTTTCTTTCTTTTTTTTGGGGGGTGGGGGGTTGTGTTTGAAAAGTTTTAACCAACTCACTGCTATTTCTAGGCAATGCAGGAATATAACTAGTTTTATCCCCCAAAAGAAAGAGCTTCAGGCTTCATGAGTCAAGCGATGTGTACGTATAATTATAGGATTTTCTTGCTAGCGGTTCATTTACAACTATTCTTTAGTCTATATACCTAGCATCTGCTACAAGATATTACATCTTGCATCAACACCCTGCATGTTAAAATTAAAATCGATTATTTTTTTCATGATCTTTTTCTGATTTTCTACCATCTGTGTCGAGTAAATTATGATTAACATTATATTTGTCAACTAATCAGAATAGCCATTCAACCAGCCCCACCGTAACCCTAACCCCAGCCCCACTACCTTAACCCTAACCCCAGCCCCACCGTAACCCTAACCCCAGCCCCACCCCAGCAGCAGCCGAACCCCAACCCTAACCCTACCCCGACCCCGACCGCCACCGTGACCCCTGCCCAACCCCAACTCTCGCGCGCGCAACCCAGACCCAGCCATGAACCCTAAGCCCAAAATAATCCAAAAATGCTTTAATTTACCTCGAGATTTATACCTGAACGGCTGCTGGTGGGCTGGTGCGACGACGGTGGCGATTTGGCGACGAAACCGGCGGTGGCGACGACGGTGGCGACGAAACAGGCGCTGGCGATGACGGTGGCGACGAAACCGGCGGTGGCGACGACGGAGGCGACTGTGGCGACGACGGAGGCGATTTGGGGTTTTTTCTCGCGCGCGATTGAGAGAGAGAGAGAAAGTGAGCGTAGGCGATCGATCTGGGGTTTTGGTAAATAGATATTTACTTGCCCCTACGGATATACCCGTAGGTCCTTTGTTTGCGGCTCCGTAGGGCCAAACACCAAATTAAGAATTAATATTTTTATTCTTGGACGTCTGTGCCCGTAGGGGCAACCTTTTAGCCCTACGGATTAATCCGTAGGGCCAAGTAAAATCTGCCCCAACGGATATGTTCATCCGTAGGGGCAACCCCCTATTTTACTAGTGACGGCTCAAAGGAGTCGTGCAAACAGGTAGCAGTTGGGTGCGGTCCCGAAGCACTTGGAGGCAGTGACGGTTAGACAGGATTCGTCTCTCCCGGTATTGGGGGGTGATATCGCGCTGTGTCTAGGAGAGCCATTACACAAAGTCCCTGGCCAGGGCAAGCGAGATAGACTGGTAGGTTTCCATTGTTATCTCAGGGTGTTCTGGGCTACACTCCGACACGACTTGTACCGCTATTAGGGGACTGACATTTACCGCCCCCCTAGGCCGGCCATGCGATACTCTTAGACGAACAGACCGGACTATACGGAGACTGTCACGTTCAGGCTCAGTAGGAGTTCAGATGGGTTTACCTCGTCAGTCTTTTTATCGGCATCTACCTGGGGACCTTACATACAGCTAGTGCCTCTTGCAGTATGTGGTTAGACCCACTACCAGCGTAGTGTCGAGTCTTTAGAGTCCCACACAGAGGGTTATTCGACTTTAGGCAAAACGAGTAGAGGTCGCATGGTTTTGAGACGGGGTTTGTTCACATCCGCGCACTTGTGCACGTTTGGTGTCCGGACAGCTTATACTAGTGGGCTTTGGTTTAAGCTGGATCCTAGTATATGTTTTGGGATTGGTTTTATCTCTTTGTATTCGTGTTCCTCGGAACACGGATACGGGTGTGTATGCACAGTTGACTGAGGCAGAGGCAGAGGACTTTCATTAGGTTTGATGACCATTATCATTTTCTTAACCCTAATGTTTATGTGTGAAATATGATTATTAATATTAGTTAATTATAATTGTGTTATGGTTAGGGTTGTTGACCATTTGACCATGGTTGACTTGTTGACCTATGTTGACATATTGGCCATCATCATTTCATATGAAAGATGCTCTTTGATTCTTGCAAAAGTAATTAATGTGAAATGATAATGGTCATTTCAAGATTAACCATCACAATTATCTTTAGCTAATTATTTATTTATCATAATTCATATATATGTGAGAAGGTTGGCTTAATCTTCTCATTCTATCATTCTCATTCTCTCTCATCTTCTTCCTCTCTCTCAAAGCACTCCCCTCTCATGAGTTGAGAACCATTGAGCTTGAGATAAAACCTTCAAAATTACTCTCTACTCTTTCTAAGGTTCTAGGTTTAGCACACCAAGCCCCTTAGTTACTTCTAGTTTGAGGTTGGAGCCAAAGGTAGAGGCCCTCGGGTGGATCTTTCTTCGGCAACAGAAGGCGACGAGGAGAACCCGTTTATCCCACTCCAAGGAGCAAGAAGAGAAGGACTTCAAGACTTAGGTATAACCCCTTAACCGAGTAGCTAACTCTTTTAGCTTGGTAGTTAGTTTATGTTTAGCAAAGATCCCTCCTTTTGTGTAGTCCATGTTGCCTAGTGTTGTAAAAATCGAATTTTTCATAACGTTTCCGCCTCCCCGCAAGCACCGGGGTGGGCAACGTGGACTTACTATAGTTGTGAATCTGATAATGGAAGAGGCATTACTAGGAGTACCCGGATACCCCTTCGAAACATTTACATGTTTCAGTTTCGCTGTGTATTATTCAAAGAAAACCGATTTCCCAATTAGTCCTTGCTCCAGGGTATGTATTTACCAGGTTTGATTCTCACATCTGTATAGTTTTACAGATGATGAGTGGGAGTAAGTTATTGGGAATTGGGTGATCATCCTCATTATATCGGGATTCATTATAATTGGTGATATTTGAGGAAATCGCCTGGGTTGTTTGCCGAACGACAAATATATGGTTTTGAATATCCGTTGTTATGCACCAATTTCAAATTGATATACCTGTACGTTTGTTTTTATAAAGTGAGATATAACTTTTTGAAATTATGTCTATGACATTTACCTATATCGGTGGATGGTTAGGTAAGAAGCATTAAACAACGGTGTAAATCTTCTTAACCATAAGTACAGATTTCAACCTACGACACACAGGGTTAGAGTTATTCAACTCAGGGAACTTATACAGAGTACTGTATATTGTCCAGTGTCCATGAGGACAGAGGGGTTGGTACTCATACTATATTCTGTTTACTTGTGACTTCTCTAGTTCTTAGACGTGTGTTTTATAGAAATGCAAAGTCTAAGTTTTGAGAAGTTATAGGTAAAAGAATAAAATAGAGAACCAAGCGTTGCCAGTATCAGGATTCTTCAAGGTGATCGAAAATGTAGATACTTGTGTATGGTATTCAGTTAATAGTAATGATTAAGAGAACTTGCTTCTCTTTCACTTTACTCATAATTGGAAGTACTCCTAAGTTGCGTAATGCCGATCGGCCTCTCTCCATTTATTTGACATGCACTGTAGACAGCTGCATGATTTGAATCTGGTTCCAATTAAATCAGTGCCTCTGTTTCTATATTGGATATAGAATAGTTCATATCTTAACATTGTTAAGGTACGGGGAGTTGTCCGGCTTATGCTTAAAACCAGACTCTGGATAACTCAAGGCATGTTTCTGTAATGGCTGTTTGTGGGTTGACACGGGCTATGACGAGGGTTGACTTTCTACCATCTGGAAGATCAATAGTGATATTGTTCTTGACTCGCCACAGTTTTAATAAAAATGGATTTTTTCAGAAAAACGGTAGTGGGAGTATGGTGGAACTGGAAGTGATTCCAGAACCGCAAACGATTACTGAAAATTTAATTGGACCTAAAGATTCAATCTGGTTTGACATTCCATTGGCCACTCCGAAGATATGGTGGGTAACTTCAGGCACTCGAGAGGTACTTCGGTATGCTCAAAGACGGTAACAAGGAGGTTCTTGTTTACCCAGACTTGCCATTGCTGTAGTTCCAGACTGTGAGACCTGGCAGGAGGATTAGTATAGCGTCGTTCTGAACTGGCTTCAGAAGTATACGTGTATATGACTCTGCCAGAGGTTCGTCGTAGTCAGTGGGAGCAGCGGAAGCATTAGTGGACAAGAAGCTTATGTCTATTTATAGACTAAAGCAGATATAGAAGAGATAGATCATCTATTTTCTGATGTGACAGTCATAGGTTTGACTAAATCAGAATAGGGGATGGATCTGTTAAGAAGGTAGTAAGGTGTGATGTCCTGGTATTTGGATGACATGCACAGAATAAGAAGTGAAATTCCTATACTATGATCGGTTATTTTTTGGTTGTCACACAGTGGTTTCTCCACAAAGGATTTGGGTATTATATCAGGCATTATGGTTACTAGATCTATGGTTTTAGATCTAGATTTGAGAAGTGTCCCAATCAGGGTACTTAGACAGCATTCTAAAGGTATTTAGAATGGATGACTCCTGGTATGGTGGTGTACCTGCAGGAGATGGAGTCACCCTCTCTAAAGCTGTCTTATAGACTAAAATGGAGAGGGATGTGCATGATTGACATTTCACTTGCTTAGGCAATTGAGTCAATCATGAGATGTCAAGTACCACACCAGATGTTGTTTTTGCACGAGCTACAATAAGTTAATATTGATCCAATCCTGGGGAAACATTCGGAAGCAGTTTTAGAACATAAGTGGATGTTCTAGGGATATGATAACAACAGCCTCTTTTAGGAGACTGTTATCATTCCATGCTTCCAAGGTGACTTGAATGACAGAGTGACAGTCAGAGTTGTAGTTTTCCCTCTGACGAGGGGCAGTGTTTTAGACAGGTGATCCAAGCGGACACTGAGGGAGAAATGACGCAGGATACTGATTAAGTTCAGTTGACGATAGAGTCTAAGAAGTTTGGATTTGGAGTTCATTTGTGAACTAGGTCCCATCGGATATCCAGACATATTCTAAGACCGGTATTGCTCATTTCGGGAGATGGATTTCTCCGCGAACTTGAGATTAAGAGAGACATAGAAAGAAACATTAGGGCAGATCCACTAACTGACGCTATTCCTCGAACTCAATAGTTTCGCAAACGGGCTTTGTGAAACTGATTAGTAGAGGAGTTGGGTGTTCGGTATCACACGGGCTGTGAGTATGCGACAACGTAATAATTAGCCTTGAGTGCAAGTGGGAGATTGTTGGATATAGTGCCCTCAAAATCAATTATTGGATCGCAGGCGCGTGATTGCAATGATTGAGGGAGGACCTATACCGGTAGGACAGTCTTACTCAAAATGATATTATGCTATCTGGTTTGTCTTTATCATCGTGTACTGCTTTAGGTGACCTTACAGGTCACTATTGCACGTTGATAGAGCCCTTAGGATACTTGCTTGACGGACAGCAGTATGATGGCGATCATATACGTGGGAGCTGGGGTCTATAAGCACATCCTTAAAGTGGTCCCTAGTCGTGGGAGTTTCGAGACTGGGCATCGATACTCCATTAGTAGACTTGTGTATACAGTCGAGACCCCGACGATGGGCGGTGGCCGGTCTCAAAAGCCTTTGGTGTCAGTTGGTTCACCTAAGATGTATACAGGTGCTCATTGGGTTATGAGTACACCGGACAGGATTCGCCGGGAACATGCTAGTTGGTATTATACCTAACGTCAGATAGCAGTTCCCTGGTGACATGTGTATAGGTTAGTTCATCGACCTGAGATCGTCATTTGTCTCGTGTGAGTTCCCACTATGCTTTGATTACTACCCTACCATGGCTCAAAGGAGTCGTGCAAACAGGTTTTAGTTGGGTACAGTCCCGAGCCACATGGAGGCAGTGAGCGGATCGGCGGGGGTTTCGTATCTCCCGATATTGGGGGTGAGATCGCATTGTGTCTAGGAGATCCATTACACGATGTCCTTGGCCAAGGCAGGAGATTTACTGGTTGGTATTCCAGTAGTATCTCAGGGTGTTCTTGGCTACACTCCGACACGACTTATACCGCTTTTGGGGGTCTGACTTTTACCAACCCCCTAGGCCCGCCATGCGATGCTCATAGACGAACGGACCGGACTGTATGGATATTGTCACTGACAGGCTCAGTAGGGTGTTAGGATAAGTTCGCTCATCGACTTCCCTTTTAGTCAATACCTGGTAGCTCGTTACGTACGGCTAGTACCTCTAACATGCTAGTGGTTAAATCCACAGCCAAAGTATTGACGAGTCTTTAGAGTCCCGCACAGACAGTTTTCAAGTTTCGGGCGAAACGTTGTAGAGGCCGTATGGTATTATGGCAGGGTTCGATCATATACGTGCAGTAGTGCACGGATCATGATCGGGCGGATCATACTAGTGGGCTTTGGTTTAAGCCGGATACTAGTATTAGATTTGTTGGATTACTTTAGTCTCATCGCACTCGCATTCAGTAGGAATGCGGATGCAGGTATGTATATACAGGTGAGGGGTATCCTCGTGATCCGTCACGAGTTTACTTTAGTAGATGTCATTCTCTTTTTATTGTTGCAAACATTTGGATTAATGTTTGCATAAGGAAATAATGAGCTCAAAATCATCATTTGGAGCATTAATTGTTACACGTGCATAAGTGGTGACTCATTGTCTCTTTCTTTGTGCATGTGTCACATTATGTGATTGATATATGTGATGAAATGATAAGAGGAGAGAGAAGGGCAGCCATATGATGGTGGGTTTGCTCTTGTAATTATTTTCTTCCTCTCATTCTTATCGTCTCAACACAAAAGGAAAAAGAGAGGAAAGCTTCTTCTTCCTCCTCCTCTTTCTTGAGCTAATTATCTCCTCACTAATGGCATCCACTAAATCCTCAAGAGACAAAGTGTTCTCTACTTCACCTTGGACACGTCGGCTAGCGAACTTTGTGCCCGAGTTGCATCGGACGAATTTGGGAGCCCGTAAAAAGACTCGAAGATGTGGTGCCCTTTCCCACGAGGAGATCGAGACTGGAGATGCCGCGAGGAGCTTGGGATGGCGGCCAAAGACCGAAGGACACGGATCGATCGGTATAGCCCTTCTATCCCTTCTCTAGTTTGCTAGTTGTAAGTTAATGGTTCGATACGGGTTTAAAGTCTGCGATAGTGCCGGTTTCATGTTTTGAAAAAGTTTGCGTTTCCGCATTTTGGCCTCGGACAGACGGCCGGGGCGGTACCGTAGTCTTACAGGCTGGACACGGGATTCTAGTGCCCGTCTTGTCCGTGTTCCCCCTATCGACTCCGAAGTCGGTAATTCTACGTCTACTTCTTCTTTACCCACCACCACACCCACTTCGATGGACGGTTGTCCATCAAACTTCTTTACCATTACTCTGCCGCCGTCCGCAGAATCCACCCTGCATCTCTCTCCAAGAGAGATGTTATCCTATGCGAGGTCCTCTTTCGACCTGCCTCACCATTCCACCAGCCAACGGGGAAAATTTTGATATAAAACCCCAATACATCAATCTTCTACCAAAATATCACGGTCTCGAGTCTGAAGACGCATATGACTTTATTACCAAATTTGAAAATGTATGCGCAATGATGGGTACTTCACAGCTTTCTGTGGATGCTATGCGTTTGTGTCATCTCCTATTTACCTTGTGTGATAGAGCCGAAAAGTTTCTTTATACACAACCGCACGTTCCATTTCAAATTGGGAAGAATTCGTCGCAGCATTCCTTAAGAAATTCTACCCCAATCATAAAACAGCTCGAGTCCGTAGCGAAATAAATCAATTCACCCAGCTTCCAAATGAAACATTCTCGAAGTGTTTTGAACGCTTCAAGGATCTGTTAGTTCAATGTCCTCATCACGGAATTCCTAGACGGGATCTGTGCAGAATCATATATGAGTGCATTAATCCTACCACTAAACAGAGCCTTGAATCCATGTGTCAAGGCACTTTCATGACTAAAGATGATGGTGAAGCCTGGAGATTCTTAGAAGATTTCGCTGAAAAATATTTACAGTGGGAGAGTGTAAACCGGTCATTGTCTAGGTGTGGCATTCACCAAATTGATGTATCCATAGGAGTTAGAGCTGAAATGACAGCAATGCAAAAGAAGCTTGAAGCTATGGAACATAAATTTTTAGTAGCCTCCCTAAATCTAATGTCGCTCCCCAAAACTGTATGTGGATGCTGTTCTGATCCATCGCATCTCACGAAAGAATGTCCATTGAATTCTCCGTTTCAAGGTCAAGAGCATACCAATGTTGCGTTTCAACAAAGACCTAGAAACGACCCGTATTCTTCCACGTATAATAAGGGTTGGAGGAATCACCCTAACTTTGCTTGGAACCCACATCAAAATCAGAACACGGTTCCAAACCAAAACAATTTTCAAAGGGCTCCTCCACCACAACAGCAATCACTTCAACTGACTCAGCACCCCTATCAATCACCAAACTTTCAAAATCCAGTCAACACTTCTGCACCCATGCAATTGACCGGTATTGATGAATCCTCTTCAGTCGCATAAACCATGAATTTGATTCTGAAAAATTTCATGCAAGTGTCGGCTGAGGTTAAGTCTTCTGTCGATGATATAAGGAAAAACTCCGCCTCCCAAGCGGAGAGTATCAAATCGATGGAAGCTCAAATTGCTCAATTAAAAACCGAAATGAGTGTAAGAGAAAAAGGGAAACTTCCGTCTCAACCCCTACCGAATCCTGGGCATTACAATGTAAATGCCATCACAACGTTGAGATCAGGAAGAGTGCTGAATAATCACGTTGGGGAAGAAATTGATGCTACTGAAAAATCTATCAATAATACCTCGGCTGAGACCTTTCCTTCCACACACACTTCTACTTCTGATCGTTGTTCTTCTACCCCTCCACCTTTTTGCGAGCCTATTCTTCGTTTCCCACAAGCCTCGTTACCTCAGCATACCTCTTCTAGTCCACTAAAGACGATCCCCACTCCTATTCTGGGATCACTTCCACACACACCACCTTCTCCAATGATAGACCCAGCTCTTATTATTAAAGCTCCTTATCCGAACCGGTTAAGGGGTAACAAATCGAGTCCACAAATGGAGAAGATTATGGAAATGTTGAAACAGGTTAACATCAACATCCCTCTCCTAGATGCTGTTCAACAAGTCCCCGCTTATGAAAAAATTCTTAAAGACTTGTGCACTAGGAAGAGGAAGACTCAAGTGCCCAAAAAGGTCTTCATGACTAATAATGTTAGCACTGCTTTTACCCCGCAGCTACCAAAGAAACGTAAGGACCCAGGATGTCCTACGATATCGATTTCTATTGGGGGTAAAAACATTAACCGTGCTCTTCTTGAACTAGACGCAAGTGTTAACCTGCTTCCATATTCTATGTACGAGCAGTTAGGGATTGGAGTGTTGAAACCAGCTCATTGCACTCTCCAAATAGCAGACCATTCAATCACCAAACCTAGGGGTGTACTAGAGGGTGTGTTGATTAAAGTCGGGGAATTTGTATTCCCTGTGGACTTTATTGTTCTCGACACACAACCTGTAGCAAACCCAAGGAACCAAATCCTGGTGATTCTGGGTCGACCATTCCTTGTCACTTCCAATGCTGTCATAAACTGTAGAAACGGTTCAATGAACCTATCTTTTGGAAAGTTGACAATTGAACTGAACATCTACAAAATTTGAAGTCAGCCGTCTGAACCCTCTGCTCATATACTTGATGTTTGTTCTATCCACGAGATTGCTCCCGAAAGTTGCGAAGTTGATGAACTTTGCTTTGAAGATCTCGACGACACTACCACATCAATGTTTAATGTTGCACATCTTAGTGAGGACACATTTTCCACGCTTGAATCCGACACTCTTGACTCATCACCTTCTGAGTCTGTATCTTATGCAGGCTATGAGCTTTTCCTTGACTCCGAAAATCATTCAATGATCCCACCTTCTATTATTTCTCCGCCAGCATTAGATCTCAAACTTTTACCTTCTCATCTTAAATATGCATATTTAGGTGAGAATGAGCCTTTACCGGTAATCATATCCGCTTCTCTAGCATCAGAGCAAGAGAATGCGCTTTTGACGGTATTGAGATCTAATAGGCAGGCGTTTGGTTGGACTATGGATGACATCAAAAGGATTAGTCCCTTAATTGTAGAACATCATATACATTTGATGGATGAAGCCAACCTAACCTGAGAACCACAGAGACGGTTGAATCCCGTCATGAAGGAAGCGGTGAAGAAAGAAATTGTCAAATGCCTAGACAGTGGTATCATTTACCCAATCTCCGATAGCCAATGTGTAAGTCCAATTCATGTCGTCCCTAAGAAATCTGGCTTCACAGTCCTTACAAATGAGGCTAATGAATTAATCCAGACACGCGCTCAAACTGGGTGGCGTGTATGTATTGATTACAGAAAACTCAATGCCGCAACGAGGAAAGACCACTTTCTTCTACCTTTCATTGACCAGATGCTAGAGCGCTTAGCTGGACGTGAATACTACTGCTTCATGGATGGATACTCTGGCTATAATCAGGTCCCTATTACCAAAAAAGATCAAGATAAAACCACATTTACTTGTCTATTTGGTACCTTTGCTTATAGACGCATGCCCTTTGGGTTATGCAATGCACCCTCTACATTTCAGCAGTGTATGATGGGGATTGATTGATTATAAATTTCAAGACTGTGTCGTGTGTAACTCGAATGAATTTCTTTCTGTCGGTATTTAGAGAATGAATAAAATTCACAATCAAAGAATTATATTTGACCGCAATCAACTACGGTGTCGGATGTGGATTGTAAGTGAGTGCGGATCGTCCACAGGGATTGTGCGATTCGTTTCTATGTTTGATTTGTTTAAATTGAAAAGTTAATCGAAAAGAAAAGAAAACATGATTCAAGATTTTATCGATTGATTCAGGTGTCACTAGTCTAATCAAGAATCAAGAAAATGATAAACAATCGAGAATTGGGTTTCGATGATATTTCCAAACAAATGTCAAGAATCTAAATGAGACTCGCAGGAATCGATCGGATCTATAAACGTGATGTAATCTCAAGATATCGTATTCTTGTCCTTCGAAGAATTGATACTAGATCGATGATGATCGACGAGAGTTAGAGCTTTCTCGTGAAACTAGGGTTTCATCATTTAACCCTTGTTCTTTCGTCGATATCATTCACATTCTAGCCTCTAGCAATTTCAAGAAACGATCTTAACTCCCCAATTTCGAGCGATATCAATCAAGAAAGCATCGCAACGAAACTGGGTCGTCGGTTCTTGAACTTGCTAGGGTTTACAAAACTCATAGGAATCAAGAATCGTTTTAAGATATGTTACATCATCATTCTATTGATCGTCTCGACTCCTCGACGAGCGGAGTATTACTAAAACATCACAACAAGAACTACAACTACAAATTGAGATCGAATCATGATGCAAGAATTTAAAGAAAACAAGATAAAAGAATTTCACCTTTTATTTATATCAACAATTTCATTACAGTCTCTCAAGAACTACAAGAGGAAGAACTAGATTGTCGATTTGGCTTCGCTTTTCTCCGTGAGTTGTGGATCGGCTTGGACCACTTGCTCTGTTGAAGATCGGCTCCGCTCATAAAAGGTTGAAGGGCTTCTTGCTTGATTTGGTACTCGGGATCTTGGCTTTTGATTGGAATTAGGGTTAGGGTTTCACACAAGTCTTGTCACTAGACTTGTGGAAGAAGATGAAGAAAGAGGTAAAAAGATTGAATGGCTATAGTTTGATACTAGATTGGGGATTAGATGATGGATGATTACTCTAGGTCTAGGCTTCTATTTATAGACTTCCCAAACCCTAGGTCTAGGTTTGAAATTACAATTCCCTCCAAAAGTTTGTTGAGGAGCTTCTAGAAATAGTTTGTTAGGAGTTTAGCTTAGGCTTTAAGCTAGGATTATTTAAGCTTAGAAACCCTAGTTTGCTGATCTGGCAGAAGCCTCTGGAATCTTCTGGAATTTGACATGTCTTGCTGTAGTGTGGGCCCTGAGAGAAGCATTGTGCACTGAAATTGAGGAGGTGACGTGGCAAGACGGCCGCGGAACCGCGGCTCAAGCCGGCTCTGGCCGCGGTTCCGCGGACATGTTGGCTCCTTGGGGCTTTGTATTTCTGTCACATGCTTGGAATGACATATAGGGCTTTATCTGATGTGTTGATTTGTATTTGTCCTTTTGAATTGGTACCAGATCTCAAAACTTAGAGTTGGTGTAATGTTTATCAGCTTCTTTTGATAATTCTGGCTTTTCCTGCACAAATCTTGAAACAAGTGTTGCGCAATATAGGGATGATGTGATGCCATGAAATGCGGTCAATTTCCTTTATAGTGCCAGTTTTAGAGTCTAACACATGCAATCTGATATTTAACGACTGATTTGCTAATATGTGAAATATGAATGCCGAACACTTCTATATGAATGCAGATGATAGGGAAATTGCTGGTTAAAAGATACAGTATTTTCGACTGATCAAATTCCCCCAAACTTATTTTCGATCGTCTCGAGCGAACTGTTTTATTAAAAAGAGAAGGAGAAAATAAAGAAAGAGAAAAAACTAACTAGCACACTTTCGTAGGCAACACGATTGCACTGAGCATGTGCAACAAGCCTTTAAACCTCTAGGTGTCCCTAGTAAGAGGAGTGTTGTCTCCTGAGGGTTTTCAGCGGATTGCACCCACAAAATCCAATAATAAAAAGAAGATCATGAATATTACATTTAAAGAAAAGAATTGTAAAAGAAAAGCTTTGAAAATTAGGGTTTCCAACTAAGCTAGCTTTTCTGTTGTCATGAGCCCTATCTTAATGGTCATGAAAAGATGTCGGAAATCACGTCCTCCCTCAATAAAACATCGTCTTATTCTTCATTCCTATCTTTCTTCCAAACATCGATCATATAACCCTGCGTGTGTGTAAAGGACATCCCTACACCCGGAGAATTCAATTCAAGCTATCATACTCTTGCCCATCAGCCTCAGTACTTTTTGATTAATGAATATTTCGATGGGATTGCTCACACACTTTCATGCGACCGTTAATACTTCTTGAGATACTAACCGACCGATTACTCCTGTGCTTGCTTACTTGGTGTATTTTCCTCGTCTTGCACCACCTCAGGCATAGCAGTGACTCCCAGACCAGTTGGCCTTACGACATTAGGTGAAGAAGCACCCTCGCTATATATTTTTTATTTGCCCTTGGTGATAACAAAACCAGTGTTCATTTTTCTCACCACTTTATATTTTCTTCATTTTTTATTTTTTTATTTCCTTCATACTTTTGGCTTTAAGACAAGAGCATTTCAAGGTATCCTCTACTATCCAAGGCTTTAAGACGTGTGTAAGTGCGAATAGCAGGGTATCAACGTTCAAAATGTTTGGCTTCCAAAATAGAAACTATTTTTCAGACTTATTTTTATCCTCAGATTAGTGATGTCCTTCATCTTACTAACCCTTGGGACAACGGCTCATAACTACTTATTACTAGTTCGTATAAGAAAACTTCTAATTTTCTTTGTTTTCTTAAATTTTTCTAATCTCATGGATGTAATTTTTCACTATCTAAACTTCCATTATTTTATTTATGTACAAAAAATGTTTAAATGTGAAAATATTTTTATATTTTGAAAATTTTAAATTCTTATGGATTTTGAAATTTTTTAAATTTTTATTAGTTTTTAAAGAAATGTTTTGTGCTTATGCAAATGATATGCAAATGATGCAAAAATAAGCACAAACCTCCCCCAAACTTGCTTTCAACAGTGTCCTCACTGTTGCCAACAGCTATATCTACAAAACCTGTAAGTCTGGGAGGAATTATTAGTGGGGGCAAAATATATAAGTGAAGAACTTCCCCCAAACTTACTCTTTTCACTCACCTCCATTCAAAAGATGATGCAATGATATACTGGACATGAAAGTGAGACGGAGGAATTTTAATCCAAATAAACTGGCTCCTGTAAGAACTGGAGCTCCTCCGTGGGGTCAGTGGAAAAATACGGCTTTAGTCTATGTCCATTCACTTTGAAAAATGTGCCGTTTTTAACATTTTCTACTTCTACTGCCCCGTGCGGGTATACAGACCGCACAACAAAAGGTCCCTTCCACCGAGATCGGAGCTTACCCGCGTGAAGGTGTAATCGTGAATCATAAAGAAGGACTTGTTGACCAGGTGAAAATGTTTTCCTCAAAATGTTTTTATCGTGAAAAACCTTAGTCCTATTCTTTATGATTACAGCATTATCATAAGCTTCATCGCGGAGTTCGCTTAGCTCATTAAGTTGCAGCTTCCGAAAGTTGCAAGCTTGGTTTAGATCAAAATTTATTTCCTTAATAGCCCACAATGCTTTATGCTCTATCTCGACAGGTAAGTGACATGCTTTCCCAAACACTATCCTATATGGAGACATCCCTAGGTCGGTTTTAAATGCAGTTCTGAATGCCCAAAGAGCATCCGTCAGTTTGGTCGACCAGTCTTTTCTATTTTTAGCAACAGTCTTCTCCAGGATAAGTTTGATTTGTCTGTTTGAGATTTCAGCCTGTCCGCTTGTTTGGGGATGATAGGGTGTAGAAAGTCGGTGATTGATTGAGTATTTCCACATTAGTGTCTCGAAAGACCTGTTGCAGAAATGTGTCCCATTATCGCTAAAAATAGCGCGTGGGTGTCCAAATCGCGAAAAGATATTCTCTTTCAAGAACTTAATAACAACTTTCCTGTCATTAGTGCGACATGGAATGGCTTCAACCCACTTTGAGACATAATCAACCGCCAGCAGTATGTACAAATTTCTAAAGGAGTTTGGAAAGGGACCCATAAAATCAATGCCCCAAACATCGAATATTTCAACAACCAGATTGGGTTGCTGAGGCATTTCATTTCTCTGGGAAATTCTACCCGTGTACTGACATTGTGTACAGGTTTTGCAATAGTCAAATGCGTCCTTGAATAAGGTCGGCCAATAAAATCCACATTGCAAAACCTTCTCCGCCGTCTTTTTAGGACCGAAGTGACCCCCACAGGCCTGATCATGACAAAAAGAAAGAACACTCTTGAACTCTTCTTTCGGGACACACCGGCGAATGATCTGATCAGGACAATACTTAAACAAATATGGATCGTCCCAGTAAAAGTGTTTTACTTGGGAAAGCAAACGGTATTTGTCCTGTTTTGACCAATCGCTGGGTATAAGTCCCGTGACAAGATAGTTCACAATATCCCTGAACCATGGTTCATTGGATACACTCAAGAGTTGTTCGTCAGGAAACGAATCATTGATCGACAGGGTCACAAGGGAATAAGAGATGCGTGAAAGATGGTCAGCTACTACGTTTTCACATCCTTTTTTATCTTTGATAACAAGATCAAATTCTTGTAACAGAAGGATCCAACGTATTAGTCGACCTTTTGCATCTTTCTTCGCCAGAAGATGTTTTAAGGCGGAATGGTCAGTATACACAACTATAGGTGAGCCAATTAAGTAAGGCCTGAATTTTTCTAATGCAAATACAACCGCTAAAAGTTCTTTTTCGGTGGTTGTATAATTAATTGGCGCATCATTCAAGGTCTTACTTGCATAGTATATCACGTGTGGCATCTTTTCGATGTGCTGTCCTAAGACTGCACCTACTGCAAAATCAGATGTGTCACACATCAGCACAAAAGGGTAGTCCCAGTTTGGCGATGATAGCACGGGGGCTGAAGTGTGTGAGTGTTTAAGTGAGTCGAAAGCTGTCTCACAGTCCGAGTCAAAATGGAAGGTCGTATCCTTGGCCAGAGAAGAGTTAAAGGTCTAGCAATTTTGCTAAAGTCCTTAATAAATCTGCTATAAAAGACCGCGTGGCCAGGGAAGGATCGAATATCTTTGACGCTTTTGGGATGAGGGAGGTTTTGAATGACATCTATCTAAGCTCTGTCAACCTCAATGCCTTTCTGTGAAATGACATGTCCAAGAACAATTCCTTCTTGGACCATGAAATGGCATTTTTCCCAGGTCAAAGTCAAGTTCTTCTCTTCGCAACGAGTGAGAACAGCGTCAAGATTCGATAGGCAATCAGAAAAAGAGTCTCCAAAAATCGAGAAGTCGTCCATAAAGATCTCCAGGAAATTCTCTACCATATCAGAGAATATCCCCATCATACACCGCTGAAAGGTAGCGGGATCATTGCATAACCCGAAGGGCATGCGACTGTTAGCAAAGGTACCAAAAGGACAAGTAAAAGTGGTTTTATCTTGATCCTTTTTGGCGATGGGGACCTGATTATAGCCTGAGTATCCGTCCATAAAACAATAATACTCTCGTCCCGCTAAGCGTTCCAGCATTTGATCAATGAATGGTAGAGGAAAGTGTTCTTTCCTTGTGGCAGCATTGAGTTTTCTATAATCGATAAATACACGCCACCCAGTTTGGGCGCGTGTTTGAATCAACTCATTTGCCTCATTGGTTATAACAGTGATGCCGGATTTCTTAGGAACGACATGTATAGGACTCACCCATTGGCTATCGGAGATGGGGTATATAATACCATTATCTAAGCATTTGACGATCTCTTTCATTTCAGCTTTCTTCATGACGGGATTTAACCGTCTCTATGGTTCTCGGGTTGGTCTGGCATCATCCATCACATGTATATGATGTTCAACTATCAAGGGACTAATCCCTTTGATTTCCGCCATACTCCAACCAAACGCCTCTTTGTTAGATCTCAGTACCGATAAAAGTGCATTCTCTTGCTTTAAGGCTAGAGAGGCGGATATTATAACCGGTAAAGACTCCTTCTCACCTAAATAAGCATATTTCAGATAAGAAGGTAACATTTTTAGATCTAATTCAGGCGGAGAAATGATAGAAGGAGGGATCATTGAGTGATTTTTGGATTTACAAAGAAGCTCAGAGCCTGTGAAAGATACAGACTCGGGTGGAGAAAAGTCAGGAGTGCAGGACTCAAGTGTAGAAAAAGTGTCCTCACTAAGATCTTGTGTAAAGTCAAACAGAGATGTGGTAATGTCGTCGAGATCAGTAAAGCAAAGTTCCTCAGCTCTGCAACTATCGGGAGCGATCTCGTGGACAGAGCACACATCAAAAATATGAGCAGAGGGTTCTGATTGCTGACTTCCTACTTTGTAGATATTAAGTTCAATGGTCATATTTCCAAATGATAAGTTCATTGAACCGTTTCTACAGTTTATAACAGCGTTTGAAGTGGCAAGGAAAGGACGACCCAGAATCACCGGAATTTAGCCCCGGGGGTTTGCTACAGGCTGTGTGTCGAGCACAATGAAGTCTACAGGGAAAACAAATTCCCCGACCTTTATCAACACATCATTTAGTTCACCCCTTGGTTTGGTGATTGAACGGTCTGCCATCTGGAGAGTGCAGTGAGCAGGTTTCAGCACTCCAATCCCTATTGCTCATATACAGAATATGGAAGTAGGTTAAAACTTGCGCCAAGGTCTAAAAGAGCACGATTTATGTTTTTACCCCCAATAGAAATCGATATTGTAGGACATCCTGGGTCCTTTCGTTTCTTTGGTAGCTGGGGAATAAAAGCAGTGCTAATATTATTAGACATAAAGACCTTCTTTGGCACTTGAGTCTTCCTCTTCCTAGTGCACAAGTCCTTAAGAATTTTCGCATAAGCGGGGACTTGTTGAATTGCATCTAAGAGAGGGATGTTGATGTTAACTTGTTTAAACATGTCCATAATTTTCTTCATATGAGGATTCGTTCTATTACCCCTTAACCGATTCGGGTAAGGAGCTTTCGCATAAGCGCCGGGTCCATCATAGGAGAAGGAAGAGGGGGTAGACGAGATCCCAAAAGAGGTGTGGGGACCGTCTGTGGAGAACTATAAGGGTTGGGTTGAGGTGTTGAGCCTAGTGGGAAATGGAGAATATGCTCGCGAGAAGGTGGTGGGGTAGAAGAAGAAGGATCAGAATTAGAAGTGTGTGTGTGAGGAAAGGTCTCAGCCGGGGTGTTAATGATAGGATTTTCAATATCATCAATTCCTTCCCCGACATGATTGTTCAGCACTGTTCCCGATCTCAACGTTGTGACGGCATTAACATTGTAATGCCCAGGATTCTGTAGGGGTTGAGAGGGAAGTTTCCCTTTTTCTCTCGCACTCATCTCGGCTTTATGTCGTGCTATTTCAGCTTCCATCAATCTGATACTCTCAGCTTGAGACGCTGAGTTTTTCTTTATCTCACTGACGGAAGTTCTAACCTGAGCCGAAACCTCTATGAAATTTGACAAAAGTGATTTCATGGTTTGAGTGAATTGAGAGAGTTCGTCAGAAACAGTCAACTGCATAGGGTTAGACTGTGCAGGAGTGTTGACCTGGTTGTGGAAATTTTGTGACTGGTAGGGGTGCTGAGTAAGTTGAAGTGGTTGCTGTTGTGGTGGAAGAGCCCTTTGAAAATTATTTTGGCTTGGAACCGTGTTTTGAGATTGTTGTTGGTTCCAAGCAAAATTCGGGTGATTCCTCCAACCCTGATTGTATGTGGAAGAATATGGATCGTTTCTAGGTCGTTGAAATGCGGCATTTGTATGCTCGTGACCTTGAAACGGACATTCTTCCGTCAAGTGAGACGGATCAGAACAGCACCCACAAACAGTTTTGGGGAGCGACATTGGGTTTAGGGAGGCTGCAGAAAATTTGTGTTCCATAGCGTTGAGCTTCTTTTGCATTGCTGCCATCTCAGTTCGAACACCTATGGACACATCTATTTGGTGTACGCCACCCCTATTCAATGGTTGGGTTCCACTCTCCCACTGTAGTGATTTTTCAGCGAACTCTTCTAAAAACTTCCAATCTTCCCCATCATCCTTAGTCATAAAAGTACCTTGACACATGTTCTCAAGGTTCTGTTTAGTGTTTGAGTTAATGCCCTCATATATGATTCGGCAAAGATCCCATCTCGGGATGCCGTGATGAGGACATTGAACCAATAGATCATTGAAACGTTCAAAGCATTTAGAGAATGGTTCAGTAGGGAGTTGGGTAAATTGGTTCAGTTCGATACAGATTCGAGCTGTCTTTTGCATTGGGTAAAATTTCTTAAGGAATGCCGCGACGAATTCTTCCCAATTCGTGATTGAGTGTGCGGTGGTGTTATATAGCCACTTCTCGGCTATATCGCACAAAGTAAATGGAAGATGACGTAGACGCATAGCATCCACAGAGAGTTGTGACGTACCCATCATTGCGCATACGTTTTCAAATTTGGTAATGAAAACGTAAGCGTCCTCAGTCTCGAGTCCGTGGATTTTGGGTAAAAGGTTGATGTATTGGGGTTTAATCTCAAAGTTATCCCCATTGGCTGGTGGAATGGATAAGCAGGTCGAAAGAGGACCTCGTAGTGGATAGCACCTCTCTTGGAGAGTGATACGGGGTGGATTCTGCGCACCAATGGACGGCGGCAGATTAGGGTTAGAGAAGTTCGATGGAGGTGGATCCATCGATGTGGGTGTGGTAGTGGGTAAAGAAGAAGTAAATGGAGAAATATCGACTTCGGAGTCGATAAAGGGTACGCGGACTAAACGGGCACTAGAATCCCGTGTCCAGCCTATCTTGTACTAAAAAGGGTTAGTACAAGTGGCAGCGTGAATTTATAATTAGTGGTAAATGAATGAATGCGGTGTTTGCTTTGAAAAAGGGACGGATTTTTGAAAAAATGATGCGACACAACAAATGCAACACACAAAACCCTAATTCTAGGGGTCGCCTAGGTCAGATCTCTAGACCGCTCCTAACTGCCAGAACACAAGACGCGGGATAAAATCCTCCACTGCCTCTTTGTCGCTCCTGTGGCCAGGTAAGTGCCAGGTAAGTGGGAGGTTCTCCACTACGTAAGTAGTTGGCCTAATTAAGTAACCACTAGCCTACGACACACTTGCCTAGACACTACAAGAGAAACGCGGATAAGCAATGAATTACCCACGGCCTTCTTCTGTCCTAAGTGAGCGCGACGGTCCTTAGAGTCATCTCTAGATCTTTTTTAGTTAATTGGGGTAAATGCGGATGCAAGTTTTGTGATTTTCGGGGCCTAGGAAGGGTAATGAACTCCCCACCTAATTTGGATTTGGCCGTGCCCCTTAATATCCGTATTTAGAATGCAAACAACCAAGAAACAAAAAACACGCACAAATATATTTTGCAATTTGCGCGCTGCGATTATTTGCAAAGAAGCCTGCAGAAATTTGTTAGTTGGAGCAGAGAGAGGAGAAGAGAAGAAGGTAAGAAAGTACCTGAGAGAAAAATTGCACAGAGATCCCTCAAGGATGCCGCGGTTCCGCCGCAATTGCTGGCTAATGCTGCTCTTCAGCGGTCGTTTCAAGGGAACACTGCACCAAATTTCACCAGGGAGCTTCTGTAGACTCCCTTAGCTCTCTGGTATATTCCAAAAAATTTCTTCAATTGCACAACAGCTCCAGATTTCCTTGCAATGAACCACAACAAATCGTTTAGGGTTTTGTACGAATTTTGATCTCTAAATAACAATGGAATAATTCATTCAATTCAAATTTCAATATAAAACGAATTAGCGCGTAATCCCCGGCAACGACGCCATTTGATTGATTATAAAATTCAAGACTGTGTCGTGTGTAACTCGAATGAATTTCTTTGTGTCAGTATTTAGAGAATGAATAAAATTCACAATCAAAGAATTATATTTGACCTCAATCAACTACGGTGTCGGATGTAGATTGTAAGTGAGTGCGGATCGTCCACAGGGATTGTGCGATTCGTTTCTATGTTTGATTTGTTTGAATTGAAAAGTTAATCGAAAAGAAAAGAAAACATGATTCAAGATTTTATCGATTGATTCAGGTGTCACTAGTCTAATCAAGAATCAAGAAAATGATAAACAATTGAGAATTGGGTTTCAATGATATTTCCAAACAAATGTCAAGAATCTAAATGAGGCTCGCAGGAATCGATCGGATCTATAAACGTATGTAATTTCAAGATAACGTATTCTTGTCGTTCGAAAAATTGATACTAGATCGATGATGATCGACGAGAGTTAGGGCTTTCTCCTGAAACTAGGGTTTCATCATTTAACCCTTGTTCTTTCGTCGATATCATTCACACTCTAGCCTCTAGCAATTTCAAGAAACGATCGTAACTCCCCAATTTCGAAAAATATCAATCAAGAAAGCATCGCAAAGAAACTGGGTCGTCGGTTCTTGAACTTGCTAGGGTTTACAAAACTCGTAGGAATCAAGAATCGTTTTAAGATATATTACATCATCAATCTATTGATCGTCTCGACTCCTCGACGAGCGGAGTATTACTCAAACATCACAACAAGAACTACAACTACAAATTGAGATCGAATCATGATGCAAGAATTTAAAGAAAACAAGATAAAAGAATTTCACCTTTTATTTATATCAACAATTTCATTACAGTCGCTCAAGAACTACAAGAGGAAGAACTAGATTGTCGATTTGGCTTCGCTTTTCTCCGTGAGTCGTGGATCGGCTTGGACTACTTGCTCTGTTGAAGATCGGCTCCGCTCATAAAAGGTTGAAGGGCTTCTTGCTTGATTTGGTACTCGGGATCTTGGCTTTTGATTGGAATTAGGGTTAGGGTTTCACACAAGTCTTGCCACTAGACTTGTGGAAGAAGATGAAGAAAGTGGTAAAAAGATTGAATGGCTCTAGTTTGATACTAGATTGGGGATTAGATGATGGATGATTACCCTAGGTCTAGGCTTCTATTTATAGACTTCCCAAACCCTAGGTCTAGGTTTGAAATTATAATTCCCTCCAAAAGTTTGTTGAGGAGCTTCTAGAAATAGTTTGTTAGGAGTTTAGCTTAGGCTTTAAGCTAGGATTATTTAAGCTTAGAAACCCTAGTTTGCTGATCTGGCAGAAGCCTCTGGAATCTTCTGGAATTTGACATGTCTTGCTGAAGTGTGGGCCCTGAGAGAAGCATTGTGCACTGAAATTGAGGAGGTGACGTGGCAAGACGGCCGCGGAACCGCGGCTCAAGCCGGCTCCGGCCGCAGTTCCGCGGCCATGTTGGCTCCTTGGGGCTTTGTATTTCTGTCACATGCTTGGAATGACATATAGGGCTTTATCTGATGTGTTGATTTGTATTTGTCCCTTTGAATTGCTACCAGATCTCAGAACTTGGAGTTGGTGTAATGTTTATCAGCTTCTTTTGATAATTCTGGCTTTTCCTGCACAAATCTTGAAACAAGTGTTGAACAATATAGGGATGATGTGATGCCATGAAATGCGGTCAATTTCCTTTATAGTGCCGGTTTTAGAGTCTAACACATGCAATCTGATATTTAACGACTGATTTGCTAATATGTGAAATATGAATGCCGAACACTTCTATATGAATGCAGATGATAGGGAAATTTCTGGTTAAAAGATATAGTATTTTCGACTGATCAGGGATATTTTCGGACATAGTCGAGAATTTTTTGGAGATTTTCATGGACGATTTCTCGATTTTTGGAGATTCTTTTTCTGACTGCCTATCTAATCTTGACGCTGTTCTTACTCGTTGTAAAGAGAAGAACTTAACTTTGAATTGTGAAAAATGCCATTTCATAGTCCAAGAGGGAATTATGCTTAGACACGTTATTTCACGAAAAGGAATTGAGGTTGACAAAGCTAAAATAGATGTCATTCAAAACCTTCCTCATCCCAAATGCGTCAAGGATATCCGATATTTTCTTGGCCATGCAGGTTTTTACAGGAGATTCATTTAGGATTTTAGCAAAATTGCTAGACCTTTAACTCTTCTCTTGGCCAAGGACACGACTTTTCACTTTGACTCGGATTGTGAAGTAGCCTTTGACTCACTGAAACACTTTCTCACTAAAGCCCCCGTTCTATCATCTCTAGATTGGAACCACCCTTTTGAGCTTATGTGTGATGGATCAGATTTTGCAGTTGGTGCAGTCTTAGGACAGCACTTTGAAAAGATGTCACACGTGATCTACTATGCAAGTAAGACTCTGAATGATGCTCAAATTAATTATACAACTACCGAAAAAGAACTTTTGGCAGTTGTATTTGCATTAGAAAAATTCAGGCCTTACTTGATTGGCTCACCTATTGTTGTGTACACTGACCACTCCGCCTTGAAACATCCTTTGGCGAAGAAAGATGCTAAAGGTAGGCTAATACGTTGGATCCTTTTATTACAAGAATTTGATCTTGTTATTAAAGATAAGAAAGGATATGAAAATGTTGTAGCCGACCATCTTTCGCGCATCTCTTCTTCACCTGTGACCCTGCCGATCAATGATTCTTTTCCAGAGGAACGACTCTTGAATGTATCCGATGAACCTTGGTTCAGGGATATTGTGAACTATCATGCCACGGGACTTATTCCCCGCGAATGGTCAAAACATGACAAATATCGATTTCTATCCCAAGTAAAACACATTTATTGGGATGAACCCTATCTGTTTAAGTATTGTCCTGACCAAATCATTCGCCGGTGTGTCCTGAATGATGAATTCAAGAGTGTTCTATCTTTTAGTCATGATCGGGCATGTGGGGGTCATTTCGGTCCTCGAAAGACAGCGGAGAAGGTTTTGCAATGCGGTTTCAATTGGCCGACTTTGTTCAAAGATGCATTTGATCATTGCAAAACCTGTGCACAGTGTCAACACACGAGTAGGATTTCCCGGAGAAATGAGATGCCACAGCAACCCATCTTAGTGGTTGATATTTTTGACGTTTGGGGTATAGATTTCATTGGTCATTTTCCCAACTCCTTTGGGAATCTGTATATATTGCTTGCGGTTGATTACGTCTCAAATAGGTTGAAGCTATTCCTTGTCGCACTAATGACAAAAAGGTTGTCATTAGGTTCCTAAAAGAAAACATCTTTTCACGATTTGGACACCCACGCGCTATCATCAGCGATAATGGGAGGCATTTCTGCAATCAGTCTTTCGAGACTTTGATGCGGAAATATGCAATCAACCACAAACTTTCCACACCCTATCATCCCCAAACGAGTGGGCAGGCTGAGATTTCCAATAGACAAATCAAACAAATTCTGGAGAAAACTGTTTCTAAAAATCGAAAAGATTGGTCAACCAAATTGACGGACGCTCTTTGGGCGTTCCGAACTGCATATAAAACCGATCTAGGGATGTCTCCTTATATGTTAGTGTTTGGGAAGGCTTGTCACCTTCCGATCGAGATTGAGCATAAATCAATGTGGGCCATTGAGAACTTAACTTTGACTTACATCAAGCCTAAAACTTTCGGAAGCTGCAATTAAATGAGCTAAGCGAACTCCGCGATGAAGCTTATGATAGTGCTATAATTGTAAAGAACCGGACTAAGGTATTTCACGATAAAAACAATTTGAGAAAAACTTTTACACCTGGTCAACAAGTCCTTCTTTATGATTCACGACTCCACCTTCATGTGGGTAAGCTAAAGTCTCGGTGGAAAGGACCTTTTGTTGTGCGGTCTGTATACCCGCACGGGGCAGTTGAGGTTGAAAATGTTAAAAACGGTACATTTTTCAAAGTAAATGGACATAGATTAAAGCCGTATTTTTCCACTGACCCCACAGAGGAGCTCCTGTTTTTACAGGAGCCATTTTATCATGATTAAAATTCCTCCGTCTCACCTCCATGTCCTGTAAATTACTGTATCATCTTTTGAATGGAGGTGAGTGAAAAGAATAAGTTTGGGGGAGAATTTTCACGATCATAATTATTGCCCCCATTAATAAATTTCCTCCGAGGCTTACAGGTTTTTTTTGAGATTTAGCGGATGGCAACAGTGAGGACACTGTTGTAAACAAGTTTGGTGGAGGTTTGTGCTTATTTATGCATCATTTGCATCATACTTTGCTTAAACACAAAACATTTTCAAAAACCTATAAAAATATAAAAAAAATTCCAAAGATAAAAATATTTAATATTTAATTTTGTACATAAATATGATAATTAAAGATTAGATAGTGAAAAATTACATCCAAAAGATTAGAAAAATTTAAGAAAACCTAGAAAGTTAGAAGTTTTCTTAAACGAAACTAGTAATAAGTAGTTATGAGCCGTTGTCCCATGGGTTAGTAAGATGAAAGAAGTCACTAATCCGAGGATAAAAATAAGTCTTAAAAATAGTTCATATTCTGGAAACCAAACATTTGAATGTTGATATCCTACTATTCGCACTTACACACGTCTTGAAACTCGGGATAGTAGAGGATATCTTGAAATGCTCTAGTCTAAAAGCCAAAGTATGAAGGAAATAATAAATGAATAAAATATAAAATGGTGAAGAAAAAAATGAACACTGGTTTTGTTATCACTAAGGTAGCAATAAAAAAAATATAGCGAGGGTGCTTCATCACCTAGTGCCTTAGACCAACTGGTTTGGAAGTCACTACTAAGCCTTAGGTGTTGCAAGACGAGGAAAATACTAAATACACCTAATCAGCAAGCAGATGAGTAATCGATCGGTTAGTACCTCAAGAAGTATTAACGGTCGCATGAAAATGTGTGAGCAATCTAATCTAAATATTCATCAAATTAAAAAGTAATGAGGCAGATGGACAAGAGTATGATAGCTTGAATTAAATTCTCCGGGTGTAGGGATGTCTTTTACACACACGTAAGGTTATATGATCGATGTTTGGAAGAAAGGTAGGAATGAAGAATAAATACGATGTTTTATTGAGGGATGATGTGATTTCTAACATCTTTTCATGACTATTAAGATAGGGCTCATGACAACCGAAAAGCTAGCATAGTTGGAAACTCTAATTTTCAAAGTTTTTCTTTTACAATTCTTATCTTTATATGTAATTTTCATGGTCTTCCTTTTATTATTGGATTGTGTGGGTGCAATCCGCTGAAAACCCTCAGGAGACAATACTCCTCCTACTAAGGACACCTAGAGGTTTAAAGGCTTATTGCACGTGCTCAGTGCAATCGTGTTTCCTATGAAAGTGTGCTAGGAAAATCGCTCTTTTAAATTGAAGGGTTACCTACGACGGCAGCAAGGTTTCGGGAGGCATCGTCCATACCAAATTAAAATTTTTCCGTTCTAGCTAACCCTAAACATAGATCGTATACTAGAAATAATACGGAAAACATATGCAAACACTTTGCAACAAGTAGTGAGCAAGGAATACAACCTTTGTAGACCAGTCCTTCACTTCAAATAGCTCCGTTTAGTAGTCCCCTCCACTGCGATCGCAAACTCCGGACTCTAGAGAGGCTCCACGAAGAAACAAACGTGCTTGCTTCGATGACTTCGAGGCCGAAGATGATCTACGTCGAGGAGACACTAACTCAAGCTATTCCTTCACTAGGTCATGAACTTTGTGAAGAGAACACCCTATACTAAATGTCAAGTAGTAGAGGATGATGAATTAGGAAGTGGGATCACTTTAGTATTGATTTTCTCACACTTTTTCTCATAACTCCATAAGAGCTAGCAAGCTTTTGAGGAGGAAGAAGAAGAGGAAGATGAACTCAAGAGAATAATTCATCCAAATGAATTATGTAACCATGGGTGAGTTAAAGCTATCATGTTTAACTCATGTAGAGAATAAACCATACACTATGGTTAAGGGTTGGGTTTGATAATATCTTATCGAATGACAAAAGAGTTGACTTTGTCAAAGTTTCTACAAGCTTCATGAAAGCTTGATAACTTTGACTAAGTCATTCTCTTTTGTTATTCTTATAACATAAACAAAATCCTAATTTAACCTAATCTTGGTATAAGTCTCATACACCCATCTTGTATGTATCATCAAGCATGATACAAACATGTACACTTGCATATATCACATATAAACAATTTGCACAATCTAGTAAGAAAATAAATCATAAGTGAGCTAATACTAGTTAATGTAATGTAATTTATGAAATATATAATTATAGATTAAATTATTAAATCAACTCTTGATTTAATAATCCGGCTATAACCGACTAATATTATGCGTAACAACTTATCGAATCAACACTTGATCCGATAACCCGGCTATATCTCATACAACCGATCAATGTCACGAATCACGAGAATAAAATACTGTATCTCATATCGTATCAATCTCGGTCCCGCACATATCATATATGTGCCCCTACTCCGTTTCTCTTGAGCCAGGAAACCCCTGTGTAGGACTCTAAAGACTCGTCAATACGCCAGCAGCAGGTGATGATCATATCAAACACCCAAAAGACGCAAGTGGTCTGCCAAACGTAACGGCCACCCGGGTATTGAGCGATCAGAAGATCAACAAGCAAGCCTGCTCACACTCCCGCGAATCCAATCGTACAGTCAGGTCTCTTCGTTTGATATGACACATATCTCGTCTAGGGGTGGTAAACATCAGACCCCAGTAACTCAATAAGTCTTGTCGATATGAGGCGCATAACGGGTTGAGAAACTACTGATAACTCTTACCATTATATCTCTGAAGCAGCCTTGGCCAAGGACTTCCTGTTATAGCCAATCGAGCACAGCGCAACATCAACTCCCTATACCAGGAGTGAGGAAACCCCTCCTATCGCTCATTGCCTCCATGTGACTCGGGACTGTACCCAAAAGCCACCGTTTTGCACGTTCTCTTAAACGTCGTAAGGTGGAAATCAAAGCACAGCGGGAACCACACAAGACTCTATGACGATCTCGGGTCTAAAGACTAACCTGTACCGGTGTCACCAGAGAACTGCCATCTGACGTGAGGTATAATATCATCTGGGAGTTCTCGGCAAGTCCGTCCAGTGTACCCAGTCTCCACTGAGCACCCATATACTGTATCTGATGTCAAACACCAATGGATATGGGATCATCCATCGCCCATCTGTATAGGTCGAGAAGTTATACGCTAGTCTACTCTGGTATATCGATGCCCTGTTTCGATACACCTACGACTAGGAACATTTGAAGGATGTACTTAGCAACCACTCTGTCCCCATTAGTATGATCTGCATCATAGTCCTGGTAGTCAAGTACTCATCCTAAGGGCTTTATCAACATGTAACATAGAGACAATAAGAGTACATGTTAAGATAAAGTGCAACCAGATATCATACTATCATGTCGAGCAAGAAAGTCCTCCCTATATATGTCCAAGCATCCACTACAATATACATCGTATGTACAGTAATGGCCACTAGAGCATCCATATAACTAACAATCTCCCACTTGCACTAGGTCCATCTGTTTTAGTATCTCATACCCAACAATCAGCAGCGGTTGAAGTATCTCATACTTAACCTTCCCATAAAAGTCTCTACTGGGAAACAGGCCTTTGTGAGTGGATCCGCGCTGTTGTCCTCTGTGTCTACTCTCCTAACCTCGATCTCCCTGGAGATCAACCATCTCCATGATCAGGTGATACTGCCTAAGAATATGTCTGGATTACTGATGGGACGGGGGTCCCTAGGCATAATCCATAACTCCATTGTCACACAATGGTAGTAATGAAGTTCATCTCAAGAACTAATATACATCAAGACTACCTCTTTGGTAGCATCCTTGGTAGCAATGTATCCAGCCTTTAATCGTCTAGTATGCCATGGTATCTGACATGGAACTCTTCTAACATACCGTCCCTCTTCTGAGGGTAAGGACAATACCTGTGACTGACATTCAGTCAACCTTACCACCCTGGAAGCTATCCAGTGATTCTCCTCAGGATCGATTGATACCATCTCACTACAGCTAGTGAGAATCCTAACATCTATTTAGATCTATCTCATAGATCCAAAATCCAGGATTTATGAGGTATCACCTTGATGCTATATGAAGTATCCATGTGATAAGTGTTAGTTATGTATATACCATAGAAGCCATTGTTGTACATATGATGTATATTATAATGGATGCTTGGATATATATAGAGAGGACTTTCTTGCTCGTCATGATAGTATGCTATTTGGTTTCCCTTTATCTTAACATGTTGACTTATATTAGTTCATTGTCTTACTCTTACATGTTGATAAAGCCCTTAGGATATGTACTCGACTACTGGGACTATGATGAGATCATACTAGTGGGGGCCACGGTGGTCGATGAGTACATCCTACAACTGTTCCTAGTCGAGGGTGTGTCGAGACAGGGCATCGATACACCAGAGTAGACTAGCGTATACGCATCTTGACCCATATGATGGGCGATGGATGATCCCGTATCCATCGGTGTTTTGACATCAGAGATGGTGTACGGGTGCTCAGTGGAGACTGGGTACACTGGACGGACTCTCCGAGAACTCCCAGGTGGTATTATACCTCACGTCAGATGGCAGTTCTCCGGTGACACAGGTACAGGGTAGTCTGTAGACCCGAGATCGTCATAGAGTCTTGTGTGATTCCCACCGTGCTTTGATTTCCACCTTACCACGTCCAAGAGGGCATGCAAAACGGTGTCTTTTGGGTACAGTCCCGAATCACATGGAGGCAATGAGCGATAGGAGGGGATTCGTCTCTCCCGGTATAGGGAGTTGATGTTGTGTAGTGTTCGATTGGCTATAACTGGAAGTCCCTGGCCAGGGCTGATATAGAGATTTACTGGTAAGTGTTACCAGTAGTTTCTCGACCTGTTATGAGCCTCACATCAACACGATTTATCGGTTACTGGGGTCTGATGTATACCACCCCTAGACTAGATATGCGACATATCAGACGAAGAGACCGGACTGTACGGGAGTGTTACTGATTGGATTCACAAGAGAATGTACAGGGTTGCTTGTTGATCTTCTGATCGCTCAATACCTAGGTGGCTGTTACGTTTAGCCGACCGCTTGCAGCTTATGGGTGTTTGATATGATCATCACCTGCTACCGGCGTATTGACGATTCTTTAGAGTCCTACACAGAGGTTTCTTGACTCAAGAAAAACGGAGTAGGGCCACATATGTGATATGTGCAGGACCGAGGATAATGCGATATGAGATACCGTATTCTAATCCCGAGATATTTTGATATGAGCCAGGTCATCGGATCAAGTGTTGATTCGATGAATCGGTACATGATAATATTAGTCGTTTATATGCGATATAGCCGGATTTTCGGATCAAGTGTTGATTCGATAATATAATGTATAATTATATATGTGATATATTACATTAGATTATCTAATATTGGCTCACTTTATTATTTCATTTTCTCACCGGGTAAAACATTGTTATATATGCGATATATGTTAATTGTATTATTTTATTTTGTTACAAAATATATTATATATGTGACATATAAAATTGTAACATATTATAATTACTAATACAACATGATTAGAAGAGATTAAACATGGTTAGGGTTTGATTTGGGTTAGTTCATTCTTGAACCTTCTAGAAGGTTTTCTTTTGTTGCTTGCAAAGATATTTTTTAGTGACTCATTCTTAACCCAACCCAAACCCTTAGCCTTAGTTAATTCTCTACATGAGTTATCCTTGTCATAGTTGACCATGGTTGTTTTTGTAATCATATATCATTTCATTATTCATCACAAAAGGTTTTTTAATTCATTCTTCTTCTTCTTCTTCTTCTTTGAGCTTTGAGAAAGCTTTCTAGGTTTTGAGTTTTGTGATGATTAGTGTGAGAATTTGAAAATAAAAGAGAGCACAAATACTACTTCATCATCCTTATCTAATTTAGCAAATTAGATTAGGGTGTTCACTTCATTAGAGAGAGATAGCTTGAGTTATAGAAACTTCGAGGTAGATCATCGGAGAAAAGGAAGACTACAAGCTAGCATGGATCGTTCGAGTTGTGGAGCCTTTTTTGAGTCCGGGAGATCATGGATCGCGGAGAAGGGATTTCTACTCGGAGCATATGAAGCGAAGGAGCGGACTACAAAGGTTGTAATCCCTCACTTTTAGTTGTAAAGATGTTTACTTGCATGTTAAACCCTAATAATCTAGCAAAGATCCCTTCTTTGGGTTGTTTCGGCACGTCTAAATTTTAAATCGGGCATGGTTGATGCCTTATAGACCCTTGTATGACTTCCTAGGAACCCTACAGTGTTATCAGAGCCAAGCTAGAGCATTAGGCGACATGTATACGAAATTAAAACTCCGATCGAACCCCGAAACATCGAAAATGACCCCCTCTCTGGAAATTTTGTAATAATGTGATTTTTTCTGCATTAAAAATACTCAAAAAAATCAGCAGGGAATTCTAAGAATTACCATGAAACACGAGCCCAAAATACCATGAAGTCGCCGCGGAACCGCGGCAGGAACCTGCTTCCCGCGGCGGTTCCGCGGCCGAACTTTGGCTTTTTGGACACATGTCTTCAGGGTAATATCCGTAGGTGCTTGTAGCTGCTTCTGGGTATTTTTAATCTCACTCAAGGGTTGAGTGTCCTGGGGATTATTTTGAATTCGTAGATTCGATCGGAAAATTTAACTTCGTTCTGTTTTCCGGATAATTTAGAAACTGTTAAAATGTTCGAACGGATATCATTAACTCACTTTTTCCCGGCATTAAAAACTTTCAAGTGTTGAATTTTTCTTGAGTTTAAATCTTTCGAAAAAACGTGCAAGTAACGCGGTGGACCCTCTAGAAGAACACAAACCTTAACTCGATTATGTGACCGTCTAAACCGCCTCAAAACCTTAGGGTTTGGGGCAGTACGGCTTTACCACATGTGAGGTGTTGGCTTGACCCTTCTACGGCTGGACCATTGGTACTGTGACGTATTCTGGGACTTTTTGAACTCCGCTCAAGTGTTGAGCTATTTAGGAAATCTTGGGTATTTGATTATTCGATCGGAAAGTTTAATACTGTCTATTTATCTGGAATGTGATACAATATGTTGAATTCACGTAGTTAGGCAAGAAATGCGAAGTATGTGATATTTTGGATTTACGATGTTTAAAGAGATTGTGGATTCCAAATGTTGTAGTTTTACACTTTCTTTTCTGTGACCGTAAGTGTAGTATGTAGTTGTATTGCCGGTTTTCGTTGCTATACATCAACGACGATCGGCGTATGCATACTTACTTACGTTGATGATATGAGATATTATGTGTTGCTGTGATATGTTATATTGGATCGTCAATAGCCGGGGGTTTTATGTGAGATGAGGTTTTTTTTTTATTTTCATTCATGTAAAATTCATTTTTATGTAATATTCTTTTATTGGGGCACTTCCGGGATGAGGTTGATGTCATTAGTGTATATTATTTACTTTTCCGCATTAGGTAGACCGAAGGAGGGGAGCATAAATAACCGGGTTCTAGGGTCTAGTGGGAGGCCATATCGAGGAGTCGAGACCGGGTCTTCTAACCCTAGAATTAGCAGTGTTACTTGCCGCTCTCGTAGGGGTCTAGGGATGTGGGTTTGGCTATTCATCGCGACCGTGGAATCCGTGTTTTATACAGGCTCGTATTAAAAACACGGACATCCTAGTATATCCAATATTTCATATATGTTCTTCTGCTGCAATGTTCTGTGATGAGATCATATTACTGCCCGAGACGAAAGCTTATACTATATATATATGCTGATATATAAATATTACTGCTTCCGTTTCTTCTGTGATGCTTAGGAAGAATTAATTGATGGGATTTTTATTAATGAGATTAATAAAAGAAAAGAAACCTAAAAGATGTTGTAGAATCAAAACTTTATAAAAAGGTAGCTACAGTTATGCTTTGCATAGTGGTATATATGATATATCCTGCACCTTATTCGATGAGGAAAGAGCCGAGATCCCTTCACCGGGAGTGACCTCTTTAGCTAAACTGGCAGATGCTACAAACTTACGGTTTATTTTTTGACAGCTTATATAGTTCTTTCTTTGCATAGCGGTATATATGATATATCATGCACCTTATTCGATGGGGAAAAAGACGAGATCCCTTCACCATGAGTGACCTCTTTAGAGAAACTAGAAAAGCCTAAAAAAAACTCCTTTTCAAAATCACTTGTTTCTACAACGATATCAAGTTCATTACGTAATAGGTTTTCAAAAAAACCAGATGTATCCCTCCGTCATTTCAGATAAGTCCTACTTAGTATTCGTACTACGTTTATTGACCACCGTCAAGGCGTAGTGTGCGGTAGCTAAATAGTATTTATCTGTTTATGCATGTGATGTAGATTGGATAGGGTAGTCGTACGGCCTTGTTGACCTCCGTCAATGGTCGTGCGGGTGGGTCTGATTGAATTAAGAAATGACGGGTTGAACCTGACTAGCACTCTATGATTTGTTGACCTCCGTCAAGGTCATGGGATTCTTGGGGAAGAATATTATCGGGAATTTCAAGTGTTGAAATTTGCAATGAGATTGCATACCTTCTATGAGATAGATGGATCCTGATACGCACCACGAGTAAGAGTTACTCATGGGAGAATTTTTACACAGGACAATTAGCCGATCAAGTAGGTGTCTAGAAAGGTGTTTACGGGGTTATGCCTCTGGGAAGGCGAGGTTTATTTTAATTAGGTCCGTACGAAAGCACGGGGAACCTCCCTTAAGTACCAACACTGATCTGGCTGAAAGATTGACGAAATTGTAGGGTGTGATTAATCCCGGCTAATCTTACCTTTTAGGGTTTGAAGGAAGATTTGATAAAAACAGTGGGAGCCATCCTGATTAATTAAGATAATAACCAATCTAATCTTGCAAGAGCATACGCTAAAGTGTTTTCCTTCTCTCTCTCCAGGTAGCAACCATGTCAGGACTTAATCAAGATAATAATATGGATGTATTGACTGAACCCGCTTATTATACTGAGCAGGGGATCGTTGGTCCCGTTCTTTCTTATAAGAGTTATAAGACTGAGCAGGAAACAAGAGAATATCTAGATTCTCATGCCGCCCAAACGAAGAACAAGCATACTGATTCATCTTATTCGGGTGTGTTAGTTATTGAGAACTGTTTCTCAGTTCACCCTACGTCCTGGGTATTAGATACCGGATCGGGATCCCACATATGTAAATTGTTACGTGGGCTACATAAAGGTAGAGAACTGGGAAAGGGTGATCATTCCGTACAAGTAGGGAATGGTGAATGTATTGCAGCCAAAGCAATTGGCTAATATCACCTTGTATTACCAAGTAGTAATACAATGATTCTGAACGAGTGCTATTATATACCGAACATGATGTGCAACATTATATCAGTTTCTTTATTAAGTAAAGAAGGATATAATTTTGTAGTACAGGATAATGTTATGAACATATTCTTAAATCAAGTTGATTGGATCAGGCTCATTACATAATGGCATATACGTTCTCAATCAAAATACAGTCCTTAATATACAAAACACATACAAGAGGAAAAGTTCAGAAATGAACGAATTCTTCTTATGGCATTGTAGACTTGGTCATATCAATGCTACACGGCTAGCTAAGTTACATAAGGATGGATATTTGAATCCGTTCGAATTATCATCTTATGATACTTGCCATTCTTGTCTCAAAGGAAAAATGACCAAAACTCCGTTTAGTGGACACGGAGAAAGAATTACAGAACTCTTAGGACTGGTACATAGCGATGTATGCGGACCCATGTCTACACATGCCAGGAACGGTTTCTTCCTACTTCATTACATTCACTGACGATCTCTCAAGATACGGACATGTGTTCCTGATGAAACACAAGTCTGAAGCTTTAGAGAAATTCAGAGAATATAAGAATGAAGTAGAGAACCAAATGGGCAAAAGTATTAAGATCCTTCGATCTGATCGAGGAGGAGAATACTTGAGCAATGAGTTTCTGGACTACCTAAAAGAGAATGGGATTCTCTCTCAGCATACTCCTCCTTATACACCACAGCACAACGGTATATCGGAGCAGAGGAATCGCACCTATTAGATATGGTACGCTCTATGATGAGCACTGCTGAGTTGCCTATTTCCTTTTGGGGGTATGCGCTTGAGACAGCAGCATACATACTGAATAAAGTTCCTACAAAATCTATGCTTACCACCCCATATGAGATATGGGAAGGGAAGAGACCATATCTTAATTTTGTTAAGATATGGGGTTGCCCGGCCTATGTCAAAAGACAAAAACCGGAAAAACTCGAGGCAAGGTCTATTTTATGTAAGTTTATTGGATATCCCAAGCATTCGCGAGGGTATATTTTCTACCAGAGTGAGAAACAAAGGGTGTTTGTTGCTCAACACGCCACCTTTTTAGAAAAGGAATTTCTTGCAAAAGAGATTAGTGGCTCTGAGGTAGAACTGGAAGAAGTTCCAGCAGAACAAACTACAACTGAAAATTTGATGGAACCAGAGGATTCAGTAGTTCCCGACGAACCCCGGTCTCTCCGCCGATCTAGTAGGGTTTCTCATCCACCTGAGAGATACTACGGTTTCCTCATTGATGGTGGGAGTGAGGATTGTATCATGGAAGATGATGACCCGACTAGTTTCGAGCAGGCCATCACGAGTGGTGACTCTGTGAAGTGGATGGATGCAATGCGATCTGAGATGGAATCCATGTACACCAACAAAGTATGGACTTTGGAAGTTGCTCCTGAAGGGGTAAAACCCATTGGGAGAAAATGAATCTTTAAGAAGAAAATTGGTGTAGATGGAAAAGTTGAGACTTTCAAAGCTAAACTTGTTGAAAAGTGTTTTCGTCAACGACCAGGTGTGGATTATGACGAAACCTTTTCTCCAGTGGCTATGCTTAAGTCCATCTGGATCTTACTTTCCATTGCTGCATACCATGACTACGAAATCTGCCAAATGGATGTTAAGACCACCTTTCTAAACGGTGATTTAAAAGAGTGCATGTACATGACTCAGCCAGAGGGCTTCGTAGATAGTGGGAGAAGTGGAAAGGTGTGCAAACTGCTTAAATCCATCTATGGGTTGAAGCAAGTATCACGGAGTTGGAACATCTGCTTTGATGTTGTGGTCAAAGAGTTTGACTTCATCAAAAACGTAGATGAACCTTGTATTTATAAGAAGGTTGCAGAGAGTAAGGTTGTCTTCCTCGTATTGTATGTCGATGACATACTCTTGATAGGAAATGATGTTCCTATGCTGCAATCAGTCAAGCTCTACTTATCACAAAGATTCTCAATGAAAGATCTAGGTGATGCCTCCTGCATACTGGGAATTATGATCTATTGAGATAGATCTAAAAGGATATTGGGATTGTCCCAATCCAGGCACATTGACACCATACTAAAGAGGTTTAGTATGGAAGAATCCAAGCGTGGGAACCAACCCACGATCTCTAGACTCACTCTATCCAAAGAGATATCTCCCAAGACTGATTTGGAGAGAGCTCGCATGCAAGGGATACCCTATGCTTCGGCGGTAGGCTCTATGATGTATGCGATGCTATGTACCAGACCCGATGTAGCATACTCACTAAGTGTAGTGAGTAGGTATCAAGCAGATCCAGGAGAGAGTCACTGGATAGCTGTGAAGAACATTCTCAAGTACTTGCGAAGGACTAAAGAGATTTTCTTGGTGTATGGTAACGGAGAACTCCAGGTGGAGTCCTTTACCGATTCGAGCTTCCAATGTGAGAAGGACGACTCTAAGTCACACTCGGGATTTGTCTTTACCCTCAATGGAGGGGCGGTATGTTGGAAGAGTTCCAAACAGAATACCGTTGCAGACTCGACGATGGAGGCTGAATACATCGCTGCAAACGATGCCGCCAATGAGGCTGTCTGGATAAAGAAGTTCATTACTGAACTTGGTGTGGTTCCGTCCATTGATCATCCAATACCTTTGTATTGCGATAACAATGGAGCTGTGGCTTTGGCCAAGGAACCCAGGTCCCATCAGAAGTCCAGACATATTCTGAGACGGTATCACCTGATCAGGGAGATAGTTGATCACCAGGGTATCGAGGTCAGGAGAGTTGATACGAAGGACAACACTATGGATTGTTAGATATGTATGCCCTAGAGGCCATTATTGTATAGTACTAGTTTGTATAATACATTTTGGAGGCTTGGGATATATATATATATATATATATATATATATATACGGGTTAACGACAGTCTTGCTCGATATAGTAGTATGCTACTTGGTTTGTTTCTATCTTAATATGTGTATATGTTTCTTTTAACATATCGCTTATACATATTGATGGAGCTCTTAGGATCTTTGTTTGACTACCAGCGTTGTGATGGCGATCACACTAGTGGGGGCTGGGTAATCTATAAGCACATCCTTATTTTGGTCCCTGGTCGTAGGATTATCGAGACAAGGCATCGATACTCCAGAGTAGACTGGTGCATACGCTTCTCTTCCCAGCAGGGGGAACTGTTGGTTGGTATTATACCTATCGTCAGTTAACAGTTCCTAGGTGACATGAGTACAGCTTAGTCCGCTGACTTGATACTGTCACTTCGCCTCGAGTGTGTTCCCACTGTTCTTAGATTACTACCCTACCACGGCTCTACTGGGTGCAGTCTCGAAGCACTTGGAGGCAGTGACAGTTAGACAGGATTCGTCTCTCCCGGTATTGGGAGTTGATATCGCGCTGTGTCTAGGAGAGCCATTACACATAGTCGTCCCTGGCCAGGGCAAGCGAGATTTGCTGGTAGTGTTACCAGTAGTTTCTCAGGGTGTTTTGGGCTACACTAAAACACGACTTGTACCGCTATTAGGGGACTGACGTTTACCGCCCACTAGGCCCGCCATGTGATACCCTCAGAAGAACAGACCGGACTGTACGGAGATTGTCACATACAGGCTCAGTAGGAGTTCGGATGGGTTCACCTCATCAGTCTTCTTATCGGCATCTACCTGGGGACCGTTACGTATAGCTAGTGCCGCTTGCGGTCTGTTGTTAAACCCACTGCCAGCGTAGTGTCGAGTCTTTAGAGTCCCACACAGAGGGTTATTCACCTTTGGGTAAAACAGAGTAGAGGTCGCATGGTTTTGCGACGGGGTTCGTTCACATCCGCGCACTTGTGCACGTTTGGTGTCCGGACAGTTATTACTAGTGGGCTTTGGTTTAAGCCAGATCCTAGTATATGTTTTGGGGTTAGTTTTATCTCATTGTATTTGTGTTCCTCGAATCACGGATGCGGGTGTGTATGCACAGTTGACTGAGGCAGACGCAGAGCATTCTCATTAGGGTTATGGTACGGGTGTGTATGCACAGTTGACTGTTGTTTTTTTTCAAACCCTAATGAGAATAGGAAATATGATTAATAATATTAGTTAACAATTATTGTGCCATAGTTGAGTTGAATTCTTGACTTTTGTTGACTTATTGACTTAGTTGACCGGTTGACTGTTCATCACAGAATACTGCATTTTATACCGCCCATTCTTACGCTCGGTTGTTTATAGGTGGGTGCTTTTAATCCGTGTTTGTTACATATTTACAGAGTACAGGTTTTCAGTCCAAATATTGCAAATCATGACAAAATCTCCACAGTTGCACCAAATACAGAACATCTGTTGACAACAGATAAAAGCCGGGTTCCGGTCATCCATATCCGTCCGGTGCTGCGTACCGGTTCCAGGGACAAGACATATGACAGCAGTCATTCGTGTCTCGGACAAGCACGGAGCACGAGAGGGGCAGCACAAGAATCAATGGGTGCGCGGAGCTCAAGAGAGATAAAGTCAAAAGTGAAGAAAAGATAACAATCTTGGACTATGAATTCTGCTGATATTCTGGAAGAAATTATCAGAAAGTACATGTACCAGACAAGAGGGGACAGGAGACCAGGAAAGCACTCAGAAGCCCACACCCTAAACCCACAGTAGGGGCGCGGATCCGCGGCCATAGGGGGCTATAGGCGGCGGATCCGCGGCCGTACGGTGGCCTCGTTCTGTCGTTTTTCAGGGGCTTTTTGGTAATCTTATTTTTGTTCTGATGGTTGCCCTAGAACTCCATTCTCCTGCCTATAAATACAGAAGTTTTGAGCACAACCAAGGGTCCAATTTTGTGTCCACTCTTTTGTAGTTTTTTGTATAGTTTTTCTTCTTCTTCTTCATTCTTTTTCCATGAAAATTGTAGTGAGAGCTTTTTGAGTGGAGATCAATGAAGATGAGGGTTTTGTATCATTCTCTTGTGTTTCTTCTTCCCCTTGAGATTCTTGCTTTCTCTTGATCATTCAACCTCAATGAAGAGATTGAATGAGCAAGAGAAAGCAGAAATCTCAAGGGGGAGCAAACTAACAAGAAAGATAAAAAGCCCTCATCTTCATTAATCTTCCACTCAAAAGCTCTCACTACAAATTCATGGAGAAAGAATGAAGAAGAGGAAGAAGAAGAACAAAATTACACAAAACAAAGAACAGAGAAAAGCTCAAAAATTGCCCATCTGAAACTTGATTGGAATGATTACACACCAAACCCACTAGACACGTCTTTTATCCAAAAAATAATTGAACTACCGGTTATATCTCCGTTCGTATTGAATCATCATGTTTTTCACGCCAAACTGTCTTTTGTTTTTGGACCTAGGTAACTTGAGTAATTAAGTCCGCTGGGGTGTTTCTACACCTAATGCCCTAAAACCAACTGGTTTGGGTGCATTGGCCCAAAGCTCGCTAAGAAGCCTAGAAAGTCCAGTTTAAAACAAAGTCAAGCAAGTGTTCTCTCCGAGTTAAAATTCCTAACGGTTCTTTGTGTGAGAATAATCTTGATAAAAGACAGGCCTTTATAAAAAATTTTAACGGAGATATGAAGGTTTTATTCTATGATAAAGACTATTGCACATTCACAGAGGTGTGTATGAAATGAAAACAAGAAAAAGGTGGAGTGAAGAATAAGACCTAGTTTCCTGTTAGGGAAGATAGAAATTCTGAAGTTGAAACTTTACTGGAAAACGAAACTTGAAAAATGCTTATCTCTTTATAAAACTTATGTGATCCTTTTAAAATTGTTATCTGGGCTTTATTGTGTGACATAATGACTTTATTCGACCTTTCGGGAACTTAACGACACTATTTTGCACTGCACGTAAAGACATATAAAATCTGTAGTTAAATAAGAAGAGAGGTGTGAAAAATAAAGGTTCGATAGTCTAAACTTAGGATTATAGAATTGTTATTTTCTAAAACAAAACTTTAGGGTTTGAATCTTAGTCATTTTACAAACTAGCTTGACGGGATTTTGTGGGTGTAATCCGCTGAAAACCCTCAGGAGACAACACTCCTCCTACTAGGGACACCTAGAGGTTTAACGGCTTGTTGCACATGCTCAGTGCAATCGCGTTCCCTGCGAAAGTGCGGTTATCATTTTATTTTTGTGAATAATTGGTTTTGCTCGGGACGAGCAAAAGTTATGTTTGGGGGTATTTGTTCATCACAGAATACTGCATTTTATACCGCCCATTCTTACGCTCGGTTGTTTAGATTTTGGTGCTTTTAATCCGTGTTTGTTACATATTTATAGAGTACAGGTTTTCAGTCCAAATATTGCAAATCATGACAAAATCTCCACAGTTGCACCAAATACAGAACATCTGTTGACAACAGATAAAAGCCGGGTTCCGGTCATCCATATCCGTCCGGTGCTGCGTACCGGTTCCAGGGACAAGACATATGACAGCAGTCATTCGTGCCTCGGACAAGCACGGAGCACGAGAGGGGCAGCACAAGAATCAATGGGTGCGCGGAGCTCAAGAGAGATAAAGTCAAAAGTGAAGAAAAGATAACAATCTTGAACTATGAATTCTGCTGATATTCTGGAAGAAATTATCAGAAAGTACATGTACCAGACAAGAGGGGACAGGAGACCAGGAAAGCACTCAGAAGCCCACACCCTAAACCCACAGTAGGGGCGCGGATCCGCGGCCATAGGGGGCTATAGGCGGCGGATCCGCGGCCGTACGGTGGCCTCGTTCTGTCGTTTTTCAGGGGCTTTTTGGTAATCTTATTTTTGGTCTGATGGTTGCCCTAGAACTCCATTCTCCTGCCTATAAATACAGCAGTTTTGAGCACAACCAAGGGTCCAATTTTGTGTCCACTCTTTTGTAGTTTTTTGTATAGTTTTTCTTCTTCTTCTTCATTCTTTTTCCATGAAAATTGTAGTGAGAGCTTTTTGAGTGGAGATCAATGAAGATGAGGGTTTTGTATCATTCTCTTGTGTTTCTTCTTCCACTTGAGATTCTTGCTTTCTCTTGATCATTCAACCTCTTCATTGAGCTTGAATGGTTAAGGGTTAGTTATTGATCTCAAGGGTCGTATTTTCTCACGGGACTAGCACTTCATTTCACATGCGTTCTCTACCCTTCCCTTGATCTTGCAACCTCTTGATTGAGCTTGCAAGTTTAAGGGTTGGCTATTGATCACATGCTTGTCTTGAGTCCTAGTTCCTTGTTCTTTTTACTCGCTTTTTCTTACTCGCTTTTTATTTCTTGCAATTTTATTCATGCACTTTAATTACTTGTATCTTTTCTTTTCTTTGTTCTTCTCTTTTTGTTCTCTCTTTTTGGTTCTCTTTTGTGAATGTTGTAATTATCGTCGTTGTTAAGAATGAATAAGGTATTGTAAGTTAACACATTTCTTTGCCAATTCCTTTTCCCGTTATTTTCCATTTGAACTCCGCCCGAACCATACGCAAGCGCTCCGTTAGGCACCGTACCCTGACAAGGTAACGGTGATTCCTAACCGCGACAGGTTGCGTTCGGTTTGGCCGGAGGCGAAAGCAAGAGACAAGAACGGAAGGACAAGGGTAAATAAGCCGTATTCCACGAATACCGCGCTTAAATCCCCTAATCCACGTTGTTGCCGATTGTTTAGCTTTAATTGGTCAAGACTCGGCTCAATGGTTTTTGATTACGGATTTCTTAGCTTACAATCTCGTATTTTCTTAACAACTTTATACTTGCAGATAAACACATAGGTTAGAACAAACAAACAAACAGATTCTTTATTGACTCGTCTAAAACAAGAAGGTAAGATAACACCATCTCCCTGTGGACCGACCCGTGCTCACCGGCTAGCTGCAAAGCGACACCGTCCTGATCGCGGTTACACTTAAATTCTTTGAACATCCGACACGCCAAAAGCGTGTGATCATTGACCAAAGTGGACTTATTGACCATCATCATTTGTTTTCAAAGATGCTTCTTATTCTTTGCAAAAGCATTTAATGAATGAAATGATAATGGTCATTCATCAACTCACCATCACAAATTGTTAATTATTATTATTATTATCATTTTTCTAAATTATGAGCGCATGGTTGAAAAATGGTATCATTCTCACTTGCATCTTCTCTCGCATCCATTGCTCTCCTTCTTCCTCTAGCTCAAGGAAAATCCCTCTCATGAGTTGAGAACCATTTTCTTTTGAGATAAAACACCAAGACTACTCTCTACTCTTTCTAGGATTCTAGATTTAGCAAACCAAGCACCATAGTTAACTCTAGGTTGAGGTAGGAGCTCAAGTTCGAACCCTCGGGTGGATCTACCTTCGACAAAGAGAAGACGACGAGGAAGAGCCGTACAAACTATTACAAGGAGCAAGTAAGGAGGAGAACAATGAGAAGAGAAGGAGTTCAAGACCTAGGTATAACCATTCTACATAGTAGTTAGAACTTGTAGATTTTGTGTTAGTTTTGTTTAGCCAAGATCCTTCATGAACGGTCCATGTTACCTATCGAGGAAAAATTTGATTTTTACATATTCCGCCTCCCCGAAAGATCCGGGGTGGGTAACGTGGACCTAACAGGATACACTCACGAAGTCCATTCCCCAGATACAGTTTGAGAGATTATTCGAGATGCTAGGTTTGCGATACTACAACAGCTGGCCTTAGTGCAAGTGGGAGATTGTTAGTTATGTATATACCCTAGAGGCCATTGTTGTACATATGATGTATATTATAATGGATGCTTGGATATATATAGAGAGGACTTTCTTGCTCGTCATGATAGTATGCTATTTGGTTTCCCTTTACCTTAACATGTTGACTTATATTAGTTTATTGTCTTACTCTCACATGTTGATAAAGCCCTTAGGATATGTACTCGACTACTAGGACTATGATGAGATCAAACTAGTGGGGGCCACGGTAGTCGATGAGTACATCCTATAACTGTTCATAGTAGAGGGTGTGTCGAGACAGGGCATCGATACACCAGAGTAGACTAGCGTATACGCATCTTGACCCATATGATGGGCGATGGATGATCCCATATCCATTTGTGTTTTGACATCAGAGATGGTGTACGGGTGCTCAGTGGAGACTGGGTACACTGGACGGACTCGCCGTGAACTCCCAGATGGTATTATACCTCACGTCAGATGGCAGTTCTCTGGTGACACAGGTACAGGGTAGTCTGTAGACCCATGATTGTCATAGAGTCTTGGGTGATTCCCACTGTGCTTTGATTTCCACCTTACCACGTCCAAGAGGGCGTGCAAAATGGTGGCTTTTGGGTACAGTACCGAATCACATGGAAGCAATGAGCGATAGGAGGGGATTCGTGTCTCACTGTATAGGGAGTTGATGTTGTGCTGTGTTCGATTGGCTATAACTGGAAGTCCCTAGCCAGGGCTGATATGGAGATTTACTGGTAAGTATTACCAGTAGTTTCTTGACCTGTTATGAGCCTCACATCAACACGACTTATCGGTTACTGGGGTCTGACGTATACTACCGCTAGACTAGATATGCGACATATCAGACGAAGAGACCGGAATGTACGGGAGTGTTACTGATTGGATTCACAGGAGAATGTATAGGCTTGGTTGTTGATCTTCTGATCACTCAATACTTAGGTGGCTGTTACGTTTAGCTGACCGCTTGCAGCTTGCGGGTGTTTGATATGATCATCACCTGCTACCGGCGTATTGACGATTCTTTCGAGTCCTACACAGAGTTTTCTTGACTCAGGCAAAACGGAGTAGGGCCACATATGTGATATGTGCAGGACCGAGGATAATGCGATATGAGATACCGTATTCTATTCTCGCGATATTTTGATATGAGCCGGGTCATCGGATCAAGTGTTGATTCGATGAATCGGTACATGATAATATTAGTCGGTTATATGCGATATAGCCGGATTGTCGGATCAAGTGTTGATTCGATAATATAACGTATAATTATATATGTGATATATTCCATTACATTATCTAATATTGTCTCGCTTTATTATTTCATTTTCTCACCGGGTAATACATTGATATATATGTGATATATGTTAATTGTATTATTTTATTTTGTTACAAAATATATAAAATATTTTATATATGTGATATATAATATTGTAACATATTATAATTACTAATGCAACATGATTAGTGGAGATTAAACATGGTTAGGGTTTGATTTTGGTTAGTTCATTCATGAACCTTGTAGAAGGTTTTCTTTTGTTTCTTGCAAAGATATTTTTTAGTGACTCATTCTTAATCCAACCCAAACCCTTGGCCTTAGTTAATTCTCTACATGAGTTAGCCTTGTCATAGTTGACCATGGTTGTTATTGTAATCATATATCATTTCATTATTCATCACAAAAGGTTTTTTAATTCATTCATTCTTCTTCTTCTTCTTTGAGCTTTGAGAAAGCTTTCTAGGTTTTGAGTTTTATGATGATTAGTGTGAGAATTTGAAAATAAAAGAGAGCACAAATACTACTTCATCATCCTCATCTAATCTAGCCAATTAGATTAGGGTGTTCACTTCATTAGAGAGAGATAGCTTGAGTTATAGAAACTTCGAGGTAGATCACCGGAGGAAAGGAAGACTACAAGCTATCGTGGATCGTTCGAGTTGTGGAGCCTCTCTTTAGTCCAGGAGATCATGGATCGCGGCGAAGGGACTTCTACTCGGAGCTTATGAAGCGAAGGAGCGGACTACAAAGGTTGTAATCCCTCACTTTTAGTTGTAAAGATTTTTACTTGCATGTTAAACCATAATAATCTAACAAAGATCCCGGCATTAAGTTGTTTCGGCACGTCTAAATTTTAAATCGGGCATGGTTGATTCCTTATAAACCCTTGTATGACTGCATAGGAAGCCTACAATAAGTGGAGATTGACCGAGCGTAGCATAGGAAACTCCTTTCCTATCAAGAGTATGTCATCTACGTACAATACGAGGATCACCACCATACTCCCTATTACCTTTTTGTATATACAAGGTTCATCTACCATTTTGATGAAGTCAAACTCTTTGACTACCACATCAAAATAGATGTTCCAACTCCGCGATGCCTGCTTTAACTCATAAAGCAACTTGCACACGTTTCCGCTGCTCCCACTGTCTACGAAGCCCTCTGGCTGTGTACTTATAGACGCTCTCTTTTAAATCACTATTTAGAAAAGCAGTCATGACACCAAACCGCCAGAAATCGTAGTCATGGTATATAGCAATGGCAAGTAGGATCCGGATGGACTTAAGCATAGGAACTAGAAAAATTTTCATTATTATCCACACCTGGTCGATGACGAGAAACTTTTACAACTAGTCTTAGCTTTGAAAGTCTCAACTTTTCCATGTACACCAAGTAATCTTCTTAAGATATACTTGCTTCTGATGGGGATTTAACCCTTCAGATTGTAAGTGCACGGCGGCGCCCCGGCCGTCAATCCGACGCCGGAATGCGGAAGCGATGATTTACTTTAACTTTTAAAACCGGCACCACCGCGCACTAAAATCCCAGATCGTGCCATTAAAGTAGTCCTAGCTATCAAGAGAAAGGATAGAGAGATATACCGAGCGATCCGTGTCCTTCGGTCTTCTCGTCGTCGTCCCGATCTCCCCGCGGAATCTCCGGTCACCACCAAGTTGCCGGAAGGGCACTACGTCGCCGGCTTCTTTTACGGGCTCCCGCCTCTGGACCGAGGCAACTCGGGCATGAAGTTGGCGAGCCGACGTGCCCAAGGTTTGCTGTAGAATACGTGTAGTGCTCTATGTCTTATTTGGGGTTACTTGAAGTTGCCTTTGGTGGAGGTTTGATATGATAACATTTTTGGAGATGAAGTGGGGGATTTTTGTGAAGCCAAAAGACAAAAAATCCCACCACCAAAATATGGACAGCCCCTCGATTGGCTTGGCCGGCCATGGTAAAGAGAAAATGAGAGGAGAGAGCATATAAGAGAGGGAGTGAGTGAGTATCAAAAGAATGAGAGTCTCTCATAATCCAAGAGAGAGAAAAGGTGATGATGATAAGCAATGATCATCAACCAAAACCAATACTCCATCAACTAATCATCAACAACCATGATTACTGTTCATACCAGAATATTGCATTTTATACCGCCCATTCTTACGCTCGTTTGTTTATAGGCACGTGCTTTTAATCAGTATTTGCTACATAATTGCAGGATACTGGTCTCAGCTCTAAACAGTGAATATCATGGAAAAGTACGATAAATTCCGGAATACCGCCAACAACAGATAAAACACGGGTCTCCGCTCTCTATCCTTATGTTGCCACACACCAGTTTAAGGGAAAAAATGGCAAATCGAGTCATTTTCATGCACAAAGCTCAATGTCAACACAAGATCCAAGAAATCTACGCGGAGCTCGAGGAAATCATGGCAAAAGATCCACATCACATCACCTTTTGATCTACTGAAATTCTGGAAGAATTGTGAAGAGCTTCTGAGAAAAGTACTATACCACACTGAGGAGGACCACAAACCAGGAAAACCCACCAAATATCATGGCCCAACTCCCTAATACGGCCGCGGTTCCGCGGCATAAGCGCGCTTAGGCCGCGGAACCGCGGCCATGTGGGCTCCGCACTCTGTCGTTTTCTGGGGGCAGATTGGTACATTCATTTTGATTCAGAATATTGCCCTAGGTTTTCAGTTTACTGCCTATTAAGTATCCCAGAACTTGCCAAGCCAATGGTGTTCTTTTTCATGCCCTCTTTTTGTTAGTTTTTAGTTTACTTCTTCTTCTTCTTCATCATCTTTCCTCCATTAAAATGTTGTGAGAGCTTTTGAGTGGATGTTAAATGAAGATGAGGGTTATTTTGTATCATTCTTTTTGCTTAGCTTCCCCCTTGAGCTCTCTACCTTAACTTAATCTTGCAACCTCTTAAGTGAGCTTGCAAGTTTAAGCTTTGGTCATTGATCGCAAGGGGTCGTATCATTTTGTTCTCTCTTTGGTGCTTCATTCTCCATGAGTTCTTTGCCTTTTCTTGATCCTGCAACCTCTTAACTGAGCTTGTAAGTTTAAGATTTGGTTATTGAACCCATGTCTTGTTTTGGGTTCTATGATTCCTACTTTCATTTTTTGCTCATTTACTTTCATGCACTTAAATTCCATGCACTTTTAATTACTTGCTTGTAATCTTTTCTTTTCATTGTTTATCTTTTCTTTTGCTCTTTTGGTTCTTTTTGTGAATGGTTGTAATATGTTTTTGTTAAGAATAAATACAATATTGTAAGTTAATGTTTCTTTGCTGATTTCCTTTTCCCGTTATTTTCCTTTGAACTCCGCCCAAACGTTACGCAAGCGCTCCGTTAGGCACCCTACCCTACCAAGGTAACGGTGATTCCTAACCGCGATCGGTTGCGTTCGGTTTGGCCGGAGGTGAAAGCAAGAGACAAGAACGGACGGACAAGGGTCAATAAGCCGGATACCACGAATACCGTTCTTAAGTACCCTAATCAACGTTGTTGCCGATTGCTCTAACTTCAATTGGTCAAGACTCGGCTCAAAGATTTTGAGTGCGGATTTCATTTGCATACACTTTCGTATCATTTTCTTAACAACTTTATACTTGCATATAAAACACATAGATTAGATTTGAACAAACATATACACATTATTTATTGACTCGTCTAAGACAAGAACGGACATACAACCATCTCCCTGTGGATCGACCCGTGCTCAACCGGCTAGCTGCGAAACGACACCGTCCTGATCGCTGTTATAACTTTAGAACTTTGAACATCCGACACGCCAAAACCGTGCGATCAAATTGCGCCGTTGCCGGGGAGACGGTAGCGTATTTTCTTTCTTGTTATTCGGGTTAATATTCTTTTTGTATATATTTATAAATAAAAAAATAAAATCTTTTTGTTTTTTTTGATAATTTTTGTGAGCAAGTCTGCAGATTTTTGCGGATTTGCGAACGGCGATTGTGGGGAGCAAAGTGTACGTTCAAGGATAAGGTGATTGCAAAGTACAATGCCAAAGTTCCGGGTAGTTTGACCCGGGCAAGCGAACTTTTCAAGCTTACCGGATTTGATTCAACGGGGGTTTCCTAACCCAAAAACTCATCGGTACGTACTTTACTAACACCTTCTCCTCAAATCCGACGCATCCAATATACTATTCTTTGCAGGATTCTTTGCAAGTTCGCTAGAAAACGCTAAAAATTGACTAACCCGTATTTGTTGCAGTGCCGTGCTTAAACTAAAAAACGATTTTTTGATTCTTTATAGAATTTTTATTGAATTGCGTATTGCATACATTAATACGGACTTAAGGGCAAGCGAACCCCACAATATACGGTAAAGGATTTCATCACCTTTTCCGTGGCCCACAAATCACGAACTTGAGCATAATGTTTACCCGTACAAATTTTAAAAGAAGTTAGACCTTAAGCCTTAAGGACTTCGCGCTCATTATGAGAAGTTAACCGTGTTTAGAACCTCGCTTAACGGTACATTGTTTACGGGGTGCCTAGGAAAGTGTTAACGACGAAACCGCCAAAAGAGAAAGGGTTATTTAATTACGGACCTTCGCGAAAGCGTCGGAAAACCTCCCCTTATCTCTGCACTTACTTGGCCTCGTGATCAGTGTATCTTAAGCCCGTTTCTCGACACAGTTTTATTTCGAAAATCAAGTTCTGGAGCAGGTCTAGTTGACCCAGGTGAACCCTAGAATGATTAGGTGTGTGGTATTTTTGTGTCGTGATTATTTTTGTCCAGATTCTTTTTGTGTGTATATTTCCTTCTTTTGTTAAAAACCAAAAAAAAATCACAGTCTTTTTCCCTTCCTTTTCTCTGCCTTTCTTTCTTTCTTTCTTCATATCATGGGTACCCCACCTCGCAAAACTCTTGCCGAACTTTGGTACCCACAACCAGACATTACTTCTTACGGTTCTTGCTTTGGCCGAACGTCGAACGATCCCTCCATGCCCAAAATCTCTTTGAAAGATCGGATAGACTCGTCTAGGACAAACACTTGCCCTCCGCAATCCACTTTGTATCAAACTTTTCAACCTCCCCCACCCTCTTATGTTGATACCCCTTTTGCAAGTCATCCTTTGTCCGTCGCTGAACATATTGAACAATCCTGTAGCCGATCTTTCACTCCTTTCACCACTACAGATTCTTGGGATCAACAATTCCATTCACCTTCTTATCCAAATGTTGATCATGCTCCTGTCTAGCAATTCAATTCCTACCAGTCCTACCCGACTTTTGCACCTTCCCTAGACATTGCTTCTGATCCGCCATTTAGGAGTTTTCAGTATCGAAACAACTTTGAATCATTTACTGAAACCCCTTCACAACCCATGTCTAGTCTGGAACAGTCTTTGGAAGACTTTAGGGTAGCGTCGTACCAACAGATGATGGATTTGAATGCGTCCATGGCCGCCCTCGTACAAACTAGTGACCCGGAAGCTAGTTTTCAACTAACTCCAAATTTTCCAATGTATGAAGAGGCGGTAGGACAGGTTGAGAATTTGAGTGGAGAGAGTGAGATGTACTCCCTTCCGAATCAAGCCTACCCGTTTCAACTTGAATCCCACAACTCCGATTTTGAATGTCTATCTAGTGTTCCAAACGATTCATTGATTAAAGATAGAACAGATAATGAGTTGTGTGACTTTGTAGTGTTTGATTTGCCCGATTGTGAAGGGTCCTTTTCGAGTGAAACCACACCCAATCATTTTGGCCTCTACACCTCCACCCTAGAACCTGAATTGATTAATATCCATGTTTTTTTTGAAGTGTCTGAGAATAATGATTTTCACTTGATTGAGGATATTGACGCCGGGAATATTTTGGATGATGAACCAGTAGATTTGACAGAGTTTTTCTCTCCAATTCATCATCCCGAGTCATTAACTATTTTTTCCGAACCCCACATGCGTCTTGACTTTGATGAAATTTGCATTGATAAGCTGAATTTTGAGGATATTTTTGGGGATGAACCAGTTTTAATTGATGAGTCGGATTTTCCAATTCATCATGTTCCTTTCATTGACTGTGTACACCCTCTTTAACCTTTAACCGATAACCTTCCTCAATCACCAACCTCCATCCTTTCCATCGTTCCGACCTTGCAAGAAACCGTCTCACTTTCATTTCATATGTCTGGTTTACCGAGTTCGGCGTACCCATGGTTTCTCACGAATCTTGAGGGATTTGACCGAATTTCTCGCCATATTGATAGATTAGTACAATCCATCTTTTCACATCAATCATTACAGATTGTACTAATTTATTCAATCCATTTCCACCCTCAAGTTCGTATTCCACTTTTTTCTCCCTTCCGCCATTCTTCTTCTTATATACCTAGACTGTATACCACTTCTATCTCCATATGGTCTCGCGTATTCTCCCTCTCTTTTCTCTACGCCTTCTTCCACCAACCTGTACATTATAGAGATAAAATCTGTGAATGGTTGGTGCTCACTTTTGGCCTGTGTAAGGCCTTGTATAGTTTGAAACTGTTTTCTTTCCCCCTAATCCTGAACTTCAACGCTTAACAGTGGAAACACTATTTTACTTAAGTTTGGGGGGGAACCTTTTTGTATATATTTTTTGTTATGTATATAATTTGTTTTTAGGGAAGCACCGACAATTTTGACCCTCTTGGTGTAGCCTAACATTGAGGGCACTGTCAAGTTTAAGTTTGGGGGTGTGCTCGGTAAGCTTTCTTCCTTCGCATTCATTTGTATATTTTGCATTTGCATACCTTATTAAAAAAACCAACAAAAATCAAATTTTTTCCAAAAATATAAAAACTTTGTCGTCAAGTTAGCTAATAGGGTAACTTAGATTTTTATCCTGAAAGTTTAGTTGATATGTTAGAAATAACTAAATTCTAGGCTTAGGAATTGAAAATCCTAAAAATAACCCTCATTCTATCTAACTTTGGTAAGTATACGTCCTTACAGTTTTTTTTGGTAGAAATAGGTTATCTTGAGTTCAGTTCATGAGTTAAGTCAAAATGAAGGGAAAGTATTGAAGCTTTACTAAAAGATAAGTCTGAAAAATAGTTTTTTTTCTTGAGTTCAAATTTAGAAAGTATATACCCTACAAACTGCACTTACACGCACCTTGAAACTTGGGATAGTAGAGGATACCTAGAAATACTCTTTCCTGAAAGCCTAGTATGAAAAAAAAAGGTATTTAAAGATAAACACCAAAAGAGCATATTGAAAAATATATCCGGTCTTGAAAAAGATAAAGAAAAATAAAAAGAAAAAATAGAATAAAGTCAAGACCTGGAAACTGCTATTTACGCTTTAAAATTCACACATTCAGTAATCGGTCGTTAGTGCTTCAAGAAGCATTAATAGTCGCATGAAAGGTGTGTGAGCAAATCCGTCCATCCTTAATGAAAAGAAGTAGTATTAGGTATTAGGGCAAGGGTATTATAGCTTGAATTGAATTCTTTAGTGTAGGGGTGCAAATATACACACACGTAGGGGTATACAATCGATGTTTGGATAAGAGATAGAAATAAAGAATAAGACTTATGTTTTCTGTAAAGTTGATAAAAATCCCTGATTTGAGACCGCACTTTAGAAGGAAAACTCAGGAGATACAAACAACTTTCTAAACTTTTTTGGAACGTATATGATCTAAGGTTAAATAGATAGGAGGTGTGAAGCATTAGGGTTGGATATTTCTAACTTAGGATGATAGAATTTCTAACGTAAATACTAAACTGTAGGAGTAGAATCGATGTTAACTTATGACACTAGCTTGACGGGATTTTGTGGGTGTAATCCGCTGAATACCCTCAGGAGACAACACTCCTCCTACTAGGGACACCTAGAGGTTTAACGGCTTGTTGGATACGCTCAGTGCAATCGCGTTCCCTGCGAAAGTGAGTTTAGGAATTTTTTGTGAATAATTGGTTTTTGCTCGAGACGAGCAAATGTTAAGTTTGGGGGTATTTGTTCATACCAGAATATTGCATTTTATACCGCCCATTCTTACGCTCGTTTGTTTATAGGCAGGTGCTTTTAATCAGTGTTTGCTACAAAATTGCAGGATACTGGTCTCAGCTCTAAATAGTGAATATCATGGAAAAGTACGACAAATTCCGGATTACCGCCAACAACAGATAAAACACGGGTCTCCGCCCTCTATCCGTATATTGCCACACACCAGTTTAAGGAACAAAATGGCAAATCGATGTCATTTTCATGCACAAAGCTCAATGTCAACACAAAATCCAAGAAATCTACGCGGGGCTCGAGGAAATCATGGCAAAAGATCGACATCACATCACCTTTTGATCTACAGAAATTCTGGAAGAATTGTGAAGAGCTTCTGAGAAAAGTACTATACCACACTGAAGAGGACCACAAACCAGGAAATCCCACCAAATATCATGGCCCAACTCCCTAATACGGCCGCGGTTCCGCGGCCTAAGCGCGCTTAGGCCGCGGAACCGCGGCCATGTGGGCTCCGCACTCTGTCGTATTCTGGGGGCAGATTGGTACATTCATTTTGATTCAGAATATTGCCCTAGGTTTTCAGTTTACTGCCTATAAATATCCCAGAACTTGCCAAGCCAATGGTGTTCTTTTTCATGCCCTCTTTTTGTTAGTTTTTAGTTTACTTCTTCTTCTTCTTCTTCATCTTTCCTCCATTAAATTGTTGTGAGAGATTTTGAGTGGATGTTAAATGAAGGTGAGGGTTATTTTGTATCATTCTTTTTGCTTAGCTTCCCCCTTGAGCTCTCTACCTTAACTTGATCTTGCAACCTCTTAAGTGAGCTTGCAAGTTTAAGCTTTGGTCATTGATCTCAAGGGGTCGTATCATTTTGTTCTCTCTTTTGTGCTTCATTCTCCATGAGTTCTTTGCCTTTTCTTGATCCTGCAACCTCTTAACTGAGCTTGCAAGTTTATGATTTGGTTATTGAACCCATGTCTTGTTTTGGGTTCTATGGTTCCTAGTTTCATTTCTTGCTCATTTACTTTCATGCACTTAAATTCCATGCACTTTTAATTACTTGCTTGTAATCTTTTCTTTTCATTGTTTATCTTTTCTTTTGCTCTTTTTGGTTCGTTTTGTGAATGGTTGTAATATGTTGTTTTTAAGAATAAATACAATATTGTAAGTTAATGTTTCTTTGCATTTTCTTTTCCCGTTATTTTCCTTTGAACTCCGCCCAAACGTTACGCAAGCGCTCCGTTAGGCACCCTACCCTACCAAGGTAACGGTGATTCCTAACCGCGACCGGTTGCGTTCGGTTTGGCCGGAGGCGAAAGCAAGAGACAAGAACGGACGGACAAGGGTCAATAAGCCGGATTCCACGAATACCGTTCTTAAGTACCCTAATCCACGTTGTTGCCGATTGCTCTAGCTTCAATTGGTCAATACTCGGCTCAAAGGTTTTGAGTGCGGATTTCTTTAGCTTACACTTTCGTATCATTTTCTTAACAACTTTATACTTGCATATAAAACACATAGATTAGATTCGAACAAACATATACACATTATTTATTGACTCGTTTAAGACAAGAACGGACATACAACCATCTCCCTGTGGATCTACCGGTGCTCAACCGGCTAGCTGCGAAGCGACACCGTCCTGATCGCGGTTATAACTTTAGAACTTTGAACATCCGACATGCCAAAAGCGTGCGATCAATTACTCCAAAACCAACAATCCAACAACCTAATCATCAACAACCATGATGAAAAGAAGAAGAAGTCAAATGAAGTCAAATGGTGGAGGAATTATCATGATACACCAATATGCAAATAACACCCTCCACTAACCAAATTTGCATACTTGCAAATAAGCCCTCCTCCACCAATCTTCAGCCAATGAAAGATACAAAGAAATATGGCTGAAACGGAAAACAAACTGGCAACTCCAAAAAACTGATCCCGTAATAAATTACAGGAAAACCCCGCTACTGTATATACATACCCGCATTTGTATTCCGACCGAATACAAATGCAATGAGACAAAATCTACACTGTACAATACTAGGATCCGCCTTAAACCAAAGCCCGCTAGTATTATCCGTCCGATCATAATCCATGCAATACCGCACGTATCAGATCGAACCCTGCCATATCTCCATACGGCCTCTACAGCGTTTCGCCCGAAAACTTGAGCAACTGTCTGTGGGGGACTTTAAAGACTCGTCAATACTATGGCTGTGGATTTAACCACTAGCACGTCAGAGGTATTAGCCATACGTGACGAGCTACCAGCTACTGACCAAAAGAGACGTCGATGAGCGAACTCATCCTGACACCCTACTGATCCTGTCAGCGACAATATCCGTACAGTCCGGTCCGTTCGTCTATGAGCATCGCATGGCGGGCCTAGGAGGTTGGTAAAAGTCAGACCCCCAAAAGCGGTACTAGTCGTGTCGGAGTGTAGCCCAGAACACCCTGAGATACTACTGGAATACCTACCAGTAAATCTCCTGCCTTGGCCAAGGACTTCGTGTAATGGCTCTCCTAGACACAGCGCGACCTCACGCCCAATACCGGGAGAGACGAACCCCTGAAGATCCGCTCACTGCCTCCATGTGGCTCGGGACTGTACCCAACTAAAACCTGTTTGCACGTCTCCTTTGAGCGTAGTAGGGTAGTAATCAAAGTACAGTGGGAACTCACACGAGACAAATGACGATCCTCAGGTCGATGAACTAACCTGTACACATGTCACCAAGGAACTGCTATCTGACGTCAGGTATAAGACCAACTAGCATGTTCCCGGCGAGTCCTGTCCGGTGTACTCATAACCCAATGAGCATCTGTATACATCTTAGGTGAACCAACTGACACCAATGGCTTATGAGACCGGCCACCGCCCCTCGTCGGGGTCTCGACTGTATACACTAGTCTACTCTGGAGTATCGATGCCCTGTCTCGAAACTCCCACGACTAGGGACCTTTTAAGGATATGCTTATAGACTACCAGCTCCCACATATATGATCGCCCTCATACTGCTGGCAGTCAAGCGAGAATTCTAGGGGCTCTATCAACGCGCAATAGTGACCTGTAAGGTCACCTAAAGCAGTACACGATGATAAAGGTAAACCAGATAGCATACTATCTTCTTGAGTAAGACTGTCCTACCGGGATAAGTCCTTCCTCAATCATTGCAATCACGTGCCTGTGATCCAATAATTGACTCTAAGGGCACTATCTCCAACAATCTCCCACTAGCACTCAAGGCTATTTATTGCGATGTCTCATACTCACAGCCCGTGTGATACCGAACACCCAACTCCTCTACTAGTCAGTCTCACAAAACTCGTTTGCGAAAATATTGCGTTCAAGGAATAGCCTCAGTGAGTGGATCCGCTATGATGTTTCTTTTTATGTCTCTCTATATCTCAAGTTCGCGGAGAAAAACATCTCCCGAAAAGAGCAATACCTGTCTCAGAATGTGTCTGGATGTCTTATGGGACCTAGCTCATAAATGAACTCCAAATCCAAATGTAACGTCTTCAAAATAATAAAATATGATTTTTGGGAAATTTTATAATTTAATATTATTTTAATGAATATTTTAATATTCTGGTATAATTAAATACAGATAAATGGGGAAAAATTATGGAAAATTCTAAAATAAGGTATTTTAAGGAATTGCCTCGTTTTCTGTGCATGCCCCCATTTCCTCTAGTTTTGACCCTGAGTATGTCTAGTTTTGACTGATTCCATCTAGGGTGAAATCTGGGTTGATTTTCCTATGTTGGTGTATAATTTGGGACTTGTTTTAGCATGGATTTTGGTATTTGGTGATTCATTCCTGTCGGGTGGCGTTTGGACGTCAACGACAAGTGGATTTTGATTGTGTTTACATGCGAGTCGATAGGTTTTTACCTATGCGGGTAGCGTGTGCTATTTTGGTTTCCGATGTGATTTTCATGTGCTTTAGCATTGTGATATACTTGTAGGTACCCCGCGTGATGTTGAGGCAAAGGAGGTGAAGATAGCGACATCGGCTTTGGCACACGAGAAGCAAGGTGAGTAGATTATATCTACAGGGGGAAGTCAGGTGGATGGCGTATAGCACCCCCGCAGTCCGTAGATAGATTATTATGTAGTTATCGTGATATTAGGTGTATTATGGATAGTACAGGGTTAGAAGTGACTAGTGCAGTTCATAGTCGCGAACCCTAGGATAGAATTACACCTATACACACACCCTTGCTTATCACTTGTACTTGCACTATGATTGATGATATGTGATGACTTTGGAGATGAGTCGATGATGTGGGCTTGGTGCCCTGGGATCGGTGATTTGATACGATTCATATGTGGGATATGACTTGTGATTCTTGCGGGCTTGGGATATGTGTTTACCCCCGCATGCATACTTTACTGATGTTACCATTTTGTACTAGACATAGAGTAGTACTCCAGACTATATGTTCTGATGATGGTGATATCTGTTATGTGATGAGACAGTGAGATGTTGACCCCTACCCAGCTTTTGGGGATGCCGTACGATGATTTACCGTACGTGCCGATATTGATGATAGATCCGCACTCATAACTCGAGGATATCTTATGATATGACATTGAGGCGAGATCACCGACTATATATCTTTATATATATACCGACTCAGATTTAGGTGGTTTCCACACCTACCCCTCCTGTTTGACCTGATACTTAGGTGTAGTTGCATAGTAGATACTTCACTGTGGTGTTGACTACTAGATTTCTGCATCTTCATGCTATTCGCATTGCTGGCATATGTTCATTGCTATATTATTATCATGCTGTTAGGACACCAGCACTATTATCGATGATGCGTATGTTCCACGTACACTATTTGCCGGCTCACACACTTCATCATCGATAATTGCCATGCCACTACACTGTAGTACTATTGCATTCATGAGATGATTCTTCCTTCGACATATGCACATTACTATTCCATGTTGCATGATTTCCGATATGATTACTGTTCTTTACATGTCGCATACGTCATGGATTGACTGCATAGCACATCGCATTGGATTTACTTCCTGATGATGGATTTTCATGTGATTTCTGGTTTTTGAGGACCGTGGGGTTATTTAAGAAAAGAGGCACTTTTATGAAAACCCGGTACCTCGTGATATGATATTTCGGTGCGTCCACCACGCGTTTTCTCGGTGCTGAGACGTGTGCTTGAAACCCGATTCGAGGAGGTGATGATCCGTTTGCGGGTTCGTGGTGGGCCCGGTATGGTTCCCCTCGGCGAGATTATCGATGGGTTTGCCGATTGAGCCAGGAGGCGGGCGAGTACCTACCGGTGATTGTATTTGAGCTCGGCGGATATCTGGAGGATACCGGCCGCAGTCGAGAGATGGGCTGACCCGTACTGCCGGGGGCCGAGGGCCGATACCGCAGACGGAGCCCAGAGATGGACATGGGTTGACTCGTACTGCCGGGGGCCGAGGGCCAATACCGCCGACGGAGCCCCATATGGATGAGGATTTACGTGTCGATGCTAGGCACGGGTTTTCATGATGTTTTTCCATGATATTGTTTATATCCTCATACTTGCATACTTGATGCTTATCGTCAGTGGGTGACGAGTGGACGGGTTCCACATACATACAGACATGGATTACATACAGACTTGGATCATATACAGACTGGTTTTACATTGATCATACTTTATTTGTATATATAACAGGGTATGAGGGCGCTGTTATATATACCCTTACACCAATATTAGTGGTATGGGACGCTAATATATGTGTATTGATATCATTGATATTTCATCATGGTTACTTCATGCAGACATACCTTACACTGATGACATGTGATTACCTGAGTACCTGGCACTACATACATGATTAGATGTTACCTTGCCACCCTATTACACTCAGATGTACTCTTGTGGATTATATTATTGATCGTTGACTTAGGTTTATGTCTTGCATTCGGTTTCTGCTTGTAGATGTTTCTATTCACGAGTTGGCAACTCACCCCCGTTGTGCCATAGTTCTTGCAGGTTCTGCCGTACAGGTTCTATTACGGCATTTCTGGCACACTTTCTTCTTGCGGGTGACTTGCTTTGGTAGGTGGATTCTTTCGCATCAAGAACCACCATTGTATTTATTTATTTCATTGTATCTAGAATTTCCATCAACCAAAACTTGTATTGTTTCAGACCTAGACTAGTGATGTATTATTTCGACCTTAGAGTCGCGCTTAGTAGTATTGCGTTTTTTTCTTATTGCTTTTGAGTTTTCTTTGGATTTGATCCTCGCCACTAGGCGTTGTATATTATTGCTGCATATGTGGTTGTGACCGTCGATTGACGAAGAGCTAGCTCCCGCTTGGGGATGCCATTATCATTGCATACATATTGTTATACTTGTTGTACCCCATTCGGGGCCAGTTTTTCAAAAGAAACTCTGCCGAAATTTTTAGAAAAGACTTTATTGTTTTCAAAACGTACCTTCGGCTTAGTTATTTAAAAACCTTGATTTCAAACCTGTATTTCTTCACTTCTTTAAACCAGTTTTCTTTACTTATTCTCAAAAATGGTTTTAGATTTCTGGGCTTTTGGCTTACTTGGATCAGATGGAGTCCTATAGGCTTCATATGGTTCAAGGGCCAGTCACGTGCTCTTTCGGGTCGTGACACCAAACTTCTTAGACTGTATCGATAACTGAACTTAATCAGTATCCTGCGCCATGCCTCCCTCAGTATCCTCCTAGACCACCTGTCCATAATACTGCCCCTCGTCAGAAGGAAAACTATAACTCTGACAACCAATCTGTCATCCATGTCATCTTGGAAGCCTGGAATGATAACTGTCTCCCGAATGAGGTTGTCGTTATCATATCCCTAGAACATCCACTTATGTTCTAAAACTGCTTCCGATCGTTTCTCCAGGATTAGATCAATATCAACATATTTCATCCACTGCAAAAATAACATCTGGTGTGGTACTTGACATCTCATGATTGACTCAAATGCCTAAGCAAGTGATCTGTCAATCATGCACATCCCTCTCCTCTTTAGTCTGTAAGACACCTTTAGAGAGGGTGACTCCATCACCTGCAGGTACACTACCGTGCCAGGAGTCGTCCATTCTAAAATACCTGTAGAATGCTGTCAAAGTACCCTGATTGGGAAACCACCCAAATCTAGATCTAAAACCATAGATCTAGTAACCAGTATGTCTGATATAATGTCCAAGTCCCATGTGGAGAAACCACTGTGTGACGACCAAAGCATAACCGATCGTAGTATAGGAATATCACTTCCTACTCTGTGTATGTCATCCAAATACCATGACATCACACCCGACTACCTTCTCAACAGATCCATCCCCTATTCTGATGAAGTCAAACCGATGACTGTCACATCAGAAATTGATGATCTATCTCCGCTATATCTGCTTTAGTCTATAAATAGACATAAGCCACTTGTCCACCAATGCTTCCGCTGCTCCAACTGACTACGACAACCCTCTGGCAGAGTCATATACACGCACACTTCTAAAGCCAGTTTAGAACGACGCTATACTCATCCTCCTTCCAGGTCTCATAGTCTGGAACGACAGTAATGGCAAGTCTGGGTAAACAAGAACCTCCTTGTCACCGTCCTTGAGGCTACCGGAGTACCTGTTCATATCAGATTTTTGCATTTTCATACCGCCCAATTTTTATCACATTGCATATCGGTAGGTACTCTTGAGCCGTGTTTGCTAGTCAATTGCAGGATACAGGTTCTCGGCTCTAAACGGTGAAATTCATGGAAAAACACGACAAAACCCGGGTTCCTGCCAACCACAGATAAAACACGGATCTCCGTTCTTTATCCGTCTGTTGCCACACACCAGTTTAAGAGACAAAATGGCAAATCAATGTCATTTTCATGCACAAGGCTCAATGGCAACACAAGATCCAAGAAATCTATGCGGAGCTCGAGAAAATCATGACAAAAGATCCATGTCCAATCACCTTTTGATCCACTAGAATTCTAGAAGAAATGTGGAAAGATTATCAGAAAAAACATGTACCAGACAAAAGGGGACAGCAGACCAGGGCAGCACACAAAAGCCGACAGCCCAACTCCTCTATAGGGCGTCGGAACCGCGGCCAATAGGGGGTATAGGCGGCGGTTCCGCGGCCGTATGGTGGCATCAGCCGACCAATTTTCAGGGGCAGATTTGTCTTTTCATACTTGTTCTGATTGTTGCCGTAGATTTCCTTTTCCCTGCCTATAAATAGCCCAGAACCTTGTGAAGCCAAGGGTGCATAATCTTGTATTTATTTTCTAGGTTTTAGTTGTTGTTCTTCTTCCTCCTCTCAAATCTTCTCCATTAAAAATCTTGTAGTGAGCTTTTGTGAGTGAAGAATGAATAAAGGAGTTCTTTTTACTTATCATGCTTGTCTTGTTCTTTAGTTAAATTATTATTGCTTGTAATTTTCATTTGTTAACTTAGTTGTTGTTATTTGTTGTTGTTTCTTTCTTTTCTCTTTTCCTTTATCCTTAAACAACCATGACGCTTACGCTTGATCCTTGCCAAGGTGAGGTCGCAAAAAGCTAGTTGTTATCTTCTAATCTCCTTCTTTCTATCTTCCTCTTTTGTTTTGTTTTCTTTTCATTATGATGTGTGAGTAGTTTCATACTTGTTAGGGTAGGATAAGGGAAGTTTGAGAGAAGGAAATCTCTCTCACTCTTTCTTTGCCCAACATCTTAAAATCGACTCCCGTTAATTGAACCACAATCCGCTCCTTACGGCACCCTATCCTACATGATAGCGGTGATTCCGTAGTGAGACCGGTTGTGGTTGAATTAACCGGAGGTTATGGCTAAGAGCCAAAAACGGACAGACAAGCACCAAAAGGAAGAACTTATGCGTTGGAAAGCCTAGCTTATACTCGCAAGTTCTTTCCTAGTCGTGCTAATCCTCCTTGTTGCCGATTACCGTAACACCGATATTAAGAGTGGCAACGAAAGAGGCGAGCGACTCCTAACTCAAACTAGCCTAATCATAACCCTAACAAGCTCTCTTTACATATCATTTTAACACTTAATCAATCACAACAAAATCTGGAAAACTGGACTTAACTCGTTAAAACACTTAGAAAAAGATTCCCATCTCCCTGCGGACGACCCGTACTCAACCGGCTAGCTACAAGCGAAACCGTCTTTATTGCGGTAATTAACTAAACTTGAACACGCAGAATCTCTAACAATCAAATGGCGCCGTTGTCGGGGAGACGGTAGTTTATTTCTTTGTGTAATTTCGTGTTAACTTGTGAATATAACCGAAAAACCAAAAAAAAATATACTTTGTAAAAAAAATCATCTTGTTATTTTTGATTAGTTTTTGTGCAAGTGTGTAGAATAATACGGAGTTCAAGATCAGTGCCAAAGACGTGGGAAGATAGACCCATATTTCGCGGCTACACCGCGACGGATCAAAACGAAGCAAACGGTCTACTGTAAAAATCTGGAGCAGATACAGTAAGAAAGTCAAAATTCAGCACATCCAGACAAGCAGAGGACACCCAACCCAGCCCACACAAGCAAACTGGAGCTCCAATTCCTCAACATAGCCGCGGAACCGCGACATTAGAGCCCTACTGCCGCGGAACCGCGGCCATTTGGTGCCTTCGGGCTGCCAAACTTTCTGTGAGTTCTTCTCTTCTCTCTCCCACTCCTCTGGACTCCAATAAACTGTGTTTTCTGAGCATTCTTTGCGCAAACTCTCTTCCCCCTTCCAATAAACTGTTCTTGTGCGGATTCTTTGCGCCGCGCTAAAAATAAAAATTGTTTGCAGTTGATTTGTTATCGCTTTGCATTCATTAATACGGACTTAAGGGGCTTGAAACCAATTCAGATTGGGTGGTGATTTCATCACCCTTCCCAGGACCCCAAAAATCACAAAAAGCAAATGCATTGACCATTGTTAATTAAAAAATACTAGACTCGGCCCTAAGGACTTCGCGCTCAATAGGACAGAGGACTAGTTACAGGCATCGGCCGTTTATCCTATCTGACTTTTGCGGTGCCTAGGCAAGTGTGACGAAGGCAAGTGGTTATTTAATTAAGGAACTTCGCGAAAGCGTTGGACAACCTCCCACTTACCTGGCACTTATCTGGCCGCATTAGACGGAGAGGAGGCGGTTTGAGGTCCTATTTCTAGCCCTCTGGAACAGTTAGGAGCTGTCTAGCAGACCTAGGTGACCCTAGATCTAGGTGAGATTGTGCATATCTTATTTATGATTGCTTAAAGCCGTAAGTCCGTACATATTTCTGTAAAGATCTTTCTAAAAAAAAAGGAAAAAATCAAAAACTTTTATAAAACTTGCCCTTTGTCGCCAAATCCCTTTTTCACCCACCACCCATCATTTTCTCCATTGACGTTTTCTTACCCTCACCTTCTTCTCTTTGACTATACTAAACTCGTTTAGTGTATGTCCGCTTGGACTCGGGACACTAGCGCCCGCCTAGTCCGCGTTACGTTAGTCGCTACCGACTACGGGATCGACTCAGACGTCGAAACTCCGTCCACTCCTCTTTCACCCCTTCCTTTGCCGGCCAACTCCGACGTTGACCGGAATTCTGTTCATACATCTTCACCTTCACCATCACCAACCTATTCTTCCGCGATGTCAGGATTTAATCCAAACATCTCTTTGACTAACCCTGGATTGGCTCCACCTCCGACGGAGACCAATAACCCACCACCGCCGCCTGTTATAGCGCCGCAGCGAATCGCGGTCCAGGATCGTTTCTATCCCACCCGTTCTGCACTTCCCACCTGCCTTTCTCTTCCACCGGCCAATGGGGACAACTTTGAAATTAAGCCCCACTTCATCAACATGCTTCCACGATTTCATGGGCTTGAATCTGAAGATGCCTATATCTTCATCAATAAATTTCAAAACGTCTATGCCATGATGAAAACCACCCAGCTGTCGGACGATGCTATACGTCTACGGGTCATTCCGTTCACTTTATGCGATCTTGCTGAAAAATGGCTGTATAGCACCGCTTCCCACTCAATAACCAGCTGGGACGAGTTTGTTAAAGCGTTTCTAAAAAAATTCTATCCGAATCATAAAACCGCAAGGATTCGAAATGAAATCAACCAATTCTCTCAGCTTCCTTCTTAACCCTTCTGGAAGTGCTTTGACCGGTACAAAGATCTTCTTGTTCAGTGTCCTCACCACGGTATAGAGAAATGGCAACTTTGCCAAACCTTATACGAGGGCCTGAACCCAGCAACGAAGCAGTTGTTGGAAACCATCTGTCAGAGCCACTTCCTATCGAAATCTGACGAGGAAGCGTGGCAGTTCTTTGACGACCTTGCGGAGCAAACGCTACAATGGGAGAGCACCAGACCGACTTCTTCTTCTTCTACCTCCACTTCTACCGGTCAGTCTAGGGTAGGAATTCACCAACTTGATGTCTCTATTGCGACGAAAGCTGAAATGGCTGCAATAACGAGAAAGCTTGAAGCAATAGAGAGCAAATTTTCTTCTCCTGCTCCTGCCTCTGATCTTCCCCTTCGTACCATCTGTGCTTGTTGTTCTGGTCCTTCTCACTTAACCGAAGAGTGTCCTTATAATCCGCCATCGCAAGGACATGATCAGGTTAATGCTGCATTTCAGCAAAGACCGAGGAATGATCCATACTCTTCCACCTACAATCCCGGTTGGAGAAACCACCCCAATTTCGCCTGGAATCAGAATCAGAATCAATTCCAAGGCAACAATTTCCAGAGGGCCCCTCCTCCGCAACAACAAGCGCAACAACAAAATCAGTTTCAGCAGCCCTTCCAACCCCAACCTTTTAAAAATCAGACGAACAACTTTGCACCCAACAATTCTTTCACACCAAACAACTTTGTTCCGTCAAACAACGATAAGGTTTCCTCGCTCGAACGAAGTCTGGAGGCGTTCATTAAACAATCGACACAATCCACTGCCAACATCCAGTCTTCCATTCAGTCCTTAGTGCAACACACTGCCGCACATGGGCAAAGCATTAAGACCATCGAGGCTCAGATTGCACAGCTGAATGCGGCCTTAAGCGAGCGAGAAAAGGGGAAGCTCCCGTCCCAGCCACTCCCAAATCCCGGTCACCCACATAATGTACATGTTGCTCTTGAACAACATAATCATAATGTGAGTGCCGTGACCACATTGAGATCGGGAAGGATGCTGCAAAACAACATTGGCACACGGATAAACGATGACACCCCGGCCGCTTCTTCTTCTACTTCTTCTTCTTCTCCTGCTTCTTCGTCTTCTGAGCCTATTCTCCATTCTTCACAAGGCACCCCTTCCTCTTCTTCTGCTCTGAACGGACCCACTTCTCACTCCACGAAAACACCTGTTCTGGGATCCGTTCCAACTCCACAATCTCCTCCTCCAACATTAGATTCAACCAATTTTTAAAATATTCCATTTCCAAACCGGTTGAGGTCTAATAAACAAAATCCTCAGATGGAGAAGATTCTGGAGTTATTTAAGCAGGTTAACATGAACATTCATCTTTTAGATGATGTCCAACAAGTCCCGTCCTACGCGAAAATCTTAAAGGACTTGTGCACGAAAAAGAGGAAGTCTCAGGTACCCAAGAAAGTTTTCTTGGCTAGTGCTGTGAGTGATGCCCTTACCCAATCTTTACCACAAAAACGGAAGGACCCAGGCTGTCCTACGATTTCTATTACTATTGGGGATAAGAACATCAACCGAGCACTATTAGATCTTGGTGCCAGTGTTAACCTGCTTCCGTACTCAGTATACGAGCAATTAGGCGTCGGAGAGCTGAAACCCACGCACTGCACTCTCCAAATGGCCGACCGATCGATCACCCATCCTAAGGGTGAGCTAGAGGATGTGTTAATAAAAGTCGGGGACTTCATATTCCTCATTGACTTCATTGTATTAGACACACAGCCTGTATCTAACCCCCGGAATCAAATTCCGGTGATACTCGGTCGCCCATTCCTTGCAACCTCAAATGCTGTGATCAATTGTCGTAATGGTTCGATGAACCTATCTTTTGGAAATATGACGACTGAACTCAACATTTTTAGGTTGGGGAATCAGCCCGCCGAACCTAATGCTCATATACTGGACGTCTGCTCGATCCAGAAGATCACCCCAGAAAAATGTGAATTCGAGGAGTTTCTGTTCGAACACGATAATCTTGATGCCACTAGTGCGTTCCTCTTCGAACCTGCTGTTGTTTCTGCGCCCGACAACGACTACGAGTGTTTCACGTTCACGAACGATCTTAGCCGCGCACAACCCGAGTTTGAATCTTTCGAATTTCCGGATGAGTTACCTGAACCATCCAACTCGGTCGCCTACACTCGTTTTGAGCCTTTGCTGGAGTCCTTTGAGTTCGAGACCTCTGCCCCAATCTTGCCTTCAATCGTTTCACCTCCAGCTCTCGAACTCAAGCCTTTGCCGTCTCACCTTAAGTACGCTTACTTAGGTGTGAACGAGACCCTCCCTGTCATCATTTCGGCTTCTCTAGCTCCAGAGCAAGAGAAAGCCCTTCTCGCGGTCTTGCACAGCAATAGGCAAGCTTTTGGCTGGTCCATGGCGGACATCAAGGGGATTACTCCCCTGATCGTTGAGCATCACATTCATCTGATGGATGATGCCAAACCAGCCCGGGATCCACAAAAGCGTCTCAATCCAGTCATGAAAGAGGCTATGAAGAAGGAGATCGTAAAATGTCTAGATAGTGGTATCATTTACCCTATCTCTGATAGCCAGTGGGTTAGCCCCATTCACGTTGTCCCCAAGAAATCAGGTATCACGGTCATAACCAACGAAGCGAACGAGTTAATCCCTACTCGCACCCAAACTGGGTGGCGAGTATGCATCGATTACAGAAAACTCAACGCCGCAACGCTGAAAGACCACTTTCCTCTACCTTTCATTGACCAGATGCTTGAACGATTGGCCGGACACGAGTACTACTGCTTTCTCGATGGCTACTCCGGCTATAATCAGATTCCCATCGCCGAAGAAGACCAGGACAAGACCACTTTCACTTGTCCTTTCGGCACGTTTGCATATCGTCGCATGCCCTTTGGGTTATGCAATGCGCCCGCTACCTTCCAGCGGTGTATGATGGGAATCTTCTCAGACATGGTGGAAAAATTTCTGGAGATTTTTATGGATGATTTCTCCATCTTCGGCGATTCCTTCAACGAGTGTTTGCTGCATCTCGACGCTGTCCTTACCCGATGTAAGGACAAGAATCTCACTTTGAATTGCGAGAAGTGCCACTTCATGGTGCGCGAAGGTATTGTCTTAGGACATATCATCTCACAAAATGGCATAGAGGTTGACAAAGCAAAGATTGAGGTCATTTCCAATCTACCTCCTCCCAGATGCGTCCGAGACATCCGAGCCTTCCTTGGCCATGCCGGTTTTTATAGACGGTTCATCAAGGACTTTAGCAAGATTGCTAGGCCCTTGACTCTTTTGCTGGCCAAGAATACGCCATTCTACTTCAACTCGAGCTGTGTGACTGCATTGGAGTCATTGAAAACCTCACTCACTTCTGCTTCCGTTCTTTCTTCACCTGACTGGACGCACCCATTTGAGATTATGTGCGATGCATCCGACTTTGCCATTGGTGCTGTCCTTGGACAACACATCAACAAGATGCCGCACGTAATCTATTATGCGAGCCGAACCCTGAACGACGCCCAACTCAATTATATAACAACTGAGAAGGAATTCTTGGCTGTTGTATTTGCTTTAGAAAAGTTCAGGCCCTACCTCATCGGCTCTCCAGTCATTGTCTACACTGACCATTCTGCTCTGCGCCATCTTTTTGCGAAGAATGATGCAAAATCTCGGTTAATACGTTGGATCCTCTTGCTTCAAGAGTTTGACCTTGTCATTAAGGACAAACGAGGATGTGAAAACGTAGTTGCCGACCATCTCTCACGACTTCCTTCTTCGCCTTCGCTTCCAATTCCGATCAACGACGTTTTCCCGGATGAACAGCTCTTGACAGTATCTTGCGAACCCTGGTTCGCAGATATTGTGAACTATTTGGCCACGGGATTACTACCGACTGAATGGTCAAGTCAGGACAAACTTCGCTTCTTATCCCAAGTAAAACACTTTTACTGGGACGAACCCTATCTGTTCAAGTACTGTCCCGACCAGATTATTCGTCGATGTGTCCCTGAAGAGGAATTCAAGAGTGTGCTGTCGTTTTGCCACGATCAAGCATGTGGCGGGCATTTTGGCCCCAGAAAGACAGCTGAGAAAATCTTGCAATGTGGTTTCTACTGGCCACAACTCTTCAAAGACGCTTATGACTATTGCAAGACTTGCTCCCGGTGCCAACACATGGGCCGGATATCCCGGAGGAACGAGATGCCGCTCCAACCGATCTTGGTTGTGGAGATTTTCGATGTTTGGGGGATAGATTTCATGGGGCCGTTTCCCAGCTCTTTCGGGAACTTGTACATCCTTCTCGCTGTTGATTACGTCTCTAAATGGGTCGAGGCTGTGCCAAGCCAGACTAATGACAACAAGGTTGTCGTTAGGTTTCTTAAAGAAAACATTTTCTCCCGTTTTGGGCACCCCCGAGCGATCATTAGCGACAATGGAAGTCATTTCTGCAATAAGACTTTCGAGGCCTTGATGCGGAAATACTCCATTAATCATAAGCTATCCACGCCCTACCACCCCCAAACCTGCGGGCAGGCCGAAGTTTCAAATCGGCAAATCAAGCAGATACTGGAGAAGGCGGTTTCCAAGAACCGTAAGGATTGGTCGCTGAAACTCACTATGCCCTTTGGGCCTTTCGAACCGCTTATAAGACCAACCTTGGCATGTCTCCCTATCGGCTCGTGTACGGAAAAGCCTGCCACCTACCTGTCGAAATAGAGCATCGCGCATTTTGTGCGATAAAGGAGCTGAATCTGTCTCTCGAAGATGCGGGCAGCCATCGGAAGCTGCAGTTGAAAGAACTGAGCGAGCTTAGGGATGAGGCTTACGATAACGCGGTTGTCATTAAGAACCGAACGAAGGTGTTTCACGATAAACACCATTTGCGCAAAACTTTCGTACCTGGTCAGCAGGTATTGCTTTACGACACCCGACTTCACTTCCATCCAGGAAAGCTCAGATCTCGCTGGAAAGGGCCGTATTTTGTGTGGAATGTATATCCGCAGGGCGCTGTGGATTTGGAAAATCCAAAGGACGGTTCATTTTTCAAAGTGAACGGACACCGACTCAAACCGTACCTTAGCGCCGAACCAACAGAGGAGCTCCTGGTCATACAGGAGCCGGTTTACCCTGCATAATCTTCCTCTGCCTACCTCCAAACTTCGGTTATCCAGCCAAGAACAGTAGACACTGTTCCAAATAAGTTTGGGGGTATGTATAAACCATTTTGTATATATTTGTGGATATTCTTTTTCTTTTTCTTTTTTCTTTAAAAACAAAAACAAAAAAAAATTGTGTATCGCTAACCGACAATTTTGACCCTGCAAATGATCTCTTCATGCAATGACAGTGAGGACACTGTCCAGTTTAAGTTTGGGGGTACGCTCGGTACGCATTTCATACCTTCGCATTCATATGTATATTTTGTATTTGCATATTAAAATCCATAAAATCCATAAAAATCTGTAAATTTTCTAAAAACATAAAAACTTTTCTAACAAGTTAGCTAGTGGGAGGACTCTGATTCAACATTTCGACGGTTTTGTTTGATAAAATAGGAATAACTAAATCTTATGTTTAGATTTTGAAAACCTGAAAGATAACTCTCCTTTGAAGTTAACTATAGCTGATATACGTCTTTACATCACACTCCACGTATCGTGAGTTTTTGGAAATTAGATGACAAGTCTTTTATGTCGAAAAACTTTTAAACAGATAAATGATTCTCTGAGGATCAAATAGGTTTGTTCTGAAATAAGTAATGTCAAGAATAGTTTATGAAGTAAAGCGAATATGAAGGAATGTTATTGATGCCGTAATTGGAACTAAGTCTGAAAAATAACCCATCTGGAACTTGATTGGAATGATTACACACCAAACCCACTAAACACGTCTTTTATCCAAAAAAAATAACTGAACTGCCGGTTATATCTCTTTTCGTATTAAATCATCTGATTTTCACGCCAAACTGTCTTTTGTTTTTGGACCTAGGTAACTTGAGTAATTAAGTCCGCTGGGGTGTTTCTACACCTAATGCCCTATAACCAACTGGTTTGGCAGCATTGGCCCAAAGCTCGCTAAGAAGTCTAGAAAGTCCAGATTAAAACAAAATCAAGCAAGTGTTCTCTCTGAGTTAAAATTCATAACGGTTCTTTGTGTGAGAAAAATCTTGATAAAAGACAGGCTTTTATAAAAAAAATTAGCGGAGATATGAAGGTTTTATTCCATGATAAAGACTATTGTACGTTCACAGAGGTGTGTATGAAATGAAAACAAGAAAAAGGTGGAGTGAAAAATAAGACCTAGTTTCCTGTTAGGGAAGATAGAAATTCTGAAGTTGAAACTTTACTGGAAAACGAAACTTGAAAAATGCTTAACTCTTTATAAAACTTATGTGATCCTTTCAAAATTTTTATCTGGGCTTTATTGTGTGACATGATGACGTAAATCGATCCTTCTGGAAACTTAACGACACTATTTGCACTGCACGTAAAGACATATAAAATCAGTAGTTAAATAAGAAGCGAGGTGTGAAAAATAAAGGTTCGATAGTCTAGACTTAGGATAATAGATTTGTTATTTTCTGAAACAAAACTTTAGGGTTTGAATCTTAGTTATTTTACAAAACTAGCTTGACCGGATTTTGTGGGTAGTATCCGCTGAAAACCCTCAGGAGACAACACTCCTCCTACTAGGGACACCTAGAGGTTTAACGGCTTGTTGCACATGCTCAGTGCAATCGCGTTTCCTGCGAAAGTGAGGTTAGGAAATTTTTTGTGAATAAATTGGCTTTGCTCGGGACGAGCAAATGATAAGTTTGGGGGTATTTGTTCATATCAGATTTTTGCATTTTCATACCGCCCAATTTTTATCACATTGCATATCGGTAGGTACTCTTGAGCCGTGTTTGCAAGTCAATTGCAGGATACAGGTTCTCGGCTCTAAACGGTGAAATTCATGGAAAACCACGACAAAACCCGGGTTCCTGCCAACCACAGATAAAACACGGATCTCCGCTCTTTATCCATCTGTTGCCACACACCAGTTTAAGAGACAAAATGGCAAATAATGTCATTTTCATGCACAAGGCTCAATGGCAACACAAGATCCAAGAAATCTACGCGGAGCTCGAGAAAATCATGACAAAAGATCCATGTCCAATCACCTTTTGATCCACTAGAATTCTGGAAGAAATGTGGAAAGATTATCAGAAAAAACATGTACCAGACAAAAGGGGACAGCAGACCAGGGCAGCACACAAAAGCCGACAGCCCAACTCCCCTATAGGGCTGCGGAACCGCGGCCAATAGGGGGTATAGGCGGCGGTTCCGCGGCCGTATGGTGGCATCAGCCGACCAATTTTCAGGGGCAGATTTGTCTTTTCATACTTGTTCTGATTGTTGCCCTAGATTTCCTTTTCCCTGTCTATAAATAGCCCAGAACCTTGTGAAGCCAAGGGTGCATAATCTTGTATTTATTTTTTAGGTTTTAGTTGTTGTTCTTCTTCCTCCTCTCATCTCTTCTCCATTAAAAATCTTGTAGTGAGCTTTTGTGAGTGAAGAATGAATAAAGGAGTTCTTTTTACTTATCATGCTTGTCTTGTTCTTTAGTTAAATTATTATTGCTTGTAATTTTCATTTGTTAACTTAGTTGTTGTTATTTGTTGTTGTTTCTTTCTTTTCTCTTTTCCTTTATCCTGAAACAACCATGACGCTTACGCTTGATCCTTGCCAAGGTGAGGTCGCAAATAGCTAGTTGTTATCTTCTAATCTCCTTCTTTCTATCTTCCTCTTTTGTTTTGTTTTCTTTTCATTATGATGTGTGAGTAGTTTCATACTTGTTAGGGTAGGATAAGGGAAGTTTGAGAGAAGGAAATCTCTCTCACTCTTTCCTTGCCCAACATCTTAAAATCGACTCCCGTTAATTGAACCACAATCCGCTCCTTACGGCACCCTATCCTACATGATAGCGGCGATTGCGTAGTGAGACCGGTTGTGGTTGAATTAACCGGAGGTTATGGCTAAGAGCCAAGAACGGACGGACAAGCACCAAAAGGAAGAACTTATGCGTTGGAAAGCCTAGCTTATACTCGCAAGTTCTTTCCTAGTCGTGTTAATCCCCGTTGTTGTCGATTACCGTAACACCGATATTAAGAGTGGCAACGAAAGAGGCGAGCGACTCCTAACTCAAACTAACCTAATCCTAACCCTAACAAGCTCTCTTTACATACCATTTGAACACTTAATCAATCACAACAAAATCTGGAAAACTGGACTTAACTCGTTAAAACACTTAGAAAAAGATTCCCATCTCCCTGCGGACGACCCGTACTCAACTGGCTAGCTACAAGCGAAACCTTCTTGATTGCGGTAATTAACTAAACTTGAACACGCAGAATCTCTAACAATCAGTACCTCTCGGGTGCCTGAGGATACCCTGTTAGTGTATATGCCCTAGAGGCCATTACTGTATCATACTAGTATGTATATTACTTGATGGAAGCTTGGGATATTCACAGTTGTACAGACAATCTTGCTCAATATAGTAGTATGCTACTTGGTTTGCCTCTGCTTTAATGTGTACATGTGTGTTTATTTATTATATCACATATACGCATTAGTAGAGCCCTTAGGATCTTTGCTTGATTACCGGCGTTGTGATGGCGATCACACTCGTGGGGGCTGGGTAATCTACAAGCACATCCTTATACACGTCCGTAGTCGTGGGAGTATCGAGATAGGGCATCGATACTCCAGAGTAGACTAGCGTATGCGCTTCTCATCCCAGCACGGGAGACGGTCTGTCACACAGCCGTCAGTACGTCGTACTTGAGATAGTATGCGGGTGCTCGTTAGGTTACGAGTACACTGGACAGGACTCCTCGGGAACTGATGGTTGGTATTATACCTATCGTCAGTTATCAGTTCCCAGGTGACAAGAGTACAGCTTAGTCTGCTGACTTGACACTGTCACTTCGCCTCGAGTGTGTTCCCACAGTTCTTTGATTGCTACCCTACCACGGCTCTACTGAGTCGTGCAAACAGGTAATAGTTGGGACCAGTCCCGAAGCACTTGGAGGCAGTGACGGTTAGATAGGATTCGTCTCTCCCGGTATTGGGGGTTGACATCGCGCTGTGTCTAGGAGAGCTATTACACAATTAGTCCCTGGCCAGGGCAAGCGAGATATACTGGTAGGTTCCAGTGTTATCTCAGGTTGTTCTGGGCTTCACTCCGACACGACTTGTACCGTTATTAGGGGACTGACGTTTACCGCCCCCCTAGGCCCGCCATGCGATGTTTCAGACGAACAGACCGGACTGTACGGAGATTGTCACATACAGACTCAGTAGGAGTTCGGATGGGTTTACCTCATCGGCCTTCTTATCGACATCTACCTGGGGACCGTTACGTACAGCTAGTGCAGCTTGCGGTCTGTGGTTAAACCCACTGCCAGCGTAGTGTCGAGTCTTTAGAGTCCTACACAGAGAGTTTCCCTGCACTGAGCGAAACGTGTAGAGGCCGTATGGTTTTACGGCAGGGCTGCGATCACTTACGTACACTCGTGTGCGTGTGGTGTTCGGGCAGGCAATACTAGTGGGCTTTGGTTTAAGCCAGATCCTAGTATTGCACGGATGGATTTGTTTTGTCTTCTGTGCATCCGCATTCTACGGAATACGGATGCAGGTATGTATGCACAGTTTTCCGGAGCGATGAAGGAGGAGGTGCCTCATTAGGGTTTTGGCAGTTGGTTCGGCCAAAACCGTTATGTGGCAAGCTCATTTGGGTTTTGACAGTTGATTGGGTCAAAACCATTTTGAGGCGGACTCATTAGGGTTTTGACATTTCGTTTGGTCAAAGCCATTATGAGCCGGGGACATTATTTACTAATCCTTTCATTGATAATTATGTTATGGCTAATTACATTGACCATTTGACCATCTTGACTTTGTTGACTATTTGACCAAAGTTGACTTGGATCTTCTTGAAAGATCTAAAGTATTCTTTGGTTTTCTTTTTCTTTTGTTATGATAATGGTCATGTCATTTGTAGCCATCACCTTTATCTTGATGGGATTAGTAATGATAATGTTTTTGCATTATTGCAACCATGGTTAGGTTTTCTCTTGGTTAACCTTTTCATTTGCTCATTCTCATTCTCTCTCATAGAAAAGAAATGAGAAACATTTCCATGGTTGCTTCTCCTTCTTCCTCCTCTTGATTTTTCCTTTGATCTCATGTGTTGAGAGAAAAAGGATTCTACTTGACAAACACATCCATACATCTTCTCTACACTTCCTAGGGCTTCTAGATTAGAAATCTCCTTGCCCTAGTTACCTCGGCTCGAGGTGGAGCTCGGTGTACATCTCTCGGGTGGATCGTCTTCGACTCAAGGTGGCCGCGGAGGTGGCCAAAGTCCGGATCAACCATCGAGCATGCAAAGAGAAGAACAACAAGAAGAGAAGAGCAACAAGAAGAGAAGGAGTTCAAGTTGAGGTATAACCCCTAACCGAGTAGATAACATCTCAAGTTAGGATGCTAGTGTATTGTTTAGCAAAGATCCGACTTTTACGGTCCATGTTACCAAGTCCAAAAAATTTTTGTTTTACTGTTTCCGCAACCCCGAAAGTACCGGGAGATGTAACGTGGACCTAACAGTGGTATCAGAGCCTAACTAAACATAAACTAGCTTGGTAGTGAAGTGTATCGAAGTTCGAAACGGAAAAATCGAAAAAACCAAGTTGCGAAAACCTGAGTTTCTGTTAAAATTTTTTCTGGTCAAAACAAAATTTGTCATACTCCAAAAATCATCTCAGGGTTTTTAAAAGAAAGCCACCAAAAACGAGCCAACAAGTCGACCAAAGCGCCGCGTTTCCGCGGCAATAGCAAGCTATTGCCGCGGAACCGCGGCCATCTTGGTGAGTTGTTGGGTCTATTTTGGTGCAGTGTATTTCTGAGTTGGATTTAGGATTTTTAAGATGGTTTATATGTGCCCAGATTTTCCAGAATAGAAATTTATTTTTGGGGGCCTATAAATCCGTATTTTTTCCGAACTTCAATATACTTTGACTATAAAGGTTATATCTGTGATGTTCTTATGTATTGAACGTCGGCTAATCGCTATATGTCGATTAGTCGGGGTTATACATATCTGTGATCTGTGATTGTTGTTGATGGTTTGTGTATATGAACTCGTTGGATTGTCGCGGATGAATAGCCGGGGTGGATGTGAGATGAGAGTTTCTTTTTCTTTCATTCATGTAATAAATTTGTAGATTGATGTAATATTATTTGTATGGCCGCACAACCGGGTCGGGGTTGTAGCCGTCATTGTATAATTCTTTTTACTGTTTTTGCTCCTAGGATAGACCCATGGAGGGGCTGCACAATCTACCGGGTATCTCGAAGTGCCGAGTGGCCTACTCATGGCATTGAGGGAGGTTGCTTCGCTTCGGGTACTTGGCGGGTAGTTTGCCGCACCCGTAGGGGTCTTGGGTGGGGTTTTGGCTATTCATCGCGACCGTGTAATCCGCTTTTCGTTGCAGGCTCGAACGAATCGCGGGTTCCTAGTATATCCAAAGTGTTCATCTGTGATCTGGATTGGCTATCATTGCTATATTGCTATATATAATAACTATTTTGGCGTTACTTATGTTTTACAGCCGCGCTAGCCAAGCCCCCGCTCTGTCGTTAGTTAAGTAACCTAACGGGTGATGACGGGGCCCCGTGGCGAATGCGAATGGCATATTTTGGTTGTTTTCTGCAATGGTAGGTTTTAAATGATGGGACGCATTAAAAGAACTAATGCAAGAAAATAAACCTAAAAGACGTTGTTGGAACAATTTTTTCAAAACGCTGTTATTGCAAGGACGTTCACTTTTGTTTTGCATTGAGGTATTCGGTTATGAATGCCCAGCACCTCAGTCGACGAGGCAAGGGCCGAGAACTCTTCACCGGGAGTGACCCCTTGGACAAAAGTTTGCGTCAGCGTAATAACTTCACTATAGTTGATTATTCTTGCTTTGTATCGAGGTATTCATTTTGGAATATCCAGCACCTCATCCGACGAGGAAAGAGCCGAGATCCCTTCACAGGGAGTGACCTCTTTAGCAAAAGTTTTCGCCACTATATTTTCAAAAAGGTGTATCACGTTCCTTCAACGATATCAAGTTCATTACGTTAACGGGTTTTTTCGCCAAAAACCCAGCCGTAGCCCTCCGTCGTTTCTTATAAGTTATACTTAGTATTCATGCTGCGTTTGTTAACTGTGTCAAGGCGCAGTGAACGGTAGCTAAGTGTTGCTTATTTGCTGGATACAATATGATTGGTTAGGACATTTGTGTAACCTTGTTGACTGTGTCAAGGGTTATGCAGGTGGGTTTAATGCAATCAAGACAACGACGGGATGAACTTGACTAGGACTCTTTAATTTGTTGACTGTGTCAAGATCACTTGGGTCCTAGGGGCAAAAGCCACATCGGGAGTTTCAAAAGAACTGAAACTTGCAGATTTAAAATACCTTCTGGAGTGTGGTGACTAGATGGATTCCATCTAGGTTATCACACAATGACAGTTGGATCCCGATCCCACTGATGAGTTGGTTTACTCTCGGGAGATTATTTCACTTAACGATCAATGCTATAAACCTAGTAGGTGTCTAGAAAGGTGTTAGCGGGGCTACGCCCCCAGGGAAAAGAGGTTCTTTAATTAAGGAACTTCGCGAAAGCGTTGGAAAACCTCCCTCGAAGTACCGACACTAGCCTGGCTGAAAGGTTAAGCAAGTATTGTGACGTGAATTAAAACCCGGCTAGTTCTTCTTTTAAAAAAAGGTTTTAAGAAGAATTTGAGGAAACAGTGGGAGATATCCTGGTTAGATAAATTAATAAACCAATCTAATCTTGCACGAGCATACGCTGAGTGTTTCTTTTCTCTCTCTCCAGGCAGCAACCTTTTCACGCCCTAATCAAGATAATAAAATGTATCGCTTGACCGATCCGAATTCTTATTCGGGACTGGGGAAAGTTGGTTCAGCTCTAACTTGTGACAACAGTCATGAGTATGAGAATGGGAAAGGGGATTGTATGGATTTCCAGGATACCCAGTTGAAAAAGAAGCATGGTTTTGCATCTATTTCAGGTGTTCTTGTAATTGAGAACTGTTTTACGGTCAGCCCTACCTCCTGGGTACTTGATACCGGATCAGGATCTCATATCTGTAATTTATTGCAGGGACTGAGAAAAAGTAGGATAGTTGCACCGGGTGATATGTCGCTCAGAGTAGCGAACGGAGCACAAGTTAATGCGGCAGCCGTCGGTGAATATCACCTAGTATTGCCAAATGGCAAGACTATGATTTTGAACGATTGCTACTATGTACCCTCCATGGTTTGCAACATCATATCAGTTTCTTTACTCGATAAAGATGGATATAACTTTGTTCTTGAAAAGAATATCATGAACATTTACCTTCATAAGGTAATGGTTGCAGAGGGTACACTGTGTAATGGTATCTACGTTCTAAATCAGAATACAGTTCTCAATATACAAAACACACGCAAGAGGAAGAATTCAGATACGAATGAATCCTACTTGTGGCATTGTAGACTTAGTCATATTGGAGAGAAAAGACTGAGTATGTTGCATAAAGATGGACTCTTGGATGCGTTCGAGTTTTTATGAAACTTGTCAGTCTTGTCTCAAAGGGAAGATGACCAAATCTCCGTTCACCGGATATGGAGAAAGAGCAGCAGAGCTCTTGGGACTCGTACATAGTGATGTATGTGGTCCGATGTCTATACATGCAAGGGGTGGGTTCTCGTACTTCATCACATTCACTGACGATCTCTCTAGGTTCGGATATGTGTATCTGATGAAACACAAATCTGAAGCTTTTGAGAAATTCAAGGAATTTAGAAACGAAGTAGAGAACCAGACAGGCAAAAGTATCAAGATCCTCCGGTCTGACAGGGGAGGGGAGTACTTAAGCACGGAATTCCTAGATTACTTAAAAGAGAATGGTATTCTCTCTCAGCTTACTCCTCCTTATACACCACAGCACAACGGTGTATCGGAGCGGAGGAATCGTACCCTATTGGATATGGTTCGCTCCATGATGAGTAGTGCTGAGTTACCTCTTTCATTCTGGAGATATGCACTTCAAACTGCAGCACATCTATTGAATCAAGTTCCATCCAAATCCGTGCCTAAGACTCCGTATGAAATATGGAGTGGTAAGAGTTTGTATCTTAAACGTGTTAAGATTTGGGGTTGCCCAGCTTATGTCAAAAAGCAGAACCCAGACAAACTTGAGGCACGGGTAGTTTTTTGTAAGTTTGTAGGATACCCAAAAGATTCAAGTGGGTATCTGTTCTACCATGCAGAGGAACAGAAGATAATTGTTTCAAGAAATGCCACATTTTTAGAAAAAGAATTTCTTGTTAAAAACATTAGTGGCAGCACGGTAGAACTGGATGAAATTCCAGAAACACAAACTTTAACAAAAGATTTGGTGGAACCGCTAGATTCAATAACCCCAAACGAACCTCAGCCACTCCGCAGATCTGGTAGGATTTCTCATCCGCCCGAGAGATACTACGGTTTTCTCATTGACGGGGATCGAGAGGATTGCATCTTGGAAGAAGATGACCCTACCAGTTTCAGGCAGGACATTATCAGTAGGGACTCTGATAAGTGGCAGGAAGCAATGCAATCCGAAATGGAGTCCATGTACGCCAATAAAGTGTGGACCTTGGATATTGCTCCACCTGGGGTAAAACCCGTTGGATGCAAATGGATCTACAAAAGGAAACTTGGTGTAGATGGGCAGGTGGAAACCTATAAAGCTAGACTCGTTGCAAAAGGTTTTCGTCAAAGACCTGGTTTGGACTATGATGAAACTTTTTCTCCGGTGGCTATGCTCAAATCCATTCGGATCCTACTTGCCATTGCTGCCTTCCATGACTATGAAATCTGGCAGATGGATGTTAAAACGGCTTTCCTAAACGGTTGTTTGGAAGAGTGCGTTTACATGGATCAACCAGAAGGTTTCGTAGACAGTGGGAGCAGCGGAAAGGTGTGCAAGTTGCTTAAATCCATTTATGGATTAAAGCAGGCATCGCGGAGCTGGAACATCTGTTTTGATGAGGCAATCAAGGAATTTGATTTCATCAAGAACTAAGATGAACCCTGTGTATATAAGAAGATTGTAGGACGAACTGTCGTATTCCTAGTCTTGTACGTGGACGACATTCTTTTGATAGGAAATGATATTCCTATGCTACAATCGGTCAAGCTATTTTTGTCACAAAGGTTCTCCATGAAGGACCTGGGTGATGCCTCGTACGTTCTAGGGATCAAGATCCATAGAGATAGATCCAAGAGACTATTGGGTCTTTCGCAGTCCAGGTACATAGAGACCGTACTAAAGAGATTTAGTATGGAGGGTTCCAAGTGCGGTAACATACCCGCATTGCACGGAATTACCCTCTCCAAGAAGATGTCTCCTAAGACTGACGAGGAGAGGGTTCGCATGAGCACTATACCCTACGCTTCGGCGGTAGGATCTATAATGTATGCGATGCTATGTACAAGACCAGATGTAGCTTACGCGTTGAGCGCGGTAAGCCGGTATCAGTCAGACCCAGGGGAGGACCACTGGACAGCAGTGAAGAACATTCTCAAGTACCTGAGAAGGACTAAGGAGATGTTCCTGGTTTACGGTAATGGAGACCTCAGGGTCGAGTCCTTTACCGATTCAAGCTTCCAGAGTGACAAAGATGACAGCAAGTCCGTCTCGGGTTTTGTGTTTACCCTCAACGGAGGGGCGGTATGTTGGAGGAGTTCCAAGCAGGATACCGTCACAGACTCGACGATGGAGGCTGAATCCATTGCTGCAAGCGATGCCGCAAAAGAGGCGGTCTGGATAAAGAAGTTCATTAGTGAACTTCAGGTGGTTCCGTCCATTGTTGACCCAATACCTTTGTATTGCGATAACAATGGGGCTATAGCTTTAGCGAAGGAACCAAGGTCCCATCAGAAATCCGGGCACATCTTAAGGCGGTATCACCTGATCAGGGAGATCATTGATCGACAGGAGATCGAGGTGCGGAGAGTGGACACAAAGGACAACACTGCGGACCCATTCACGAAGGCTTTACCCCTGACTCGGTTCGAGCAGCTGATCGAGATGATAGGTCTTCGATACGCCAGTACATGGCCTTTGTGTGGGAGATTGTTAGTGTATATGCCCTAGAGGCCATTACTGTATCATACTAGTATGTATATTACTTGATGGAAGCTTGGGATATTCACAGTTGTACAGACAATCTTGCTCAATATAGTAGTATGCTACGGGGTTTGCCTCTGCTTTAATGTGTACATGTGTGTTTATTTATTATATCACCTATACGCATTAGTAGAGCCCTTAGGATCTTTGCTTGATTACCGGCGTTGTGATGGCGATCACACTCGTGGGGGCTGGGTAATCTACAAGAACATCCTTATACACGTCCCTAGTCGTGGGAGTATCGAGATAGGGCATCGATACTCCAGAGTAGACTAGCGTATGCGCTTCTCATCCCAGCACGGGAGACGGTCTGTCCCACAGCCGTCAGTACGTCGTACTTGAGATAGTATGCGGGTGCTCGTTAGGTTACGAGTACACTGGACAGGACTCCTCGGGAACTGATGGTTGGTATTATACCTATCGTCAGTTATCAATTCCCAGGTGACATGAGTACAGCTTAGTCCGCTGACTTGACACTGTCACTTCGCCTCGAGTGTGTTCCAACTGTTCTTTGATTGCTACCCTACCACGGCTCTACTGAGTCGTGCAAACAGGTAGTAGTTGGGAGCAGTCCCGAAGCACTTGGAGGCAGTGACGGTTAGACAGGATTCGTCTCTCCCGGTATTGGGGGTTGACATCGCGCTGTGTCTAGGAGAGCCATTACACAAGTAGTCCCTGGCCAGGGCAAGCGAGATATACTGGTAGGTTCCAGTGTTATCTCAGGGTGTTCTGGGCTTCACTCCGACACGACTTGTACAGCTATTAAGGGGCTGACGTTTACCGCCCCCCTAGGCCCGCCATGCGATGTTTCAGACGAACAGACCGGACTGTACGGAGATTGTCACATACAGACTCAGTAGGAGTTCGGATGGGTTTACCTCATCGGCCTTCTTATCGACATCTACCTGGGGACCGTTACGTACAGCTAGTGCCGCTTGCGGTCTGTGGTTAAACCTACTGCTAGCGTAGTGTCGAGTATTTAGAGTCCCACACAGAGAGTTTCCCTGCACTGAGCGAAACGTGTAGAGGCCGTATGTTTTTACGGCAGGGCTGCGATCACTTACGTACACTCGTGTGCGTGTGGTGTTCGGTCAGCCAATACTAGTAGGCTTTGGTTTAAGCCAAATCCTAGTATTGCACGGATGGATTTGTTTTGTCTTCTGTGCATCCGCATTCTACGGAATACGGATGCAGGTGTGTATGCACAGTTTTCCGGAGCGATGAAGGAGGAGGTGCCTCATTAGGGTTTTGGCAGTTGGCTCGGCCAAAACCGTTATGTGGCAAGCTCATTAGGGTTTTGACAGTTGATTCGATCAAAACCATTTTGAGGCGGACTCATTAGGGTTTTGACATTTCGTTTGGTCAAAGCCATTATGAGCCGGGGACATTATTTACTAATCCTTTCATTGATAATTATGTTATGGTTAATTACATTGACCATTTGACCATCTTGACTTTGTTGACTATTTGACCAAAGTTGACTTGGATCTTCTTGAAAGATCTAAAGTATTCTTTGGTTTTCTTTTTCTTTTGTTATGATAATGGTCATGTCATTTGTAGCCATCACCTTTATCTTGATGGGATTAGTAATGATAATGTTTTTGCATTATTGCAACCATGGTTCGGTTTTATCTTGGTTAACCTTTTCATTTGCTCATTCTCATTCTCTCTCATAGAAAAGAAATGAGAAACATTTCCATGGTTGCTTCTCCTTCTTCCCCCTCTTGATTTTTCCTTTGATCTCATGTGTTGAGAGAAAAAGAATTCTACTTGACAAACACATACATACATCTTCTCTACACTTCCTAGGGCTTCTAGATTAGCAATCTCCCTGCCCTAGTTACCTCGGCTCGAGGTGGAGCTCGGTGTACATCTCTCGGGTGGATCGTCTTCGACTCAAGGAGGCCGCGGAGGTGGCCAAAGTCCGGATCAACCATCGAGCATGCAAAGAGAAGAACAACAAGAAGAGAAGAGCAACAAGAAGAGAAGGAGTTCAAGTTGAGGTATAACCCCTAACCGAGTAGATAACATCTCAAGTTAGGATGCTAGTGTACTGTTTAGCAAAGATCCGGCTTTTACGGTCCATGTTACCAAGTCCAGAAAAATTTTTGTTTTACCGTTTCCGCAACCCCGAAAGTACCGGGAGAGGTAACGTGGACCTAACATACCCACCGTATCTGCGGTGTGGCTAATGGAATGTCAAATCAGATTGAATCTTTAGGTTCTTATTAAATCTTCAGTAATCGTTTGTAGTTCTGGAATCACTTCCAGTTCTACCATACTCCCAGTACTGTTTTCTGAAAAAATCCATTTTTATTAAAACTATGGCAAGTGTAGAACAATATCACTATTGATCTTCCAGATGGTAGAAAGTCAACCCTCGTCATAGCCTGGGTCAACCCACAAACAGCCATTACAGAAACATGCCTTGAGTTATCCAGAGTCTGGTTTTAAGCATAAGCCAGACAACCCCCCGTACGTTAACATCGTTAAGATATGAACTGTTCTATATCAAATATAGAACTAGAGGCACTGATTTAATTGAACCAGATTCAAATCATGCAGCTTTCTCCAGTTCATGTTTACTAAATGGAAGGAGGCCTATCGGCGTTACTCAACTTAGGAATGCTTCCAATTATGACTAACCTGAAAGAGAAGCAAGTTCTCTTAATCATTACTATCAACTGAATACCCTACACAAGTATCTACATCTTCGATCACTTTGAAGAATCCCGATACTTGCAATACCTGGTTCTCTACTTTATTCATATACCTATAACTTCTCAAATTTCGGACCATGTGTTTCTACAAAACACTTGTCTAAAAACTAGAGAAGTCATAAGTAAACCGAATATATTACGAGGACCAACCCCTCTTCCTAATGGACACTGGACAACATACAATACTCTGTATAAGTCCCTTGAGTCTAATAACTCACTCCCCGTGTGTCGCAGGTTGAAAACTGTACTTATGGTTAAGAAGAATTACACCGCTGTTCAATGTTCCTTACCTAACCATCCATTGATATAGGTAAATGTCATAGACATAATTTCAAAAAGGTATATCTCACTCTATCAAAATAGACGTACAGATATATCGATTTTAAATTGGTGCATAACAGCGGATATTCAGAACCAAATATTTGCCGACCGGCAAACAGCCCAGGTGATTTCCTCAAAAATCACCAATTACAACGAATCCCGATATAATGAGGATGATCACCCAATTCCCAATAACTCACTCCCACTCATCATCTGTAAAACCATACAGATGTGAGAATCATACCTGGTAAATACATACCCTGGAGTAAGTATCTAATCAGGAAATCAGTTTTCCTTTAACAGTACACAGTGAAACTGAAACATTGAAATATTTCGATAGGGTATCCGGGTATTCCTAGTAATGCCTCTTCCATTATCCAGATTCACAACTGTAACCGTATAATTGTTTGCGATCTTTCCAAATCACTTTATATGTCTTTAGTCATTACCTTCTGCACACCCTCTTAGGCTAAATGGTTTTCTTCCTTCCCTACCGTTCGGCACCAGCCCATGGTTTGGAAGAAGACTATCCAATAAGCATAATGGGTGTGCTTTCCTAATCCTAGGAGCACTCGCAATGCGAGATAAGGTGAAGATAAAAGACAACTGAATATACCTTATTCCTATTTCTCCTGAACCAGAATCCATCCCCGAACTGGAACAAGTTCCTTTCGAGTTTATATATAACCATACGATGGAGTATCCAATAAACTGTGGATCTTCGTAGTGATACGGAGTGTTCTGGAGAAATACAAAGGTGATTTAGGATTGCCGAATAAATACTTGGTTTGGTCGTGAATCGCAGTCGCAATTTACTTTGCCCTCTTACTAATCCCTTGTTATGTCTTTACTTAATAACTTCTGTACACCATCATTATGCTAATTGGTTTTCTTCATTCCCCACCGTTCGGCACCAGCCTAAGGTTTGGAAGAAGACTATCCAATTTGCGTAATAGGTGTACTATCTCCTAAACCAAGGAGTACTCGCTACCTGAGAGAAGGTAAAAGGAAAAGACAACTGAATTGTCCTATTCCTTTCCTCCAGAACCGGAAACCATCCTCGAATAAATTCCTTCGAGTTCGTATATAACCATACGATGGTTTTGTCCAATGGAAGTGGACGTTCGTAGTAATACGGGGTGTCCTGGAGAAAAGGGTAAAAGTAGGAGTGGCAATGAGGTTTGCAACTCTGACAATCCAAAAGCCAGTGTTTAAGAAGGTTCGGTTAACTTGGTCACTGAGTCATAGTCTTAGGGTCGGGTCAATGGTCGCTGCCAAAGAGAGAGAGAAAAGAAACACTCAGCGTGCACTCTAACCTAGATCAGAATGGTTACCAATTTATCTAATCTGGAAACCTCCCACTGTACCGTCAAATTCTCCTCCAAACCTGAAAGAAGAATTAGTCGGGATCACCCGAGGAGTAAACCAACTCATCAGTGGGAATCGGGATCCAACTATCATCACATGATAACGTGACGGAATCCGCTCACGTCATCACACTCCAGAAGGTATGCGCATACCTGGCAAGTTTCAGTTTCTTTAGAAACTCCCGATGTGATTTTTTACCCCTTGCACTTATGACCTTGACTTTGGCCAATATATCATAAGTCACATGTCAAGTTCTACCTGTCATTCTCCAGGTTAATTTGAGCCCACCCATACATACCTTGACTTTGGCCAAAATAGTAGTACGACTGCCCCCAAACCAACGCATCTATCTATGCTGCATATGAATACCCAATAGCTACCAATCACTGTGCCTTGACTTTGGCCAACATACACAGCTTGAATACTATTGACCACCCATATGAAACAACGGAGGGCTACGAATGGTTTCTGGCGAAAACCTTTAACGTAATGAACTTGATATCGTTGAAGGAACCGGATAGCTTTTAAAAATATAGTGACGAAAACCTTCGCTAAAGAGGTCACTCCCGGTGAAGGGATATCGGCTCTTTCCCCGTAGAATGAGGTGCAGGATATTCCAACTGAATACTACGATCCAAAGCAAAAGTAATCGGCTATAGTGAAGTTAATGCCCTGACGCAAAGTTCTGTCCAAGGGGACACTCCCGGTGAAGGGATCTCGGCCCTTGCCTCGTCGACTGAGGAGAAGGATATTCCAACTGAATACCACGATGCAAAACAAAAGAGAACGTCCTTGCAATAACAGCTTTTTGAAAAGTGTTCCAACAACATCAGAATAGGTTTGTTTTTAATTTGCATTGATCCGACTCAACGCAGTCCCATCAATTGATCACACCAATAAAGAACGAAAATAATGATGTACGTATATGCCATCCGCATTCGCCACTGGGTCCCGTCATTACCCGTTAGGTTACTTAACTAACGACAGAGCGGGGAATGGACTAGCGCGGATGCAAAACATATACACCATCTACTAGTATATATATCGGTATATAATATTTTCGCTCAAGGCGTGACAAAATGCAACATCACAGAAATGTACAGCATCACAGAACAATACAGATATCTGGGATCCCCGGGTTTCACAGAGCCGCTACTGAAACCCGACGTTCCCCTGGTCGTGTGGATAGCCTGTGCAATGAAATCCTAGACCCCTACGGGCGCGGCAAGTTACCCGCCAAAACATGAAGCGAGGCAGCCCCCTTCAGCAACGTTAATGGACCACCCAGCACTTCACGGAATCCGGTAACTTGGGCACCCCTCCTGGGTCAACCTATACCCCTACGAGTGCGGCAAATAGCCCGCCAATTCTAGAGTAAAGCCCCCTCCGTCTCAATGCCATGAGATGCGGACCCGTTGCCCTCTAGAACCCGGCTATCCATGCACCCCACCTTGGGGTAAACCTAGTACAGAAAGTAAAATATACATACAACGGGTACATCGACCTCGACCCGGTCGTGCCCAAAAGAATAATATACAAACAGGCAGTGACGGCAGTCCACATGTCGGACGCTCGCCCCGCAATATCAAATGTATATAATACAACCAAAACTGTACTAGCATTGCATCCAGGCTATCCCCACGACCAATCTGCAACATCACAGCAATACACAGAACATCAACGTGAATGTCACGTTCGCAAATCCGTCTAACCGGGCTATAGCAGTTAGACAGGATTTACCGATCAAGTGACATTCACGGTCGCATATATAATGTAAATACTGTGAACTAATGTGTTTAAAATATTCGATCGATCAAAATTACCCAAGTGGGCCCCAAGCACTACTGTAGCACTCACAGAAAATCTGGGCCCAAAAAGAATGTTCCAAAACCCCTATTTTAAACACAGAGACTCTCTGTAGAATTTTGAAGCACTGAACAGTAAATCATGCGGCGGAACCGCGGTCGTATAGTGTGTTCACGTGATCAAAATTTCACAGTAGTCTTAGAATTCCCTGGACATCATTCTGCAACTACCTGAAAAAATTTTGGAGCCAAAAAAAATTCGACAGAAACTGATGCACATGAAAACGCGGTTTTTGGAATTTTCTTCGATCGGAAATGTAAACACATTAGACAAAGCTAGACTAGGTTAATGGCGAGGCTCTGATACCATTGTAAGTGTACGGCGGCGCCCCGGCCGTCAATCCGACGTCCGAATGCGGAAGCGATGATTTACTTTAACTTTTAAAACCGGCACCACCGCGCACTAAAATCCCGGATCGTGCCATTAAACTAGTCCTAGCTATCAAGAGAAAGGATAGAGAGATATACCGAGCGATCCGTGTCTTTCGGTCTTCTCGTCGTCGTCCCGATCTCTCCGCGGAATCTCCGGTCTCCACCAAGTCGCCGGAAGGGCACCACGTCGCCGGCTTCTTTTACGGGCTCCCGCCTCTGGACCGAGGCAACTCGTGCATGAAGTTGGCGAGCCGACGTGCCCAAGGTTTGCTGTAGAATACGTGTAGTGCTCTATGTCTCATTTGGGGTTACTTGAAGTTGCCTTTGGTGGAGGTTTGATATGATAACATTTTTGGAGATGAAGTGGGGGATTTTTGTGAAGCCAAAAGACAAAAAATCCCACCACCAAAATATGGGCAGCCCCTCTATTGGCTTGGCCGGCCTTGGTAAAGAGAAAATGAGAGGAGAGAGCATATGAGAGAGGGAGTGAGTGAGTATCAAAAGAATGAGAGTCTCTCATAATCCAAGAGAGAGAAAAGGTGATGATGATAAGAAATGATCATCAACCAAAACCAATACTCCATCAACAAATCATCAACAACCATGATTACTCCAAAACCAACTCTCCAACAACCTAATCATCAACAACCATGATGAAAAGAAGAAGAAGTCAAATGAAGTCAAATGGTGGAGGAATTATCATGATACACCATTATGCAAATAACACCCTCCACTAACCAAATTTGCATACTTGCAAATAAGCCCTCCTCCACCAATCTTCAGCCAATGAAAGATACAAAGAAATATGGCTGAAACGGAAAACAAACTGGCAACTCCAAAAAACTGATCCCGTAATAAATTACAGGAAAACCCCGCTACTGTATATACATACCCGCATTTGTATTCCGACCGAATACAAATGCAATGAGACAAAATCTACACTGTACAATACTAGGATCCGGCTTAAACTAAAGCCCGCTAGTATTATCCGTCCGATCATGATCCATGCAATACCGCACGTATCAGATCGAACCCTGCCATATCTCCATACGGCCTATACAGTGTTTCGCCCGAAAACTTGTGCAACTGTCTGTGGGGGACTCTAAAGACTCGTCAATACTATGGCTGTGGATTTAACCACTAGCACGTCAGAGGTATTAGCCATACGTGACTGGCTACCAGCTATTGACCGAAAGGGACATCGATGAGCGAACTCATCCTGACACCCTACTGAGCCTGTCAGCGACAATATCCGTACAGTCCGGTCCGTTCGTCTATGAGCATCGCATGGCGGGCCTAGGGGTTTGGTAAAAGTCAGACCCCCAAAAGCGGTACAAGTCGTGTCGGAGTGTAGCCCAGAACACCCTGAGATACTACTGGAATACCTACCTGTAAATCTCCTGCCTTGGCCAAGGACTTCGTGTAATGGCTCTTCTAGACACAGCGCGACCTCACCCCCAATACCGGGAGAGACGAACCCCTGAAGATCCGCTCACTGCCTCCATATGGCTCGGGACTGTACCCAACTAAAACCTGTTTGCACGTCTCCTTTATGCGTTGTAGGGTAGTAATCAAAGTACAGTGGGAACTCACACGAGACAATTGACGATCCTCAGGTCGATGAACTAACCTGTACATATGTCACCATGGAACTGCTATCTGACGTCAGGTATAAGACCAACTAGCATGTTCCCGGCGAGTCCTATCCGGTGTACTCATAACCCAATGAGCACCTGTATACATCTTAGGTTAACCAACTGACACCAGTGGCTTGTGAGACCGGCCACCGCCCCTCGTCGGGGTCTCGACTGTATACACTAGTCTACTCTGGAGTATCGATGCCCTGTCTCGAAACTCCCACAACTAGGGACCTTTTAAGGATGTGCTTATAGACTACCATCTCCCACGTATATGATCGCCCTCATACTGCTGGCAGTCAAGCAAGAATTCTAGGGCCTCTATCAACGCGCAATAGTGACCTGTAAGGTCACCTAAAGCAGTACACGATGATAAAGGTAAACTAGATAGCATACTATCATCTTGAGTAAGACTGTCCTACCGGGATAAGTCCTCCCTCAATCATTGCAATCACGTGCCTGTGATCCAATTATTGACTCTGAGGGCACTATCCCCAACACAGATAAAGCAACCAAAGTCCATACTTTGTTAGTGTATATGGATTCCATCTCAGATCGCTTAGCATCCAGCCATTCTCACAGAGTCACCACTCCTGATGGCCTGATCGAAACTAGTTGGGTCATCATCTCATGATGTAATCCTCGCTCCCACTGTCATAGAGAAAACCGAAGTATCTCTCAGGTGGGTGAGGAACCTTACTAGATCGGCGGAGAGGCTGAGGTTCGTCAGGAAAACTATTGAATCCTCCGGGTTTACCAAATCATCACATGCAGTTTGTATAGCTGGAACTTCTTCCGGTTCTACCTCATGACCACTAATTTCTTAACAAGAAATTCCCTTTCAAAAAGGTGGCATGCTGAGAAACAAAACACCTTTTGCTCCTCAGTTTGGTAGAAGATATTCCCTTGCGAATGCTTAGGATATCCAACAAACTTCCACAGAACTGACCTTGCCTCGAGCTTGTCCGGATTTTGCTTTTGGACATAGGCCGGACAACCACAAATCTTAACATCCTTAATAGATGGGCTCTTCCCAAACCATATCTCAAATGGAGTGTTAGGCACCTGATTTGGTTGGAACCCTATTCAATATGTATGCAGCTTCTCAAGTGCATAACCCCTAAAAGGAAATAGGCAACTCAATAGTACTCATCATAGAGCACACCATATCACATAGGGTGCGATTGCTCCTCCCCGATATACCAACGAGCTGTGGTTTATACGGAGGAGTAATGCTGAGAGAGAATCTCATTCTCCTTTAGAATAGTCCAGGAATTCCGTGCTCAAGTATTCTCCTCCCTGATCATATCAAAGGACATAATACTTATACCCATTTTTGTTCTCTACTTCTATCTTATATTCATTGAATTTCTTAAAAGTTTCAGACTTGTGTTTCAACAGGAACACATGTGCGAATCTTGAGAGATCATCAGTGAACGTAATGAAGTACAAAGAACCAGTCCTGGCATGTGTAAACATGGGACTTACATACATCATCATGTATCAATCCTAAGAGTTCACTAACTCTTTCTCTGTTTCCAATAAACGGAGCTATGGTCATCTTATCTTTGTGATATGACTGGACAGTTTCACAAGATGTAAATTCAAACTGATTTAAATATGCATCTTTATGTAACTTAGCTAGTCGGGTCACATTGATATGACCTAGTCTATAATGCCTCAAAAAGGATTTGTTCATTTCTGAACTCTTCCTCTTATGTGTGTTCTGTACGTTAAGAACTGTGGTTTGATTTAGAACGTATATGCTTTTAGATAACGTGCCTGAACCGATCAACTCTTGATTAATGAAATGTTCAAAACATTATCAAACAATAAAAATTATATCCTTCTTTAGTAATAAAGAGAATGATATGATGTTGTATATCAGGTTCGGTATCTAATAACATTTGTTCAGAATCAATGTATTTGGTAATACAGGGTGATAACTGCCAACAGACTTGGCTGCAACAATTGCACCGTTTCTAACTCTTAAAACTTATCACCCTTTCTCAGCTCTCTACGTATCTGTAGCCCATGTAACGGATTACATTTTCGGGATCCTGATCTAGTATCTCATACCCAGGACGTAAAGGATACTGAGAAACAGTTCTCTGTAATGAACACACCCGAAGAAGATGCATCATGTACTTTCTTCGTTTGGGCGGCACGGGAATCTTGGTAATCCCCTATTTCCTCCTCGGTCTTATAACAATTATAAGTTGGAGCAGGACCAACGTTCCCTAGCGCAGTATAACATGCGGGTTCGGTCAATACATCCGTATTATTATCCTAATTAAGGCGTGACATGGTCGCTACCTGGAGAGAGAGAGAAGAAAACACTCAGCGTATGCTCTTGCAAAATTAGATTGGTTATTAATATATCTAATCAGGATGGCTCCCACTGTTTTAGTCAAATCTTCCTTCAAACCCTAAAAGGATAGACTAGCCGGGATTAATTACACCCAACAAGTTCGCCAATCTTTCGGGCAGGCCAGTGCCGGTACTTTGAGGGAGGTTCCCCGTGCTTTCGCACGGACCTAATTAAAATAAACCTCGTTTTTCCAGGGGCATAACCCCGTAGATACCTACTTGATCGGCTGATTGTAATGTGTAAAACTCTCCCAGGAGTAAATCTTACTCGCAGTGGGTATCGGGATCCAACTATCTCATTGAAGGTATGAAATCTCATTGCAAATATCAACACTTGAAATTCCCAATAATATTTTACCCCTAGCGTCCTATGACCTTGATAGAGGTCAACAAACCATAGGCAGCTAGTCAAGTTCAACCCGTCATTTCCTGATTGAGGTAAACCCACCCGCACGACCCTTGACAGAGGTCAACAAGGTCGCACGAATACCCTAAATCAATCGCATCATATGCTTATGTAGATAAGCATAAATAGCTACCGCAAACTACGCCTTGACAGAGGCCAACAAACGCAGCACGAATACTATGAAGTACTTATCTGAAATGGCGGAGGTCTATGACAGGTTTTTAAGAAAACCCTTTGCGTAATGAACTTGATCTCGTCGTAGAATCAAATGATTTAAAATGGAGTGTTTTTTAGGCTTTTACTAGTTTTGCTAAAGAGGTCACTCCCGGTGAAGGGATCGTCGGCTCTTTCCTTATCGAATAAGGTGCATGATATTTCACAAATACCATTGTGCAAAGCAAAAACTATAGAAGCAATCAAAAGACAAACCGGGATTTGTAGCATATGCCAGTTATTGCTAAAGAGGTCACTCCCGGTGAAGGGATCTCGGCTCTTTTCTTATCGAATAAGGTGCTGGATGTTCTACAAGGAATACCGTTGTGCAAAGCAACAACTAGAGCTACCTGTTTTTGAAAATTCGATTCCACAACATCTTTAGGTTTCTTTAATTTCATTAATCTCATTAATGAAGTCCTATCATGTTAAGTTACCTAAACTTCATAGATAAATACAGCGTACGCTTATGTCATCCGCATTCGCCTCGATGTCCCCTAGTGCACCGTTAGGTTAGGTAACTAACGGCAGAGCGGGGCAGTGCTAGCTCGAGTGTAAAACATAAGCAACGTCTATATAATATATCACATATACAATATCCTGTATTCATCTCAACATATCAAATGATCACATTACAGATAACGCAGCAGAATAACAACATATGAAATATTGGATATACTAGGATTTCCGTGTTTTAAATTAAGCCTGTATAAAACACGGATTCCACGGTCGTGATGAATAGCCAATCCCACACCCCTAGACCCCTACGAGAGCGGCAAGCAACCCTACCAATTCTAGAGTTAGGAGACCCGGTCTCGACTCCTCGAGATGGTCTCCCACTGGACCCTAAAGCCCGGTTACTTGTGCTCCCCGCCTTGGGTCTATCCTAATGCGTAAAAGTAAATAATATACAATAGTGACAACATCCTCAACCCGGAAGTTCCCCAATAAAAGAATATTACATACAATGAATTTTACATGAATGAAAATAAAAACTCTCATCTCACATAAAACCCCCGGCTATTCAAAACACAACGATCCAATATAACATATCACAGCAACACATAACATCACATGTCATCAACGTAAGTAAATATGCGTATCCCAATTGTCGTTGACATATAACACCGAAATCGGCGATACACCACATATTACATCTACGGTCGCAGAAAAGAAAGTGAAAAACTAAAACAGTTGGAATCAGCAACCACCTTAGACATCATAAACCCAATGTATCACATACTTTGGATTTCATGCCTAACCAAATGAATTCCTTAGATATCGCATGCCTAACAATTATAAACCCCGCATTTTAGTCTCGATCTCGAAAACACTTTTCAATATCTAGTCGGGAAATTCAACATGATTCCCGACGTCCTGATCGAATGCTCGTCGGAAACTTTAGTAGACGGCCGCACCCCCCGATGCCGTCGACGAAGTGCACTAAGGCTGAACACCGCTACCGCGAGCACCCGAAGGGATACTTTTGGCGACGGGGTTCTTTTACAGTCACTTGGTCGGGGCTATGGGGCGTGGCTATCTATTAAGTTTGTTGGAGATAGTGCCTTCAGAGTCAATTATTGGATCAAAGGCACGTGATTGCAATGATTGAGGGAGGACCTATCCCGGTAGGACAGTCTTACTCGAGATGATAGTATGCTATCTGGTTTACCTTTATCATCGTGTACTGCTTTAGGTGACATGACAGGTCACTATTGCACGTTGATAGAGCCCCTAGGATTCTTGCTTGACTACCGGCAGTATGAGGGCGATCATATACGTGGGAGCTGGTAGTCTATAAGCACATCCTTAAAAGGTCCCTAGTCGTGGGAGTTTCGAAACAGGGCATCGATACTCCAGAGTAGACTAGTGTATACAGTCGAGACCCCGACGAGGGGCGGTGGCCGGTCTCACAAGCCACTAGTGTCAGTTGGTTCACCTAAGATGTATACAGGTGCTCATTGGGTTATGAGTACACCGGACAGGACTCGCCGGGAACCTGCTAGTTGGTTTTTATACCAGACGTCAGATAGCAGTTCCCTGGTGACATGTGTACAGGTTAGTTCATCGACCAGGCATCGTCATTCGTCTCGTGTGAGTTCCCACTGTGCTTTGATTACTACCCTACCATGACTCAAAGGAGTCGTGCAAACAGGTTTTAGTTGGGTACAGTCCCGGGCCACATGGAAGCAGTGAGCGGATCTTCAGGGGTTCGTCTCTCCCGGTATTGGGGGTGAGGTCGCGCTGTGTCAAGGAGAGCCATTACACGAAGTCTTTGGCCAAGGCAGGAGATTTACTGGTAGGTATTCCAGTAGTATCTCAGGGTGTTCTGGGCTACACTCCGACACGACTTGTACCGCTTTTGGGGGTCTGACTTTTACCAACCCCCTAGGCCCGCCATGCGATGCTCATAAACGAACGGACCGGACTGTACGGATATTGTCACTGACAGGCTCAGTAGAGTGTCAGGATGAGTTCGCTCATCGACATCCCTTTTAGTCAATAGCTGGTGGTCCGTCACGTATTGGCTTATACCTCTGACGTGCTAGTGGTTAAATCCACAGCCATAGTATTGACGAATCTTTAGAGTCCACCACACTTACAGTTACTCAAGTTTCGGGCGAAACGCTGTAGAGGCCGTATGGAGATATGGCAGGGTCCGATCAGATACGTGCGGTATTGCATAGATCAGGATCGGACAGTTTGTTCTAGAGGCCGTATAGATATATGGCAGGGTTCGATCAGATACGTGCGGTATTGCACGGATCAGGATCGGACGGATATTACCAGCCGGCTTTGGTTTAAGCCGGATCCTAGTATAGTACAATGTAGATTTTGTCTCATTGCATTTGTATCCGGTCGGAATACAGATGCGGGTGTGTATGCACAGTATCGGGGTTTTCCTGTAATTTATTACGGGACCAGTTTTCTGGAGTTGCCAGTTTGCATTCCGTTCCGGCCGGTTTTCCTTTGTTCTTTCGCGGCCGGACTTTTCCGATGGAGGGGGTTATTTGCAAGATTGCAAATAACAGATTGTGGAGGGGTTTCTTGCAAATGTATTGATTATGATGGCATCTTTTCTTTTCAACCATCATTTGATTCTCTTTACATCACTAAAAGGTGATTAGAGTTTGATATGAGTTTATTATGATGATGTTTGGTTATGGTCACCCTTTCTCTTTTCCTACACTCACCTCCCTCTTGCTTATGTTTGATTTCCTCCACCCTTTTTCTCACTAGATGAGAGAAGCCACACTTGAGAGAAGAAGAAGAGAGAGTTTCATTTTGAGCTTGTGGGATTTTTCTTGATCTCATTTCATGCTAGGAAAAATGCAAGCTCTATTTTTCCTTATCTTGTTTCCTCCATCATGTTCAAATGGCAACAAAACCCCAAATGAGACATAGCCTTTACACTACACATTCTGCAGCAAATCTTGGACGCGTCGGCCAGCCAACTTCGCGCCCGAGTTGCCTCGGTATTGAGGTGGGAGCCCGTAAAAGATGCAGGCGATGTGGTGCCCTTCCGGCAAGGAGGCGACGACCGGAGTTTCCGCAGGAGATCGGGACGACGACGAGAAGTCCGGAGGACTCGGATCACTCGGTTTATCTCTAACCCGTCTTGTAGTTTGCTAGAACTAGTTTAATGGTCCGATCCGGGTGTTTAGTGCGCGGTGGTGCCGGTTTGCTAAGTTCGCAAAATTAAAGTTTATCACCGCTTCCGCATTTGGCCGTCGGATTGACGGCCGGGGAATCAATGCAAGATAAACAAACCTATTCTGATGTTGTTGGAGCACTTTATCAAAATGCTGTTATTGCAAGGACGTTCACTTTTGTTTTGCACAGTGGTATTCAGTTGGAATATCCTGCTCCTCAGCCAACGAGGCAAGGGCCGAGATCCCTTCACCGGGAGTGACCCCTTGGACAAAAGTTCGCGTCAGAGCAGTAACTTCACTATAGCCGTTTACTTTTGCTTTGCATCGTGGTATTTAGTTGGAATATCCTGCACCTCATTCTATAGGGAAAGAGCCGAGATCCCTTCACCGGGAGTGACCTCTTTAGCAAAGGTTTTCGTCACTATATTTTTATAAAGCTATCAGTTCCTTCAACGATATCAAGTTCACTACGTTAAAGGTTTTCGCCAGAAACCATTCGTAGCCCTCCGTCGTTTCATATGGGTAGTCAATAGTATTCAAGCTGTGTTTGTTGGCCATAGTCAAGGCACAGTGTTTGGTAGCTGTTGGGTATTCATATGCTGCATAGATAGATGCGTTGGTTTGGGACAGTCGTATAGCCTTGTTGGCCCTAGTCAAGGTCTTGTACAGGTGGGTTCAAATCAACCTGGACAATGACGGGTAGAACTTGACATGTGACTTATGATTTGTTGGCCTTAGTCAAGGTCATAAGAGCATGGGGAAAAAATCCACATCGGGAGTTTCAAAAGTACTGAAACTTGCCAGATATGCGCATACCTTCTAGAGTGTGATAGCGTGAGCGGATTCCGTCACGTTATCATGCGATGATAGTTGGATCCCGATTCCCACTGATGAGTTGGTTTACTCCTCGGGTGATCCCGACTAATTCTTCTTTCAGGTTTGGAGGAGAATTTGAAGGTACGGTGGGAGGTTTCCTGATTAGAAAAAGTGATAACCATTCTGATCTAGGTTAGAGTGCACGCTGAGTGTTTCTTTTCTCTCTCTCTTTGGCAGCGACCATTGACCCGACCCTAAGACTATGACTCAGTGACCAAATTAACCGAACCTTCTTAAACACTGGCTTTTGGATTGTCAGAGTTGCAAACCTCATTGCCACTCCTACTTTTACCCTTTTCTCCAGGACACCCCGTATTACTACGAACGTCCACTTCCATTAGACAAAACCATCGTATGGTTATATACGAACTCGAAGGAATTCGAGGATGGTTTCTGGTTCTGGAGAAAACGAATAGGACTATTCAGTTGTCTTTTCCTTTTTCCTTCTCTCTCAGGTTGTGAGTACTCCTTGGTTTAGGAGTAGTACACCTATTACGCAAATTGGATAGTCTTCTTCCAAACCATAGGCAGGTGCCGACCGGTAGGGAATGAAGGAAACCAGTTAGCCTAAACGGTGTACAGAAGGTATTAAGTTCAGACAAAGCAAGGGATTAGTAAGAGGGCAAAGTAAATTGCGACTGCTATTCATGAACAAACCAAGTATTTCTTCGCCAATCCTAAATCACCTTTGTATTTCTACAGGACACTCTGTATCACTACGAAGATCCCAGTTTATTGGATAATCCGTCGTATGGTTATATACGAACTCGAAAGGAACTTGTTCCAGTTCGGGGATGGATCCTGGTTCAGGAGAAATAGGAATAAAGTACATTCAGGTGTCTTTTATCTTCACCTTCTCTCGCGTTGCGAGTGCAACTAGGATTACGACAGTACACCCTCTATGTTTAATGGATAGTCTTCTTCCAAACCATAGGCTGGTGCCGAACTGTAGGGAATGAAGAAAACCATTTGGCCTAAAGGGGTGTATAGAAGGTAATGACTAAAGACATATAAAGGGATTTGGAGAAGCGGCAAAGAATTATACGGTTACAGTTGTGAATCTGGAAAGTGGAAGAGGCATTACTATGGAATACCAGGATACCCTATCGAAACATTTCAATGTTTCAGTTTCACTGTGTACTGTTGATAGAAGACTGATTTCCCAATTAGATACTTACTCCAGGGTATGTATTTACCAGGTTTGATTCTCACATCTGTTTGGTTTTACAGATGATGAGTGGGAGTAAGTCATTGGGAATTAGGTGACCATCCTCATTATATCGGGATTCGTTGTAATTGGTGATATTTGAGGAAGCCACCTGGGTTGTTTGCCGGTCGGCAAATATTTGGTTTTGAATATCCGCTGTTATGCACCAATTTCAAATCGATATATCTGTACGTCTATTTTCATAGAGTGAGACATACCTTCTGAAGTTATGTCGGTGACATTTACCTATATCAGTGGATGGTTTGGTAAGGAGCATTAAACAGCGGTGTAATTCTTTATAACCAAAGGTACAGTTTTCAACCTACGACACACAGTGAATGAGTTATAAAACTCAAGGGGCTTATACAGAGTATTGTATGTTGTCAAGGGTCCATCAAGACAGAGGGGTTGGTCCTCGTACTATATTCGATTTACTTATGACTTCTCTAGTTTTAGACAGGTGTTTCGTGGAAACACAGGGTCCGAAAGTTGAGAAGTTATAGGTATTTGAATAAAGTAGAGAACCAGGTATTGCAAGTATCGGTATTCTTCAAAGTGATCGAAGATGTAGATATTTGTGTATGGTATTCAGATGATAGTAATGATTAAGAGAACGTGCTTCTCTTACAGGTTACTCATAATTGGAAGTATTCCTAAGTTGAGTAACGCTGATCGTCCTCTTTCCATTTAGTTGACATGCACTGGAGACAGCTGCATGATTTGAATCTGGTTCAATTAAATCAGTGCCTCTAGTTCTATATTGGATATAGAACAGTTCATATCTTAACGATGTTAAGGTACGGGGAGTTGTCTGGCTTATGATTAAAACCAGACTCTGGATAACTCAAGGCACGTTTCTGTAATGGCTGTTTGTGGGTTGACCCAGGCTATGACGAGGGTTGATTTTCTACCATCTGGAAGATCAATAGTGATATTGATCTTGACTCGCCACAGTTTTAATAAAAATGGTTTTTTTCAGAAAACAGCAGTGGGAGTATGGTAGAACTGGAAGTGATTCCAGAACCACAAACGATTACTGATGATTTCACAGGAACCTAAAGATTCAATCTGGTTTGACATTCCATTGGCCACTCCGCAGATAAGGTGGGTAACCTCAGGCACCCGAGAGGTACTTCGGTATGCTCAAGGACGGTGGCAGGGAGGTTCTTGTTTACCCAGACATGCCATTGCTGTTGTTCCAGACTATGAGACCCGGCAAGAGGATGAGTGTAGCGTCGTTCTAAACTAGATTTAGAAGTGTACGTCTATATGACTCTGCCAGAGAGTTGTCGTAGTCAGTGGGAGCAGCGGAAGCATTGGTGGACATCAGGCTTATGTCTATTTATAGACTAAAGCAGATATAGCGGAGATAGATCATCTATTTCTGATTTGACAGTCATAGGTTTGACTTCATCAGAATAGGGGATGGATCTGTTGAGAAGGTAGTAGGGTGTGATGTCCTGGTATTTGATGACATACACAGAGTAGAAAGTGATATTCCTATACTATGATCGGTTATACTTTGGTCGTCACACAGTGGTTTCTCCATATGGGACTTGGACATTATTTCAGATATACTGGTTACTAGATCTATGGTTTTAGATCTAGATTTGGGTGGTTTCCCAATCTGGGTACCTTGACAGCATTCTATGAGTATTTAGAATGGACGACTCCAGGCACGGTAGTGTACCTGCTGGTGATGGGGTCACCCTCTCTAAAGGTGTTTTACAGACTAAAGGGGAGAGGGATACGCATGATTGACAAATCACTTGCTTAGGCAATTAAGTCAATCATGAGATGTCAAGTACCACACCAGATGTTGTTCTTGCAGTAGGTGCAATAAGTTGATATTGATCCAATCCTGGAGAAACAGTCGGAAGCAGTTTTAGAACATAAGTTAATGTTCTAGGGATATGATAACAGCATTCTCCTTCGGGAGACAGTTATCATTCCAAGCTTCCAAGGTGACCTGGATGGCAGAGTGGCTGTCAGAGTTATAGTTTTCCCTCTGACGAGGGGCAGTATTTTGGACACATGGTCCAAGGCAATACTGAGGGAGGTATGGCGCAGGATACTAATTAAGTTCAGTTGGCGATACAGTCTAAGAAGTTTGGATTTGGAGTTCATTTATGAGCTAGGTCCCATCAGACATCCAGACATTCTAAGACAGGTATTGCTCTTTTCGGGAGATGGCTTTCTCCGTGAACTTAAGATATAGAGAGACATAGAAAGAAACACTAGAGCGGATCCACTCACTGAGGCTATTCCTCGAACGCGATAGTTTCACAAACGAGCTTTGTGAGACTGACTAATAGAGGAGTTGGGTGTTCGGTATCACACGGGCTGTGAGTATGCGACATCGCAATAATTAGCCTTGAGTGCTAGTGGGAGATTGTTGGAGATAGTGCCCTTAGAGTCAATTATTGGATCAAAGGCACGTGATTGCAATGATTGAGGGAGGACCTATCCCGGTAGGACAGTCTTACTCGAGATGATAGTATGCTATCTGGTTTACCTTTATCATCGTGTACTGCTTTAGGTGACATGACAGGTCACTATTGCACGTTGATAGAGCCCCTAGGATTCTTGCTTGACTACCGGCAGTATGAGGGCGATCATATACGTGGGAGCTGGTAGTCTATAAGCACATCCTTAAAATGTCCCTAGTCGTGGGAGTTTCGAGACAGGGCATCGATACTCCAGAGTAGACTAGTGTATACAGTCAAGACCCCGACAAGGGGCGGTGGCCGGTCTCACAAGCCACTGGTGTCAGTTAGTTCACCTAAGATGTATACAGGTGCTCATTGGGTTATGAGTACACCGGACAGGACTCACCGGGAACCTGCTAGTTGGGTTTTATACCAGACGTCAGATAGCAGTTCCCTGGTGACATGTGTACAGGTTAGTTCATCGACCTGGGATCGTCATTCGTCTTGTGTGAGTTCCTACTGTGCTTTGATTACTACCCTACCACGGCTCAAAGGAGTCGTGCAAACAGGTTTTAGTTGGGTACAGTCCCGAGCCACATGGAGGCAGTGAGCGGATCTTCAGGGGTTCGTCTCTCCCGGTATTGGGGGTGAGGTGGCGCTGTGTCAAGGAGAGCCATTACACGAAGTCCTTGGCCAAGGCAGGTGATTTACTAGTAGGTATTCCAGTAGTATCTCAGGGTGTTCTGCGCTATACTCCGACACGACTTGTACGGCTTTTGGGGGTCTGACTTTTACCAACCCCCTAAGCCCGCCATACGATGCTCATAGACGAACGGACCGGACTGTACGGATATTGTCACTGACAGGCTCAGTAGGGTGTCAGGATGAGTTCGCTCATCGACATCCCTTTTAGTCAATAGCTGGTGGCCCGTCACGTATTGGCTTATACCTCTGACGTGCTAGTGGTTAAATCCACAGCCATAGTATTGATGAGTCTTTAGAGTCCACCATACTTACAGTTACTCAAGTTTTGGGCGAAACGCTGTAGAGGCCATATGGAGATATGGCAGGGTCCGATCAGATACGTGCGGTATTGCACGGATCAGGATCGGACAGTTTGTACTAGAGGCCGTATAGATATATGGCAGGGTTCGATCAGATACGTGCGATATTGCACGGACCAGGATCGGACGGATATTACTAGCCGGCTTTGGTTTAAGCCGGATCCTAGTATAGTACAATGTAGATTTTGTCTCATTGCATTTGTATCCGGTCGGAATACAGATGCGGGTGTGTATGCACAGTATCGGGGTTTTTCTGTAATTTATTACGGGACCAGTTTTCTGGAGTTGCCAGTTTGCATTCCGTTCCGGCCGGTTTTCCTTTGTTCTTTCGCGGACGGACTTTTCCGATGGAGGGGGTTATTTGCAAGTTTGCAAATAACAGATTGTGGAAGGGTTTCTTGCAAATGTATTGATTATGATGGCATCTTTTCTTTTCAACCATCATTTGAATCTCTTTACATCACTAAAAGGTGATTAGAGTTTGATGTGAGTTTATTATGATGATGTTTGGTTATGGTCACCCTTTCTCTTTTCCTACACTCACCTCCCTCTTGCTTATGTTTGATTTCCTCCACCCTTTTTCTCACTAGATGAGAGAAGCCACACTTGAGAGAAGAAGAAGAGAGAGTTTCATTTTGAGCTTGTGGGATTTTTCTTGATCTCATTTCATGCTAGGAAAAATGCAAGCACCATTTTTCCTTATCTTGTTTCCTCCATCATCTTCAAATGGCAACAAAACCCCAAATGAGACATAGCCTCTACACTACACATTCTACAGCAAATCTTGGACGCGTCGGCCAGCCAACTTCGCGCCTGAGTTGCCTCGGTATTGAGGTGGGAGCCCGTAAAAGATGCAGGCGATGTGGTGCCCTTCCGGCAAGGAGGCGACGACCGGAGTTTCCGCAGGAGATCGGGACGACGACGAGAAGACCGGAGGACTCGGATCACTCGGTATATCTCTAACCCGTCTTGTAGTTCGCTAGAACTAGTTTAATGGTCCGATCCGGGTGTTTAGTGCGCGGTGGTGCCGGTTTGCTAAGTTCGCAAAATTAAAGTTTATCACCGCTTCCGCATTTGGCCGTCGGATTGACGGCCGGGGCGCCGCCGTGCACTTACAAAGTTTACCCGGCGAGTATCCGCATACGCTGCGTGATTGCGATGGACTTTTGATCTCATCAAAATCCCGTGGCAACCGATCAAGCCTAGCTTTGTAGGTCTCCACCTGTCCATCCACACCAATCTTTCTCTTAAATATCCATTTGCACCCTATGGGTTTTACTCAAGAAGGTGCAACCTCCAAAGTTCATACTTTGTTGGTGTGCATGGATTCCATTTCGGATCGCATGGCATCCATCCACTTCACAGAGTCACTACTCGTGATAGTTTGCTGAAAACTAGAAGGGTCATCATCATCCCTGATGCAATCTTCTCTATCACCATCAATTAGAAAACCTTAGTATCTATGAGGTGGGCGAGAAGTCTTACTAGATCTACAAAGTGGCTGAGGTTCGTTGGGTTCTACTGAAACCTCAGGTTCAACTAATTCATCGGTAATTGTTTGTGGATCTGAAATTTCTTCCAGTTCTACCGCATTGCCAACAGTGTCATTTGTAAAAAAAATCATTTTCTAAAATTGTGGAATACTGAGAAACAAACACCCTTTGTTCCTCCTTGTGGTAGAAAATATATCCATACGAATGTTTTGGATATCCCACAAATTTACACAAAACAGATCGTGTCTCGAGTTTGTCCGGATTCTGCTTTTTCACAAAAGTCGAAAAACCCCATATCCTAACTCGTTTAAAATACGGTCTCTTCCCATACCATATCTCATATGGAGTGGTAGACACGGTTTTGGTCGGAATCCTATTTAATAGATATATTGCAGTCTCTAATGCATGCCCCCAGAATGAATGTGGTAACTCAGCATCACTCATCATTGACCGTACCATATCTAATAGGATACGATTTCTCCGTTCTGACACACCGTTGTGCTGTGGTGTGTATGGAGGAGTAAGCTGAGAAAGAATCCCATTCTCGTTTAGGAAATCTAGAAACTCTGTGCTTAGGTACTCACCTCCTCGATTCGATTGAAGTTTCTTGATACTCAAGTCTGTTTGTTTTTCTACTTCAGATTTGTACTCTTTGAATTTTTCGAAGGCTTCGGACTTATGTTTCAACAAGAACACATGTCCGAATCTCGAGAAATCATCAGTGAAAGTTATGAAGTATGAAAAAACACCTCTCGCATGTGTAGACATTGGTCCACATACATCAATATGTATGAGACCTAAGTGTTCAGTAGCTCTCTCTCCGTGTCTAGTAAACGGAGTTTTGGTCATTTTACCTTTGATACAAGACTGGCAAGTCGCATAAGATTTATATTCAAACGGGTTTGAATATCCATCTTTATATAGCTTGGTTAGTCTTATTTCATTAATATGACCAAGTCCACAATGCTAAATGAAAGCTTCATTTATGTCTGAAATCTTTCTTTTGTTTTTGTGTTGTATATTGAAAACTGTGTGTTGATTTAGGACGTATATCCCGTTATTTAATGTACCAGACCCAATCAACTGTTGATTCAGGTTAATGTTAATAACATTACTTTGTAACACAAAATTATATCCTTCATTGTCCAACAACGATATAGATATAATATTACATAACATCGAAGGTATAAAATAACACGGGTTCAAGACCAATATACAACCCGAAGGCAAACCAAGGTGATACTCTCTCACTGATACAGCATGTACAAAGGAACCATTTCCAACTCGGAGAGTGGGATCACCTTTCTTCAATACCTTGCTATTTATCAGCCCCTGCACATAATTGCAGATGTGAGATCCTGACCCGGTATCTAATACCCAGGAAGCAAAGTTAATTGAAAAACATTTTTCTGTTACAAACACACCTGAAGTGGAAGTATCACCATGATTCTTCTTCTTGAGGTCGGCAAGGTATCCAACACAGTTTCTCTTGCAGTGCCCAATCTTGTGGTAGTATAAGAATTTCCCTTTTCCCGACGCAGCAGCCCATGTCTTGCCTTTCCCTGGTGCCTTTTTCACTCCACCTCTCGGTTTAATGGGATTCTTCTTCTTTCCCTTAGCCTTAACTTTTAGGAAGAAAGAAGAAGATGGCCAAGCAACTAGAGTGGGAGTTTTCGCTACCTTTAGCGTGCTCTCTGCACTCCTCAACAAATTCAGAAGTTCAGGAAGTGACTTCTCCAGATTGTGCTTGTTGAAGTTCACTATGAACGGAGCAAAGGCAGGGGGAGAGGCTGCAGTACAATATCAACATACTGTTTGTTCTCCATCGTTCATCCCAGGTCCTTTAGTTCTTAAAAAATTCCTATCATCTTCAATACATGATCACCTACAAACGTGCCAGCAGCCATCCTCATCTGAAACAACTTTCTAGATGCCTCGTAACAGAGAGTACGAGATTGCTCTCCATACAACTCCTTTGTATGGAGAAAGATGGATTGTACATCCATCTTCTCATGCTGCTTCTGATGTTCAATGTCCAACGAAGCAAGTGAGGCATTTGGCTGTTGCGCAGTCTATATCCCATGTCTTGCGGATTTCCTTATCCGCAACTGAAGAATCAGGGACTGGGCTAGGAGGGGTTGGAGTAGTTAGGACGTCTGCGACCTTATCATAGGCCAGGGAAATATTTATGTTCCTCAGCCAGTCTTTATAATTCGGTCCCGTGAGTTTATTTTTGTCTAATAGAAGCCTAACTCCCATCATAGGTATCTGCCAATAAGAGAGAGAAAAGAAGACACACAACGATTGCTCTTGCATGATTAGATTGGTTATTAATCTTATCTAATCGATGTCTCCCACTGCTTTTTATCAAATTTTCCTTCAAACCTTAGAAAGAAAATTAGCCGGGATTAATTACAATCTACAAGTTCGCTAACCGGTCATCCAGGCCAGTGTCGGTACTCCGAGGGAGGTTTCCCGTGCTTTCGCACGGACCTAATTAAAATAAACCTCGTTTCCCTAGAGGCTTAACCCCATTGACACCTTTCTAGACAGCTACTGGATTAGCTAATTGTAAAGTGCAAAACTCTTCCGGGGGTAACTTTTACTCACAGTGGGATCGGGATCCAACTATCAAATAGAAGATATGCAATCTCATTGCAAATTTCAACTCTTGAAAATCCCGATATGGTTTTTACCCCTAGTGTCTTATGACCTTAACTAATGGTCAACAAATCATATGCACTAGTCAAGTTCTACCCGCCATTTCGTGATTGATTTAGACCCACCCGTATGACCTTAACTATGGTCAACAATGTCATACGAATGTCCTAATCGATCGCATCATATGCTTTGTTGGAAGACTTCACTTAGCTACCGTTCACCACGCCTTATCTATGGTCAACAAACGTGGCACAAATACTAAGTACTCTACTTCCTAAAACGGCGGAGGGCTACAGATGGGTTTGATGAAAACCTTTAACATTTTGAACTTGATATCGTTGTAGAATCGAGTGAAAGGAGTGGTTTAAGCTCCGGTTAAAAAATCGAATAGTTTTGTAGTTTATTTCTAGTTTTGCTAAAGAGGTCACTCCCGGTGAAGGGATATCGGCTCTTTTCTCATGGAATCTTGATAGGAAATGACGTTCCTATGCTACAATCGGTCAAACTATTCTTATCGCAGAGATTCTCCATGAAAGACCTGGGTGATACCTCGTACATTCTAGGCATTAAGATGTATAGAGATAGATCTAAGAGATTGTTGGGATTGTCCCAATCGATATACATAGAAACCATACTAAAGAGGTTTAGTATGGAAGATTCCAAGCGAGGTAATTTACCCGCTTGTCACGTGATCACCCTCTCCAAAGTGATGTCTCCAAAGACTGATGAGGAGAGGGCTCGCATGAGAATTATACCCTACGCTTCGGCGGTAGGATCTATAATGTATGCGATGTTATGTACTCGCCCAGATGTAGCTTTTGCACTGAGTGCAGTAAGCAGGTATCAATCCAATCCGGGGGAGAAACACTGGACTGCTGTGAAGAACATTCTTAAGCACTTGCGAAGGACTAAAGAAATGTTCTTGGTGTATGGTAACGGAGACCTCCAAATGGAGGCCTTTACCGATTCTGGCTTCCAGAGCGATAAGGATGATAGTAAGTCCATCTCGAGGTTTGTATTTACCCTAAATGGATGGGCGTTATGTTGGAAGAGTTCCAAACAAGATACCGTCCCTGACTCCACGATGGAAGCTGAGTATATTGCTGCTAATGATGCCTCAAAAGAGGCAGTCTGGATGAGGAAGTTCGTTTCTGAACTTCATGGTTTCCATCCATTGCTTATCCAATACCTTTGTATTACGATAACAATGGAGCCATGGCCTTGGAAATGGAACCGCGGTGCCATCAGAAATCCAGACATATCTTGAGGTGGTATCACCTCATCAGGGAGATAGTGGATAGCCAGGACATCGAGGTACGGAGAGTAGACACGAAAGACAACAAGGCAGATCCATTCACCAAGGCCATCCCTCAAGTCAGTTTGAGAGACTATTCGAGATGTTGGGCATGCGGTACGTCGACAAATGGTTCTAGTGTAGACAATGTGTACTTATTGCACCAACTACATGCCTTAGTGCAAGTAGGAGATTGTTAGATATGTATGCCCTAGAGGCCTGTATTGTATTGGATGCTAGGCATGTATATGTACAGAAACAATCTTTGCTCGAAATGATAGTATGCTATCTGTTTTATCTTCATCTTCACGTGTGATGTGTTGTATTTCATATCTTATATACATGTTGATGAAGCCCTTAGGATTATGCTTGACTACCAGGATTATGATGTAGATCATACTAGTAGGGCATGGGCAGTCTAAAAGCATAACCTTTAATAGTTCCTAGTCGAGGGTATATCGATACAGGGCATCGATATTACCAGAGTAGACTAGTGTGTACGTTTTTTGACCCTGAGGTCGATGGTTGATCCCACAACCATTGGTGTTTGACATCAAATATTGTACACAGGTGCTCATTGGAGAATGGGTACACCGAACAGGACTCGCCGAGAACTCTTAGATGGTATATATACCTATTTTTAAATTGCAGTTCTCTGGTGACACTTGTATATGTTATTCTGTAGACCCGAGATCGTCATAGTGTCTTGTATGATTCCCACTGTGCTTTGATTTCCTCCCTACCACGGCTCTACTGAGTCGTGCAAGGTGTAATTTAGGTGCAGTCCCGAGTCATATGAGGCGGTGAGCGATAGGAGGTGTTTCGTCTCTCCCGGTATAGGGAGTTGATGTCGCGCTATGCATGATTGGCCATAACTGCAAATCCCTGGCCAGGGTTGTCGAGATTTACTGATAAGAGTTATCAATAGTTTCTCGAACCGTTATGAGCCATACATCAGCATGACTTATAAAGTTAACAGGGTCTGACGTTTACCACCCCTAGACTTCATATGCGACATTTCAGACGAAGAGACTGGACTGTATGGTAAGTGTTGCTTACAGGCTCGTTGGTGTTGGGATGAGTTCGCTCTTCGGTCATCTTTTTGTCATGTACCTGGGTAGCCGTTACGCACAGCTAGTGCCGCTGACGTGCTTGTGGTTAAACCCAAGAAAGCTATCATGAGGGACCGTTTTTTCTTGCTCCTGGATTATAGCCTGTTGAGTTTGGAATACTTCAACACTAGGTTGAAGTCCTTTTACTAATACTTGATTCGGACCCATGGTTCTTTATCCCTGGATTACAGCCTGCTGGGTTTGAGAACGCTCTTGAGATTGGTTGACATTCACCCTTGAACTTACGTTAAATTAGTATAGCCAAGTAGAGACCTACTAAGACACTTACATTCACTGCATGTTCACTATACCTACATCATACGGCCAGGCTATACTGCTATGCTAATATTACTTTGCCATGCTTATAAACATATTGTCATACTCATGATACCTTGCCAATAGAATTACATGTACCTGGAATTGCCATGCTTACTGTAATTGACATGTTAAATAACATATCCCCTAGTCCATTGTTTCATGATATACGTTTTATTTATCATTATAATTTTATACTTCACTTCAATTCTTGGGGACTTACCGAGCGGAAGTTCACTGACGGACATTCCATCCTTCTATGTTTTTCTTGGATTGTTCGTCAGATACTGTGGAGACTGAGGAGGTAGACATCTCAGAGGAGGAGTACTATCAGATCGAGACCCAGGCTTAGACTAGTTATCTTTTCTCAGTTTATGTATGCCATTTGTTAGGCATTTCCATTCTTGTATTTCTTTTAGTTGAAATCATGTATTGTAAATGAATCAAGTTGAATGTAAATAAAAGTTGCTGTTCATTTTATATCTCTCGTCATTTCTTGTGCATTTTATATATTGCTTAATTACGCTTAACGTATTTATTTCTTAGTAAATACGTCGCGGGCTTACCACTTCACCGTTTCCGTTTATTGGGAAGCGGGGCGTGAAAGGTTTTGTTGGTGGCCCATGCAGGTCAGTTTTGCATGAAATTATAAGCAATATATAACAAGAAATATGAGATTCAACAAATTTACATCCTTGCAATTCAATTTCCGTTGAATCTATCCTAATCTTTCTTTTCTATCTATGATGATGGATTCTCCCAGCTACCCTAACACCAACGAAGGAAGTACACCACCTCTACCTATCCTTACTGTTCTACCACCTCCACCTACTCTAATCGCTCCACTTACAGAATAGACGATGTTTTTGGAGGCCAACAAAAGCCTACTTGAGGGTCAGCAGGCTCAAAGCACGATTTTACAGGAGCAGATTGCTCTCCTTAAACAGAGTTTCACCCGCTCTGAAGCAGAAGCACCGGGAGTGAAGCAATTTCGAGCGTTACACCCGGAGAACTTCTCAGGGAAAGAGAAACCACTTGAAGCCGAGGAATGGGAACAGTGCTTTGAAGACGACCTAACCGCAGCCTAAGTTCCAGAGGTGCCTTGGGTCAGAATAGCAAAACTCCAGCTTACCGACCATGCCAGAGCCTGGTGGAAGGCTGAGGAGAGCCGACTTGAGCATCCAATCGAGTGGAAGACTTTCCGTGATCTATTTGACGCCAAGTATTTTCCGGAAACCGCGCACTTCGAGATGGAACAAAAGTTCATTCACCTGCAACAAGGATCCATGTAGGATAAGTCAGTGGATGAGTACGATACTTAATTCACCATGCTTGGCAAATTCGCCGCCCATCTAATTCCTACTGCAGAAATCAGAGCCAGGCATTTCCAGCAAGGATTAGACCCTGATATTCAGGCCGCCCTAGCAACGGGGAAATACCTAACCTATGAAGTAGCTTTAAAGTCAGCTCGTCGTTATGAAGCAGTCATTAAAAAGAAGGGAAGGCCACAGTCGGTCGGAATGAAACGTTCCGCCAATCAGATTACTGGGGGAGCCTCTTCTAGGCCAACTCTCCCAGCGCCAGCTATAAGGCCAGGAGGATCATTTCCTGAGACTAAAACCAACTTCTGTATCTATTATAAGAGGACCGGATACCAAGTCAAGGATTGCCGTCGAGTGAATGGTCTTTGTCTGATATGTGGATCATCCTCATATACTATAGGAACTTGCCCACACAACCAGACTGGCCCAATCCCTGCAGCTAGACTTGCTATTCAAGCTCCACCTAATCAGTTAGCCCTTCCTGCACCACCTCCACGCGGACCACCATTACCTTGTTAGCCGTCGATATACCAGCGTGCACAGAGAAATGTGCAGAGACGGTAGGCTTTCACTTTGGCGGCCATGGAAGCCGAAGCTATGGGTCAAGGTAACCTGGTAAATCCCCTCCCATCTTTTTCAGCCATTCAAATTCTTGCATCCTTGCGTCCTTTCAAACATTTTCATGCACTTCCAGTATAATATCAGTAGTTCTTTCACCACCGCTGTAATCTAAGTTTTCTTGAATCTGTTACAACTTCTTTGTATAAATTTAGAGGACAAAATTTTTATAAGGAGGGTAGAATGTAACGACTCTGAAATCTTAGTATGGAAATTCTCCTGTTAATATACAGAAGAGGGTATCACAGCCTGAGTACAAGTTATAAGTTAATTTTATTTAAGAACAGTAATGAACAACTTGTAGCTCAGTGGTAAAGCCTTGAACAGCTGTTACGTTGCCCATGTGTTCGAATCCCATCAGACACATTAATTTTTATGATTTTCTTTTTAAACTGTTTTGACGCCCAAAAGTTTACACGTGCAATGCACATAAAAACGAAAAGACAGAAAAATCAAACATGTGCAGAATGGTTCAAACAAAGAGTTGAACACGTGGCAAGAATCCACTGGCCCCATTCCAAAATTCGACCGGCGGAAACCACTCTTGGGCCGGCACCGACGGGTGGACTATGGCTATTTGTCCCCGTGCTTTGCTCACAAGTCCTTTCCCCTACCCCTAACTCCCCTGCACTGTTTGATTGCTCTGCAATCAAACAGAGACCCTTCATTTCCCCATTTATCCTCATTTTAATGCATTTTAATTCACTCTTTTAATTCAAAAACTCTAATTCGACACTATAAAAACTACACCATGCCCTAGCCCTTCATTATTCTGAAAATTCTAGCCAAAATTTCCTAAGTACAAGAGGAGTACAAGTGTAGTTAGTAAAAGATCAACTTCTGGCGTAGACCGAAGCTAATCCCGGCGTTTCCGCGACACCCCAAAACTTTCCTACCCTTCTTCTACCTCTTCCTAACATAATCAACCGGTAATTCCCTTCCAATCCTCATTCTCGTTCTCTAAAATTCTTTTTCAAAACATATGTCAGAAGTGGAGTTAATACCGACATCTTCTTCTATGTTATATAAAATCCATTTTTTCTTACATATTTGACTTCCATATCCTTACACAAAGTTTGTAATCATAAAACTAATGTTTAGAACCAACTTTCAGACAAAAATATCATGAAACGTAATTTTAATTTAACCTTTACATTAAAATACAATGAACTTTATATATATCATCTTATATTCGTTTGTCAAACCATACCTTTAGAAAACTTCACGGTGTAATGACCTACCCATCACATACACACATGTTTCCATAGCATGATACCCTTTGAGCATATTTTTAGTTACGATTACAATATTTTATCAAAATACCACGTATTATAAAACGGATTTCTTTTAAATTGTATTTTAAATTCTTTGCAAATAACCCTCTACAACCCTTTTTAGGGGACCCGCTACTGGATAGTACGGATTATCGCACATCTTTAGGCTAGTAGAGCGAGATGCGGACCTCCTCACGGAGCATTCGGTCTCGAAAAGTTTTAAATACGGTTTTTAAGAAAAACGCATTTTTCTACTTAAATAAAAATTATTTTTTAATAATTATATAAAAATTAAAAATCCATATATTTTCAAAATATAATAAACTTACATTTTTTAAAATGAAAGAATTACAAGTTTCAATAAAATACCATAAATATACCAACAAAAGACAAGTTTTACAGTAAAATACTATGAACTTCCAAAATTAATTTTTTATCACTAAAATACCTCAAATCTCTAAAACTCATGCTCATGAAAACCCTAATAATATAAATAACCCCTCGAGGTTTATTTTTAACTATATTAAAAATATTTTTCATAAAACCCCCTCGAGTTATATAAAAACAATATTTAAGGACTTTAGTAAATATAGGTTTAAGTGGGATCAATTATCTTGAGCCCCAGGGAGCCAGAGAAAGTGAGTGCTTACCTATTTAAGGTAAAAAAACTTAACGGAGTTATCAATGTTAATTGTCTTAGAAAAAGACATAAATCCTGCCGTCCATGTGCAACAGTTACCGATGACTCCCGAACCTAATTCAAGATCTAAATCAGTTTACAAGTGTCTGACTCAGTCAGAGTCTAATCCAAAACAGAATCCAATATCAAACACGAATACTTGAACATGAACATGAACACTCGAATTCAAACCATCAATCTCAAACATGTATATTTGACTTAACCAAACTCTGGTTATAATTGGAGATGAACCTAACATGAATACCAGAACACAATGGTTGCTATTTAAACTGACTTGACTCGAACCATGAATACAACTTGACACGAATACATGATATTGACATGAACTCAATCTTGCAATTTTATGTATTCATGGATTCGAGCAAGGATGATAATCTTATCTATAACGTAGAATACACGAGGTGTTGGGATAGTTCATGCGTGAATCCAACGAAATCTCAGGAGTCCCCCTAGTTCATGAATCCATATCTACTAACACAAGAAAGCAATCATGAGAGCCCGTGTTTCTTTACTCCTGGTTTATAGCTTTGGAATACTTCAACACTAGGTTGAAGTCCCGTTACTAACACTTTATTCGGTCCCATGGTTCCTTACCCCTGGATTACAGCCTGTTGGGTTCGAGAACACTCTTGAGATTGGTTGACATTCACCCTTGAACTTACGTTAAATTAGTATACCTAAGTAGAGACCTACTAAGACACTTACATTCATCGCATGTTCACTATACCTACACTACACGGCCAGGCTATACTTCTATGCTAATGTTACTTTTCCATGCTTATAAACATATTATCATATCCATGATACCTTGCCAATAGAATTACATGTACCTGGAATTGCCATGCTTACAGTAATTGACATGTTAAATAACATATCTCCTAATCCATTGTTTCATAATATACATTTTATTTATCATTACACCTTTATACTTCACTTCAATTCTTGGGGACTTACCGAGCGAAAGTTCGCTGACGGACATTCCAACCTTCTTTGTTTTTCTTGGGATGTTCGTTAGATATTGTGGAGACTGAGGAGGTAGACATCACAGAGGAGGAGTACGATCAGATCGAGTCCCATGCCTAGACCAATTATCTTTTCTCAATTTATGTATGCCATTGTTTAGGCATTTCCATTTTTGTTTTTCTTTTAGTTGAAATCATGTATTGCAAATGAATCAAGTTGAATGTAAATAAAAGTTGTTGTTCATTTTATATCTCTTGTCATTTCTTGTACATTTTATATATTGCTTAATTATACTTAACGTATTTATTCTTAGTAAATACATCGCTGGCTTGCCACGTCATCGTTTCCGTCTATTGGGAAGTTTTGCGTGACATCATATCTCAGGTACCGTCTCATCAAATCGGTCCTTATATCCATCTGTCTCATATCGCTCCGATTGGTAATCTTCGGATATCCACCGAGTCCAATACCGTCACCGGTAGGAAGTGTTCCCATGTCAGGCTCAACGCCTTTCTATACGATCTTCTTACCTCGGGGTACCGTACCGGGTCCACCATCTATCAGCAATCGGTTTTTTCCCTGCCTCAATTCGGATAATCATCATAGCTCAGCACCGAGAAATCTCATGGTGGACGTCAAAATATCATATCAAGAAAAAACCAGTTTTTTAAAATATTCATAGGTTTTTAAATAATATCTGCGGTTTCTCAAATCCAGAAATCTCATGAAAGCAGAATCTCAAAGAAAATAGAAATCATGAAATAATATATACAGGAGAAGAACAATTCTGCAATGCATAACAAGTGTGTTCATATGAGCGTGTCGTATAGCAAACTAAGAAAGTGCAATAACTAAACTAGTATGTGGTACTGGGTATTAAACAGTAACTAAAATTCTAACAGGTTATAAGGTGATACAGTAATATAACGAGTTCTATCTGTATACGTGGCATGGCAATTACCGATGATGTGTGTGTGAGCATACGAGTAGGTGTATGTGCAACATGTGCATCATCGGTAATGGTGTGTGTCCTAGCAAACGAAGTCATGTAAAGATAAGGGTATGAAACGTAGTATATATATCGTAAATGAAAGAAATGCGTGCGTATGCAGAAATAAGAAATCGTAATGTGAGCGTAAATAGAATAAAGAAATCGTAAACGTGAACGGTATAAAAATGCGCAACTACATATGAGCCATACAGTTATACTTTAAAATAGTACGAATCGTTATTTTAGAAAATAGGGGCTACGATGTTTTTGAAAAGATACCATTTAAAAAGTCGCAGCGTCCCCTTGAAGTTATCATTTGAAAGTGCGTAACGATTCGTTAGTTTTGAAAGTAGGTATGGCTCTAAACATATTATAATATCTACTTCGTGATTTTAAATAAGATTTTCTCGAGTCGAAATAAATATCGGCGATCCATCTTCATCATATCACGTACGGAATATCCATCGTACAATATCATCAAATTAATAGTACGGATCTATAGAAACGTACATCATCTCATATCATATCCTTATATCATTAGTAGACTTATATCATATAAGGTAATCGTGTGTGTGTGTATACTTACATAAGTAGATATAGCTCATAGGCTAGGAATAGTACTAAGTGTATATCATTCTACAAAGTATAGACCTATACGAATATGGTAGCCTAGCAAAACCTATTGACTAAGTATAATTTATATATATATATATATATATATCCTAATTTTACTGTTGGGGGGTGCTATACACCAGATTTCTCCCACAGATATACATCTACTCACCTAATATCCTCGCTCAAGCCGAAGTCGATGAACGCCTTGCTCTCCTTCGTGGTCTCGGAAGTCCACGCGAATGTACCTACAATTGAGTCCATAAACAAAATCCAATAAAAACACGATTCGAATTGCATAAAAATTCATATCTAAAAATCATTACGAAAATCAAAGGGCACATAGGTTAGAACTTATGGTCAACGCATGCTTAAACAACAAAATAACCCACGACGTCGATGGATGAATGTCAAACGACCGAGTCAAAACACAAACACCAAAAATAAAGCTTTCAAATATCGCAAAATACTGACAGAAACTTAGTAAAATAACTCCAGATTTTTCTTAAGGTGATTTTAGACTTTTTAGAGTATAAGATAGTCTTAGTTATCTAGTGAGAGAGCTTCAGACAAAACCCTGAAAGACTAAATCAAAATTTGACCCGCAATTGGTGGCTAAAGTGAATTTATTTGTGGCCATGGTGAAGAATTTTGGGCTCGGGCTTCTATGGTGTCTTTCTACTAGTCTATATATCTCTCAGTATCCTTTATTTAATTTTCAGAGTCCCTGAGTAGCTCCAGATTTCATTTGAACATCAATAGTCAAAGAAAAACCGATATCGGAAAATTCTAAACCCGTCTTGACCAAGGTTACTTGCACTAACATGTCTTTATCTATCACTTAAAAAGCTTATATTCACTAACTAGGCCTTTACTACACCACCACTACTCATATCACCCATCAAAACTCACTATATCTTACCCTAGAATTTTCCAAGTTCATAAAACGTGTATATATCAACTCTAAACTAGATGTGAATGCATGAACTCAAGAAACTTATCAAAAAGTTAGAGTTTTACCTTATAAAGTTTAAGAATATTTATGCCCTAGAGGCTATTATTATTTGATATAGTGGATGCTTGGACATATATATAGAGGACTTTCTTGCTCGATATGATAGTATACTATTTGGTTGCTCTTTATCATAACAAGTACACTTGTATTATTATACCGTCTCTCTGTTACTTGTTGATAAAGCCCTAAGGATGTAGGCTTGACTACCAGGACTATGATGCAGATCATACTAGTGGGGCTTGTGTAGTCCACAAGCACATCCATTAACAGTTCCTAGTCGAGGGAATATCGAGACAGGGCATCGATATTCCAATGTAGACAAGTGTGTACGTTTCTTGATCCTGTATGGGGCGATGGTTGATCCCACAATCATTGGTGTTTGACATCAAAGATTGTACACAAGTGCTCATTAAAGAATGGGTACACCGAACATGACTCGCCCAGAACTCCTAGATGGTACCATACCTATCGTCAGATAGCGGTTCTCTTGTGACACTTGTACATGTTAGTCTATAGACCCGAGATTGTCATAGAGTATTGTGTCGTTCCTACTGTGCTTTGATTTCCTCCCTACCACGGCTCAAAGGAGTCGTGCAAACAGGTGGATTTTGGGTACATTCCCGAGTCACATGGAGGCGGTGAGCGATAGGAGGGGTTTCAAGTGTTATAACTGGATTATTGAATCAAGTGTTGATTCAATGATATATGTATATGTTGTTAATATATATTTGATATTAGCCGGATAATATTTGATATAACCGGATTATTGAATCAAGTGTTGATTTAATAATTTGATATATATATATATATATATATATATATGTTATATATATTAACTAGTATTGAATATTAGACGGTTATATATGATATAGCCGGATTATTGAATCAAGTGTTGATTTAATAGTTTGATACACACACACACATATATATGATATTAGTCGGTTATATGTGATATAACCGGATTATTGAACCATGTGTTCATTCAATAATTTGATATATATCTATATATTTGATATATATATATATAAACTAATATTAGCTCACTAAAGATTTTCTTCTCTTTATACATATTAATATATATATGTGATATATATAATTTTATGTATTACATGTAGGGTTTCCTTAGCACCATGCCTAGGGTTTGCAAGTATCAAACATGCCACAACAAAAAATTTAGGGGATGCTAAGCAAACTAACCTAGGAAACGAACTAGAAAGTTAGGGTAACACAAACATGTAATCAAACATTACATATAAATGAACAAGGAATACAACCTTTGTTTACTGGTCCTTCACTTAAATAGCCCTATGTAGTAGTCCTTTCGCTCCAAGCATCGATCTCCCGGACTCAAGATGGGCTCCACCAAGCGATATGAATAAGCATGCTTGAAGTCTTCGAGGCCGAAGATGATCTACGTCGAGGAAACTCAAGCACAAATTACCTCTTCACTAATGGAAGATTAGTGAAGTAAACACCCTAAACTAAATGGCTAATAGTAGAGGATGATGAAGTAGGAATTTTGCTCACTTTAGATTTTCTTTTCTCACTATTTTTATTCACTTCCTCATAACTTAGAAGCTTGAGGGAGATGAAGAAGATGATGAAGTGAATGAAAAAATGAAACTCATGAGGTTAGATTTGCAATCATGGGTGAGTTCATATCATATACTAACTCATGTAGAGAATAAACCATGGTTTTAGGATAATGGTTAGGTTAATAAATATCCTAAGTAAAACAAAACAAGTGGACTAAGTCAATGGTTCTGCAAGCTTCCATTAAGCTCAACCATGACAATTTTCCACTAATTTTGAATTACTTAAAAATAAATATGAACCCACATTAACCTAAGCATGGTGTGAGTTTCATACATGCATGTTGCATGTGTAACCTAGCAAGACACACTAATATATATCACATATATATTATGTGTGCACAAAAGAAAGCAATACAATTAACATATATCACATATATATTAAATGTATCATGAGTGGGAAAATGAAATGCTTGAGTGAGTAAATATTAGTTAATGTAATTTAATATAACAAATATATAAATATACATTAAATTATTAAATCAAAACTTGATTTAATAATCCGGCTATATCATATATAACCGACTAATATCATATATATCATTTTACCGGATCAAATGTCATTTTACCGAATCAACATTTGATCCGATAACCCGGCTATATCACATATAACCTGCTGATATCATATATCGCGAGAGTAGAATACGGTATCACATACGCGTATTAATCTCAGTCCCGCACTTATCACATATGTGCTCCTACTTCGTTTCTCCTTAGATAGGAAACCTCTGTGTAGGACTCTAAAGACTTGTCAATACGCCGGCAGTAGGTGATGATCATATCAAACACCCACAAGCCGCAAGCGGTCTGCTAAACGTAACGTCCAACCAGGTATTGAGCGATCAGATGATCAACAAGCAAGCCTGCTCATACTCCTGTGACTCCAATCAGTGAAACTAACGTACAGTCCGGTCTCTTCGTCTGATATGTCGCATATCACAGCCTGGAGGTGGTATAACGTCAGACCCCAATAGCCTGATAAGTCATGCCGATGCAAGGTCCATAAAGGTTAGAGAAACTACCGATAACACTTACCAATAGATCTCAGCAACCCTGGCCTGGGATTTCTTGTTATGGCTAATCGAGCATAGCGCAACATCAACCCCCAATACAGGAAGAGACGAATCCCTTCCTATCGCTCATTGTCTCCATGTACTCGGGACTGTACCCAAAAACCACTTGTTTGGACGACTCAGTAGAGCCGTGGTAGGGTGGAAATCAAAGCATAGTAGGAGACAAACAAGACTCTATGATGATCTCGGGTCGACAAACTAATCTGTTCCAGTGTCACCAGAGAACTGCAATCTGATGTGAGGGGTAATACCATCTAGGAGTTCTCGGCGAGTCCTGTTCAGTGTACCTTGTCTCCACTGAGCACCCGTATACCTTCTCTGTTGTCAAACACCAATGGACTTGGGATCATCCATCGCCCATCATACGGGTCAAGAAGCGTATACGCTAGTCTACTTTGGAATATCGATGCCCTATCTCAATACTCCTACGACTACGAACAATTGAAGGATGTACTCACAGACTACCAAGAACCTACTAGTATGATCTCTATGATAATCCTGGAAGTCAAGTACACATCCTAAGGGCTTTATCAACATGTAACAGTGAGACAGTAAGTATACATGTTAAGATAAAGAGCAACCAGATAGCATACTATCATGTCGAGCAAGAAAGTCCTCCCTATGTATGTCCAAGCATCCACTATAATATACATCATATGTAAAATAATGGCCTCTAGGGTATACATATAACTAGCAATCTCCCACTTTCACTAGGGCCATTTGTTGCAGTATCTTATACCCAACGTCCCATTAAAAGTCTCTCATGGGAAAAGACTTTCATGAGTGGATCCGACGTATTATCCTTCGCGTCAACTCTCCAGACCTTAATCCCCTGGAGATCAATCATCTCCCTGATCAGGTTATAATGTCCTCAGAATATGCCTGAAACGCTAAAGGGATCTGCGTTCCTAGGCCAAAGCCATAACTCCATTGTTGTCACAATAACAGTTATTTGACGCTCAATGGTAGGAACCTTGTTAATCTCATGAATAAGAAATGCCCAGACAGCCAATTTGGTAGTATCGTTGGTAGCAAACTATTCAGCCTTTATCGTCTACTATGTCACGGTATCTAGCTTGGAACTCCTCCAACATACCGTCCCTCCGCTGAGGGTAAAGACAAAGCCCGTGACTGACTTTCAGTCGTCCTTATCACTCTGGAAGCTGGAACCAAGAACATTCATTTAGTGCTTCTCAAGTACATAAGAATGTCCTCCACAACTGTCCAGTGATTCTCCCAAGATCCGATTGATTCCTGATCGCTACTCCTAGTGAGATAGCTACATCTGGTCTGGTGCATAACATCGCATACATGATAGAGCCTACTGCCGAAGCATAGGGTATCCCTTGCACGCGAGCTCTCTCCAAATCAGTCTTGGAAGACATCTTTTTGGAGAGAGTGATTCATGAGTAACTGGGCGAACTACCACGCTTAGAATCTTCCATACTAAACACCTTTAGTATGGTGTTAATGTACCTGGATTTGGGACACTCCCAACATCCACTTAGATCTATCACCATAGATCATAATCCATAAGATGTAGTAGGTATCATCCAGATCTTCCATGGAGAATCCTCGTGATAAAAGGAGCTTGACCGAGTGTAGCATAGGAAACCGTTTCCTATCAATAGTATGTTATCTACGTACAGTACGTGGAAGACAACCTTACTCTCTACAACCTTCTTGTATACAAGGTTCGTCTACCATTTGATGAAGTCAAACTCTTTGACTGCCACATCAAAACAGATGTTCCAACTCCGCGATGCTTGCTTTAATCCTGATGGACTTAAACATAGCTTTGAAAGTCTTAACTTTTCCATCTACACCAAGAATCTTCTCAAGATCCATTTGCTCCTGATGGGTTTTACCTCTTCAGGTGCAACAATCAAAGTCATACTTTGTTGGTGTATATGGATTCCATCTTTGATTGCATAGCATCCAGCCATTTCACAAAGTCTCCACTTGTGATGGCCTGCCTGAACCTAGTTTGTCCATCATCTACCAAGATGCAATCCTCTCTCCCACTGTCACCGAGAAGACCGTAGTATCTTTCAATTGGATAAGAAACCCTACCAGATTCGCGGAGAGGCAGAGGTTCGTTGGAGAGTATTGAATCCTTTAGTTTTACCAAATCACCAGCTGTTAGTTTGTCCAACTGGAACTACTTCCAGTTCTACTTCATGACCACCAATTTCTTCATAAAAAATTCTTTTTCTAAAAGGGTGGCATACTGAGAAACAAAACACCTTTTGCTCCTCAGTATGGTAGAAGATATACCCTCGCAAATATTTGGGATATCCTAACAAACTTATACAGAACTAACCTTGCCTCAAGCTTGTCCGGATTTTGCTTTTGAACACAGGCCGGACAACCCCATATCTTAACTCGTTTAAGATATGGTCTCTTCCCATTTCATATCACATATGGAGTGGTAGGCACTGATTTGGACGGAACCCCATTCAATAGGTATGCAGCTTCTCAAGTGCATAACACCAAAAGAAAATAGGTAACTCAGCAGTACTCATCATAGAGCGCGCCATATCTCATAGGGTGCGATACCTTCGCCCCGATACACCGTTGTGCTGTGGTGTACTCGAAGGAGTAAGCTGAAAGAGAATCTTATTTTCCTTTTAGAATCTCCAGGAACTCCATGCGCAAGTATTCGTCTCCTTGATCAGATTGAAGGACTTTAATAGTTCTACCCGTCTGGTTCTTAACTTCAAGCTTATATTCCTTGAATTTCTCAAAAGTTTCAGACTTGTGTTTGAACAGGAACATATGTTCGAATCCTGAGAGAAGATCAGTGAATATAATGAAGTACAAAGAACCAACCTTGGCATTTGTAGACATAGGACCGTATACATCATAATGTATCCGTCCCAAGAGTTCAATAACTCTTTCTCTGTTTCCAGTAAACGGAGTATTGGTCATTTTACCTTTGAGACAAGACTGGAAAGTGTCATAAGATGAAAATTCGAATGGATTCAAATATTTATCTATATGTAACTTAGCTAGTTGTGTCGCATTGATATGACCTAGTCTACAATGCTACAAGAAGGATTCATTCATTTCTGAATTATTCCTCTTGTTTGTGTTCTATATGCTTTGAACTATGGTTTGATTTAGAATGTTTATGCTATTTCATAACGTGCCTGATCCAATCAACTCTTGATTAAGGAAAATGTTCACAACGTTATCCTTCAATACAAAATTATATCCTTCTTTAACTTATTTTAGAAACTGATGTAATGTTGTATATCAGGTTCGGTATATAATAACATTCGTTCAGAATCAATGCATTAATAAAAGGTGATATTTGCCAACAAGTTTGGCTGCAACACTTGCACCATTCTCTTTACTTAGAGACATATCACCCATTCCCAGTTATCTACCTTTCTGCAGCTGATTTGTATGAAATTTTAATGATCAAAAATATAATTACCGCAATCAAGAACGGCGTCGCTTGGTAGCTAGCCGGTGAGTACGGGTCGGTCTACAGGGATGTTGTAAATCTCCTAAATGTTCTTAGGAGCTAATTCCAAAGGGTGTTCGATCTTCTAATTAAATCTAAAAACGAAGTTGAGTTATACTAGGGTTAGGAAACTTGCTAGGATTTGGTTTAGGTAAAGTTTGGTAAATAAAGATCTACACCTCTTTCCAATGCCTTAAATTAGATATCATATTAGGGGTTATGGTAATTATTAATAAAAGGGATTAGGATGATTGGGAAGATGTTTCTTCCTCTAGATCCTTGTCCGTCCTTTGTCAATCCTTACCCTAACCTACATAGAAAACTTTCAAATCCGGTCTTTTATACTACGGATCACCGTTACCTCGTGGGTAGAGTGCCGTAGGGAGCGGAAGATGAAAGTATGCATGGAGTCCTAATATTCATAAGAGATTGGCAAAGAAAAGAGATGAGGGATCTTCATCTCTCAAACCCTTCCCTATTCCTAACCCTAACAAACGAGGAAACTACTCGCTCATTGAGGGATCTACGAAAGACATAATTTTTGTTTTATTTTGATTTAAGAGATGAAAGATCTACTGCAAGTTAATAAAAATTCTAAACTATATTAAACTAGAGCAAGAAAAGAAATTACCTAGGGCAGAAATTAAAACTAAAACTAGGGCAGAAAAATAAACCTGCTTACGATTGATGCTCTCCAACTTCAACGTAAACTGAAATTTTATTGATGAATAGAGGCATGAAAAATACAATGAATTGTGTCTCTATTTATAGGACATAGAAAACCCTAGGTTTACAATTGCCGCACGTCTGCATTTACCAAAATACCCCTAGGTTGACTAGTCAGCGCCGCCAAGAAACTTGGTAAAAAATTCTGCAATTACGGGCTCTATATGGCCGCGGAACCGCGGCCGCAGCAGGGGTTGGGCCGCGGTTCCGCGGCCCAATGGTGGATTTGAGTGCTGAAAACTCTGGTTCTTGCTCTGGGCTTTTTAAGCTTCCTGATTCTTTGGTTCTTTTCTCCATTTGGATTCTAGGTCTTCTCCAGATCTTTCAGTGAATACTTGTAGTGGACTTTTAACCGTTCGCTTTGACATCTTGGACCTTGCGTTGCCTTGTACATTGTGAACTGTTCTTCGTCTAGGCTTGACTAAGATCCTTCTATTTGTTGGTCAAAAGTCCCTCTCTTGTATCGTCTTTTGTCTTTTTCACTGTTTTCGCTCTAAGAACCTGTTGCCTGTACTATGTAGCAGACAAGGGTAAAAAGTACCTTTTTTATTTGTAAAATTCATAAGAATGGGGAATATAATAATGAAAGACTATGATATGAACAAATACCCCCAAACTTATCTTTTGCTCGTCCACGAACAAACCTAATTTTATTCTCGACAAAAAACCTAACCTCACTTTCGCAGGGAAACGCGATTGCACTGAGCTCGTGCAACAAGTCGTTACACCTCTAGGTGTCCCTAGTAGGAGGAGTGTTGTCTCCTGAGGGTTTTCAGCGGATTCTACCCACAAAATCCTATCAATTTGGCTTTTCGACTTTTGTTCTCCAATTAGGTTTCCTAACAAGGAATTCTATTATCGTCGACTCGTAAATTATCCACCCATATTCTTCGCACTTCCTAATCATTTAACTTAAGATTATATATGTTCTATAGACTTACTTAGCTTTCGGCATTTCATAAGTTTTCCTTCTAGGGTTCCATCTCCACTTAGGAATTTTTAACAATTCTACTAAAGATACAAGTTCTATTATTCACTCCTTTCTCTCGTCTAAACTCCAATCACATACCTCTACGTGTGTGTAAATATCACCCCTACACTTGGAAATTCAAATCATGCAATCATACTCTTATCCGTTGTCCAAAGCACTTATTAATTGGTGAATTTTAATTTAATTTTGCTTACACATCCTTCATGCGACCGTTAATACTTCTTGAGGTACCAACAACCGATTAGAAGATGCGTTGGCACTTTAAAGCGTATTTCCTAGTCTTGCCACACCCAAGGCTTTAGCAGTGACTCCCAAACCAGTTGGTCTAAGGCACTAGGTGATGAAGCACCCTCGCTAAATATTTTTCTATTTTTTTTAGCCTTAAGTAATCACAAAAACCAGTGTTCATTTTTTTTCTTTATTCACAGTTGTATTATTTTTTTTTCTCATTTTCTTCGTACTAAGGACTTTAGAAAGAGCATTTCAATGTCTCCTATACTATTCCAAGTTTCAAGGTGCGTGATTGCGCAATTTGTAGGGTATACATTTTCAGAATCTAGACTTAAGCTAGGAATTATTTTTCAAACTTATACTCTAATAAAAATATCAATACTTTTCCTTTGTTTCGACTTAGCCCAAGAAGTGAACTTAAAATTTGCCTATTTCTAAATAAACTACAAAGACATATACTTTCTACCGTTAAACTTTAAGAAAGGTTTTTTTAGGGTTTTTAATTTACTAAGTCTAAGATCTAGTTGTTCCTTGCCAGTTGACCTATTTGTCAACCTCAAGTCAAATACAGCCAAAATTGAATACATTAATTTTTATAAAAAAAAATTTGAAATTTTTAATTTTTTATGGGTTTTTCTTTTTCTATTTTTTTTTTCTTTCAAATTTTTCAATTTTTATGATTTTTATATAAGAATGCAATGCAGAAATATACATATGAATGCGAAGGAAGAAAACTTACCGAGCATACCCCCAAACTTAAACTGGACAGTGTCCTCACTGTCATGCAGCACCAAGTGGGTCCATAATGTCGGCAATTTCCTGCTTATTAACATATTTACAAATGATACACACCCCCAAACTTATTTGAAATAAAGTTTGAAAAAATTTATTGGAAATTCGGGGGTGAAAGTGGAGGAGATTTAATCGGTGTAGATAGGCTCCTGCAAAAACAGGAGCTCCTCCGATGGGTCCGCTGTGAGGAACGGTTTTAATCGATATCCATTTACTTTGAATAAAGTACCGTCCTCCGGATTTTCAAGATCGACTGCACCGTGCGGATAAACGGTGCGAACTACAAATGGTCCTTTCCACCTAGAACGGAGCTTGCCGGGGTGATAATGCAACCGAGTGTCATAGAGTAAAACCTGTTGACCAGGTTTAAATGTTTTTCGCAAAAGGTGTTTATCGTGGAACTCCTTAGTTCGGTTTTTAGCAATTACGGCATTATCATAATCCTCATCCCGCAGCTCTTCTAGTTCATTTAATTGCAGCTTTCGATTGCTGCCCGCAGCTCCTAATGATAAATTCAACTCTTTCATAGCCCAAAATGCCTTGTGCTCAATCTCTACTGGGAGTTGGCAAGCCTTCCCGAAAACAAGCCGGTATGGAGACATAGCAAGATCGGTCTTGTATGCAGTACGGAAAGCCCATAGTGCATCGATCAATTTGAGTGACCAATCTTTACGTTTTGTAGAAACCGTTTTCTCCAAGATCTGCTTAATTTGCCGATTCGAGACCTCGGCTTGCCCACATGTTTGGGGATGGTATGGCGTTGACAGCTTGTGGGTAATAGAATATTTGCGCATTGAGGACTCGAAAGTCCTATTGGAAAAGTGAGAACCATTATCACTTATAATCGCTCGAGGGTGCCCAAATCGAGAAAAGTTGTGTACTTTAAGAAATCGAACGACAACCTTGTTGTCGTTCGTTCGGCTAGGCACAGCCTCGACCCACTTTGAAACGTAGTCAACAGCCAAAAGAATATACACATTCCCAAAAGAATTAGGAAATGGTCCCATGAAGTCAATTCCCCAAACATCAAAAACATCCACAACCAAAATTGGTTGGAGCGGCATTTCATTTCTCCGCGATATCCGGCCCAAGTGTTGGCACCGGGAGCAAGTCTTGCAGTATTCATATGCATCCTTGAAGAGTCGTGGCCAATAGAAACCACACTGCAAGATTTTCTCGGCTGTCTTCTATGGGCCAAAGTGTCAGCCACACGCTTGATCGTGGCAAAAAGATAGCACACTCTTAAACTCGTTTTCCGGCACACACCGACGAATGATTTGGTCGGAACAGTATTTAAAAAGATAAGGTTCATCCCAGTAAAAATGCTTTGCTTCGGACAAGAATCAAAGTTTATCCTGTTTCGACCAATCTTTAGGTATCAAGCCGGTGGCCAAATAGTTTACGATATCAGCGAACCATGGGTCACAAGAAACGGTCAAGAGTTGCTCATCGGGAAAAGCATCAGTGATTGGAAGTTTAAGTGTAGGCGAAGAAGGAAGTCGTGAAAGGTGATCGGCCACTACGTTTTCATATCCTTTTTCGTCCCTTATGACAAGGTCAAACTCTTGTAGCAAGAGGATCCAACGTATTAGCCTCGATTTAGCATCCTTCTTCGCAAAAAGGTGGCGAAGAGCTGAATGGTCCGTATACCCAAAGACTGGAGAGTCGATTAAATAAGGCCGGAATTTTTCAAGTGCAAACACAACGGCTAAAAATTCTTTTTCCGTTGTTGTGTAGTTTAGTTGGGCATCATTTAGTGTTCGGCTAGCGTAATAAATTACGTGCGGCATTTTATTAATATGCTGTCTAAGAACAGCACCAATGGCAAAATCTGATGCGTCGCACATTATTTCGAAGGGATGCGTACAGTCTGGAGATGAAAGAATGGGCGCAGAAATGAGAGAATGTTTCAATGACTCGAACGCTTCCATGCAAGTTGAGTCAGAATCAAATGTTGTGTCCTCGGCCAATAAGAGAGTCAATGGTCTAGCAATCTTGCTAAAATCCTTGATGAACCGTCAATAAAAACCGGCATGGCCAAGGAAAGCTCGGATGTCTTTGACGCATTTAGGAGGAGGAAGATTAGAAATAACCTCAATTTTGGCTTTATCAACCTCTATGCCGTTTTGCGAGATGACATGTCCTAAGACAATGCCTTCTCGTACCATAAAGTGGCACTTCTCCCAATTTAAAGTTAGATTCTTATCCCTACAGCGGGTAAGAACAGCGTCAAAGTGTAGCAAACACTCGTCGAAGGAGTCACCAAAAATGGAGAAATCATCCATAAAGATCTCCAAAATCTTTCCAACCATGTCTGAAAAGATCCCCATCATACACAGCTGAAATGTAGTGGGTGCATTGCATAACCAAAGGGCATGCGACGATAAGCAAAAGTGCCAAAAGGACAAGTAAATATGGTTTTGTCTTGATCCTCTTTGGCGATGGGGACTTGGTTATAGCCGGAATAGCCATCTAAAAAGCAGTAAAACTCGTGCCCAGCCAATCGTTCTATCATTTGGTCAATGAAAGGTAAAGGAAAGTGGTCTTTCCTTGTCGCGGCATTGAGTTTTCTATAGTCGATGCAAACTCGCCACCCAGTTTGGGTGCGAGTAGGAATTAACTCATTTGCCTCATTTGTAATGACCGTGATGCCCGATTTCTTTGGCACAACATGAATAGGGCTAACCCATTGTCTATCCGAGATAGGGTAAATGATACCACTATCAAGACATTTAATAATCTCCTTCTTGACAGCCTCTTTCATAATGGGGTTGAGGCGTCTTTGTGGATCCCTCACCGGCTTGGCATCATCCATCAAGTGTATATGATGTTCAACTATGAGGGGACTAATCCCCTTGATGTCCTTCATAGACCAGCCAAAAGCTTGCCGATTATTTTGTAAGTGTAAGTCGATGTAGTACACCCCAGTACTTGTGGGGAGGCGGAAATTTCAAAAACGATCAAGTTTAAAGAACGAACATCGACTAACCGCTTGAATCGAAGCTAAACGATAACTAACCGAACAAATAGTTATTCTAAACTACTAAGCTTAGGGATTATACCTATCGAAACTAGTCCTTCTGTTGGGGTAAAAATTTACACCCCCGTTGACCGGTTTAACCCGTTAATCGGAGGTTCCTTCGCTCCAAATGCGAGGGGTAATTAACGGCAGCTTAGTCCGCGGTTGCCGGAGATTCGGATCCCCACAATCAATAAACCCCGGCCTACCCTAGGCAGGGGGAATCTGTAATGCGCCTGACAAGCGCGCGCGTATTCCCATCTCAATGGGGTGACGAAAAACACCCTACAGATTCTGGCACGCCCGGTGGGACCATCTCTCCTCCCATATTTCGGGTTAAACGTTCATGCGAACTCAGTCAATATATATACCTATATTTATACTGAAATAATGCTCTTTCATGCAGATTTTTCAAACAATCACCTTCTGACGATGTCTTCGATGATGAACTCAGCTCCCGTCTCCTACACGATGAAGATAGACTCCAGGACGGTCCTTCCGGCCAGTCTCGGGCGACAATGGGAGGAGCCGCTGCTACCATTCGGCTCTATTATGTTCATACCAATTGGCGCCATCCCAGCTCCTCAAGCCCCGGTGGCAGACAAACCAGTCTCGAAAGGCAAAAGGCCAAATGTGGTGGTCGCGAGGGCACCTCAGCCCAAGCGCAAGTCCGTTTCCGAACGACTCTCCATGGCCCCAGCTGGGGGCAAGGCCACCAACACCAACAAAGCTACAATGCGTCCCGAGCATGCTCCAGCGGTGCTCTTGACCACTGCTCGATCAGGTATCTTCTCTGACCTCTACGTCTTTAAACTGGAAACAGATGACCTCTAAGTCTTTAAACTGGAAACGGATGACCTCTACGTCTTTAAACTGGAAACAGATGACCTCTACGTCTTTAAACTGGAAACAGATGACCTCTACGTCTTTAAACTGGAAACAGATGACCTCTACGTCTTTAAACTGGAAACGGATGACCTCTACGTCTTTAAACTGGAAACGGATGACCTCTACGTCTTTAAACTGGAAACGGATGACCTCTAAGTCTTTAAACTGGAAACAGATGACCTCTAAGTCTTTAAACTGGAAACAGATGACCTCTACGTCTTGAAACTGGAAACAGATGACCTCTACGTCTTTAAACTGGAAACAGATGACCTCTACGTCTTTAAACTGGAAACAGATGACCTCTACGTCTTTAAACTGGAAACAGATGACCTCTACGTCTTTAAACTGGAAACAGATGACCTCCACGTCTTTAAACTAGAAACAGTAGACCTCTAAGTCGCTAAACTGGAAATGGAAGACCTCTAAGTCTTTAAACTGGAAACAGATGACCTCCAAGTCGTTAAACTGGAAACAGATGACCTCCAAGTCTTTAAACTGGAAATAGTAGACCTCTAAGTCTCTAAACTGGAAACAGATGACCTCTACGTCTTTAAACTGGAAACAGATGACCTCTAAGTCTTTAAACTGGAAATAGATGACCTCCAAGTCTTTAAACTGGAGACAGATGACCTCTACGTCGTTAAACTGGAAACAGATGACCTCTAAGTCTTTAAACTGGAAACATATGACCTCTACGTCTTTAAACTGGAAACAGATGACCTCTAAGTCGTTAAACTGGAAACAGCAGACCTCCAAGTCGTTAAACTGGAAACAAATGACCTCTACGTCTTTAAACTGGGAACAATCGACCACCATGTCATTAAACTGGGAACAATCGACCTCTAAGTCGTTAAACTGGGAATGTAAAAAAAATGTAAATAAAAAAAAATGTGTAAATAAAAGAAAAATAAAGAAAAGCCGAAATGATGGGGCAACTCGCAATAAAAATCAGCGAGTAAAAATAAAAATGAAAAATAGCCGAAATGATGGGGCAACTCGCAATAAAAATCAGCGAGTAAAAATAAAAATGAAAATAAAGCCGAAATGATGGGGCAACCGCGAATAAATAGCCGAGATGATAGGGCAATCGCGACCTTCGCGATAAGAAAAGCTGAAATGATAGAGCAATCGCGGTAAAAAAAAAAAAAACAAAAAAAAAAAACAAGGGCGGATGATGAGTTTCTCCTGGCATTATTCCAGTGCAGCAATGCAGACGCCAAACAAAAATCCAATTTCCCAAAATTCTTTCAGCCCTACGGTTGGTCCCCAAGTTGACTACCGTATACAATCCACGGGCTCAAAATAATTCTCGTCATACCCATGCCCCACCACAATTACCAGTTACGCGGCTGGTCTCCGCCTTTGGAATTATGCTCCATTGAGAAGACCCACTCATGTGTCCTTACGATGCATGAGGAGAACAAACCTTCGTGGGATCCTTACGACTCACGAAGGAAAAACACACTTGGGAGTCCTCACGACTCTTAAGGAGAAAATACACCTGCGGGATCCTTACGACTCGTAGGGAGAAAATGCTTTTATGGGACCCTCACGGCCCATAAAATTGAAAAGTCTTAGGTGATAGGGATCAAAACCTGTCTCCTAAGCCATCGCTCCCCAATCCCCAAGCGGCGAATGATGAGTCGCTCCTGGTACCATATTCCAGTGCAGCGATGCAGACGCCAACAAAGTCCTGAAATATTTCTGGCCCTACGGTCTGGATCATACATCCTGCAAAACCGTATACAATCCACAGGCGTAAAACGATCCCAATCTCTCCCAAGTCCTACCGGCGAGACCACATTCAAAGTCCCACCGGCAGGGAAGATTCCAAAAAAAAAAATGAAAAAATGAAAAAAAAGAGAAAAAAAAAGGAAAAAAAAAGAAGAAGAACGGTATGTCCACAAGCGAAATGGGCACGGATGAAAACCCGAAAGGGCTCCGTGAGTAAAAACAGCAGGACTGCCGGCGAGTTTGTGAAAACCCGAAAGGGCACAAACTCGTAAAAAAAAAGAGAAGAGATGAAATGCACTCACAAAGTCCTCTCGACTTTGTGAGGAGAAAATTCCAGCGTGAGATCTTTACGACTCACAAAGGAGCAATACACTTAGGAGTCCCCACGACTCCTAAGGAGAAAATACACCTACGAGATCCTTTCGACTCGTAGGGAGAAAATGCTTTTATGGGACTCTCACGGCCCATAAAATTGAAAAGCCTTAGGTGACAGGGATCTAAACCTGTCTCGTAAGCCACCAATTCCCAAATCCTCTCGGGGCACATGATGAGTTGCTCCTGGCATTATTCCAGTGCAGCAATGCAGATGCCAAACAAAAAAAACCAAATCCAAATCCTCCCGGGGCACATGATGAGTTGCTCCTGGAATTATTCCAGTGCAGCAATGCAGATGCCAAACAAAAAAAAACCAAATCCAAATCCTCCCGGGGCAAATGATGAGTTGCTCCTGGCATTATTCCAGTGCAGCAATGCAGATGCCGACAAAAATACCAATCCCAAAATCCTTTCAAAGACAGATGATGATTCGCTCCTGGTACCATATTCCAGTACAGCGATGCTGATGTCAACTCAAATCAAACCAACCAATTCCAACATCGACCTCTGTGTCAACCAGCGACACTCCGCATCGGGGAAACGTCCTACCACAGGCACTCCATCTCGGGGATACGTCCTACAACAGGCACTCCGTCTCGGGGATACGTCCTACCACAGGCACTCCTTCTCGGGGATACGTCCAACCACAGGCACTCCTCTCGGGGAAACGTCCTACAACAGGCACTCCGTCTCGGGGATACGTCCTACCACAGGCACTCCGTCTCGGGGAAACGTCCTACCACAGGCACTCCGTCTCGGGGATACGTCATACCACAGGCACTCCGTCTCGGGAAAACGTCCTACCAGAGGCACTCCGTCTCGGGGATACGTCCAACCACAGGAACTCCGTCTCGGGGAAACGTCCTACCACAGGCATTCCGTCTCGGGGATACGTCCTACAACAGGCACTCCGTCTCGGGGAAACGTCCTACCACAGGCATTCCGTCTCGGGGATACGTCCTACCACAGGCACTCCGTCTCGGGGATACGTCCTACAACAGGCACTCCGTCTCGGGGATACGTCCTACCACGGGCACTCCGTCTCGAGGATACGTCCAACCACAGGCACTCTGTATCGGGGAAACATCCTACAGCAGACACTCCGCCTCGGGGAAACGTCGACCAGCGACACTCCATGCCGGGGGCACGTCTACCAAATCGCTTTGGATCAGAGCGTCGACCGTCTATGTCGCAAAAAGGGCAGTGCAGGCTCCCGCAAACTGGGAACCCAAATCGCTTTGGATCAGAGCTGGGAACCCAAATCGCTTTGGATCAGAGCGTCGACCGTCTATGTCACAAAAAGGGCAGTGCAGGCTCCCGCAAACTGGGAACCCAAATCGCTCCGGATCAGAGCGTCGACCGTCTATGTCGCAAAAAGGGCAGTGCAGGCTCCCGCAAACTGGGAACCCAAATCGCTTCGTAACAGAGCGTCGACCGTCTATGTCGCAAAAAGGGCAGTGCAGGCTCCCGCAAATTGGGAACCCAAATCGCTCCGGATCAGAGCGTCGACCGTCTATGTCGCAAAAAGGGCAGTGCAGGCTCCCGCAAACTGGGAACCCAAATCGCTCCGTAACAGAGCGTCGACCGTCTATGTCGCAAAAAGGGCAGTGCAGGCTCCCGCAAACTGGGAACCCAAATCGCTCCGTAACAGGGCGTCGACCGTCTATGTCGCAAAAAGGGCAGTGCAGGCTCCCGCAAACTGGGTACCCAAATCGCTCCGTAACAGGGCGTCGACCGTCTATGTCGCAAAAAGGGCAGTGCAGGCTCCCGCAAATTGGGAACCCAAATCGCTCCGGAACAGGGCGTCGACCGTCTATGTCGCAAAAAGGGCAGTGCAGGCTCCCGCAAATTGGGAACCCAAATCGCTCCGGAACAGGGCGTCGACCGTCTATGTCGCAAAAAGGGCAGTGCAGGCTCCCGCAAATTGGGAACCCAAATCGCTCCGTAACAGGGCGTCGACCGTCTATGTCGCAAAAAGTGCAGTGCAGGCTCCCGCAAACTGGGAACCCAAATCGCTCCGGAACAGGGCGTCGACCGTCTATGTCGCAAAAAGGGCAGTGCAGGCTCCCGCAAATTGGGAACCCAAATCGCTTCGTAACAGAGCGTCGACCGTCTATGTCGCAAAAAGGGCAGTGCAGGCTCCCGCAAGTTGGGAACCCAAATCGCTCCGGATCAGAGCGTCGACCGTCTATGTCGCAAAACGGGCAGTGCAGGCTCCCGCAAACTGGGAACCCAAATCGCTTCGTAACAGAGCGTCGACCGTCTATGTCGCAAAAAGGGCAGTGCAGGCTCCCGCAAATTGGGAACCCAAATCGCTTCGGATCAGAGCGTCGGCCGTCTATGTCGCAAAAAGGGCAGTGCAGGCTCCCGCAAACTGGGAACCCAAATCGTTTCGTAACAGAGCGTCGACCGTCTATGTCGCAAAAAGGGCAGTGCAGGCTCCCGCAAACTGGGAACCCAAATCGCTCCGGATCAGAGCGTCGACCGTCTATGTCGCAAAAAGGGCAGTGCAGGCTCCCGCAAACTGGGAACCCAAATCGCTCCGGATCAGAGCGTCGACCGTCTATGTCGCAAAAAGGGCAGTGCAGGCTCCCGCAAACTGGGAACCCAAATCGCTTCGTAACAGAGCGTCGACCGTCTATGTCGCAAAAAGGGCAGTGCAGGCTCCCGCAAACTGGGAACCCAAATCGCTCCGGATCAGAGCGTCGACCGTCTATGTCGCAAAAAGGGCAGTGCAGGCTCCCGCAAACTGGGAACCCAAATCGCTCCGGATCATAGCGTCGACCGTCTATGTCGCAAAAAGGGCAGTGCAGGCTCCCGCAAATTGGGAACCCAAATCGCTTCGGATCAGAGCGTCGACCGTCTATGTCGCAAAAAGGGCAGTGCAGGCTCCCGCAAATTGGGAACCCAAATCGCTCCGTAACAGAGCGTCGACCGTCTATGTCGCAAAAAGGGCAGTGCAGGCTCCCGCAAACTGGGAACCCAAATCGCTTCGTAACAGAGCGTCGACCGTCTATGTCACAAAAAGGGCAGTGCAGGCTCCCGCAAACTAGGAACCCAAATCGCTCCGTAACAGAGCGTCGACCGTCTATGTCGCAAAAAGGGCAGTGCAGGCTCCCGCAAACTGGGAACCCAAATCGCTCCGGATCAGAGCGTCGACCGTCTATGTCGCAAAAAGGGCAGTGCAGGCTCCCGCAAATTGGGAACCCAAATCGCTCCGTAACAGAGCGTCGGCCGTCTATGTCGCAAAAAGGGCAGTGCAGGCTCCCGCAAACTGGGAACCCAAATCGCTTCGTAACAGAGCGTCGACCGTCTATGTCGCAAAAAGGGCAGTGCAGGCTCCCGCAAACTGGGAACCCAAATCGCTTTGGATCAGAGCGTCGACCGTCTATGTCGCAAAAAGGGCAATGCAGGCTCCCGCAAATTGGGAACCCAAATCTCTTCGTAACAGAGCGTCGACCGTCTATGTCGCAAAAAGGGCAGTGCAGGCTCCCGCAAACTGGGAACCCAAATCGCTTTGGATCAGAGCGTCGACCGTCTATGTCGCAAAAAGGGCAGTGCAGGCTCCCGCAAACTGGGAACCCAAATCGCTTCGTAACAGAGCGTCGACCGTCTATGTCGCAAAAAGGGCAGTGCAGGCTCCCGCAAATTGGGAACCCAAATCGCTCCGTAACAGAGCGTCGACCGTCTATGTCGCAAAAAGGGCAGTGTAGGCTCCCGCAAATTGGGAACCCAAATCGCTCCGGATCAGAGCGTCGACCGTCTATGTCGCAAAAAGGGCAGTGCAGGCTCCCGCAAATTGGGAACCCAAATCGCTCCGTAACAGAGCGTCGACCGTCTATGTCGCAAAAAGGGCAGTGCAAGCTCCCGCAAATTGGGAACCCAAATCGCTTCGGATCAGAGCGTCGACCGTCTATGTCGCAAAAAGGGCAGTGCAGGCTCCCGCAAATTGGGAACCCAAATCGCTCCGTAACAGAGCGTCGACCGTCCATGTCGTAAAAAGGGCAGTGCGTCCCAAAAAGTGGGAACCAAAACAAGTCGCCTCCACGTGAAAGAAGATCCATCAATTTCATGCACACGACCCATATATGCTGTGTGCATTTATTGACGGGGGGCACTTTGTTGGGGTAAAAATTTACACCCCCGTTGACCGGTTTAACCCGTTAATCGGAGGTTCCTTCACTCCAAATGCGAGGGGTAATTAACGACAGCTTAGTCCGCGGTTGCCGGAGATTCGGATCCCCACAATCAATAAACCCCGGCCTACCCTAGGCAGGGGGAATCTGTAATGCGCCTGACAAGCGCGCGCGTATTCCCATCTCAATGGGGTGACGAAAAACACCCTACACCTTCGTCTTTACGATCTCCTTGTTCTCCTCGGCCTTCTCTAGGTAGTAGACGATCCACCCTGGAGCAAAACTCCAAGCTAAACCTCTAAACTTGAGGCAACTAACCTTCTTGGATTTCTAATCAAAGAAGTTAGGATGAGATAGAGTGATGGTTATGGATTGTTTAGTCTAACTAATCCTTTGATCTCAACTCATGAGGTGTAAGGATTAGGGTTTGAAGATGAGAGCTTGAGGAGAGAGAATGTGAGATAAGATAATGAGATGAGAGAGAGTGTATCATAATATATTATGAAGCATTTTCTAATAATGAGAAAAGAATAAAGAGTGATGATAAATCATGCTTCATAAAATATCTAGTGGTGATTCATTAGCATGAGTCATTAAGCAATAAATGTGCATTAATGAAATGAATGAATCACCACCATGACTCACAACCTCATCCAAAGTAACCTCCTTAGTCATATCTTCTAGAAGCTTCTCGTACAATTACGAGAACGCCCCTCCAATCCGCAAAAATACGGAAAAACTTTAGACTGAAAAAATCCAATAACCGGATACCAGTAACTGGCTTAAACCAAAGCCGACTGGTAAAAACTGTCCGAAAGTCGTACACGCGTAAACGCACGTATGCATCCGAACCCTTTGTCGCAAAACCATGCAACCTCTATATCGTTTCGCCTGGAGTAGGAAACTCTCTGTGTGGGACTCTAGAGACTCGACTACTACGCTGGCAGTGGGTTTAACCACAGACCGCAAGCGGCACTAGCTGTACGTAACGGTCCCCAGGTAGTTGTCGATAAGAAGGCCGATGAGAAAACCCATCCGAACTCCTACTGAGTCTGATGTGACAATCTCCATACAGTCCGGTCCGTTCGTCCAAGACTATCGCATATCGGGTCTAGGGGGGCGGCAAGCGTCAGTCCCCTAATAGCGGTATAAGTCGTGTCGGAGGGTAGCCCATTACACCCTGAGAAACTACTGGAACCTACCAGCAAATCTCGCTTGCCCTGGCCAGGGACTTTGCGTAATGGCTCTCTGACACAGCACGATATCTACTCCCAATACCGGGAGGGACGAATCCTGTCTAACTGCCACTGCCTCCAAGTGCTCGGGACTGCACCCAACTGCTACCTGTTTGCACGACTCCTTTGAGCCGTGGTAGGGTAGCAATCTAAGAACAGTGGGACACACTCGAGACGAAGTAGCAGTGTCAAGTCTGCGGACTACGCTGTACTCATGTCACCTGGGAACTGTTCACTGACGACTGGTATCAAACCAACCAACAGTTCCCTGTGAGTCCTGTCCGGTGTACCCGTAACCTAACGAGCACCTGTATACTATCTCCAGTACGACGTACTGACGGCTGTGGGACAGACCATCTCCCCAACTGGGATGAGAAGCGTACACACCAGTCTACTCCGGAGTATCGATGCTCTGTCTCGATAATCCAACGACCAGGGACCTGAATAAGGATGTGCTTGTAGACTACCCAGCTCCCACTAGTGTGACTGCCATCACAACGCTGGTAGACAAGCAAGATCCTAAGAGCTCTATCAATACGTACACTTACATATTAAGATAGAAAAACCAAGTTGCATACTACCATGTTTAGCAAGACTGTTATATACATGTGAATATCCCAAGCTTCCATTAAGTAATATACAAGCTAGTATGATACAGTAATGGCCTTCTAGGGCATAAACACTAACAATCTCTCACTTGCACTAGGGCCATGTACTGGCGTATCGAAGACCTATGATCTCGAGTAGCCGCTCGAACTGAATCTGAGGAAGGGCCTTTGTGAATGGATCAGCAATGTTCTCTTCTGAAGCAACTCTCCGAACCTCGATCTCCTGACGATCAATGATCTCCCTGATCAGGTGATACCGCCTCAAGATGTGTCTGGACTTCTGATGTGACCTTGGTTCCTTCGCTAAAGCTATAGCTCCGTTGTTGTCGCAATACAGAGGTATTGGATCAACTATGGTAGGAACAACCTGAAGTTCTGTTAGGAACTTCTTCATCCAGACTGCTTCTTTTGCGGCATCGCAAGCAGCTATATACTCCGCTTCCATTGTCGAGTCAGCAACGGTGTCCTGCTTGGAGCTCTTCTAGCACACCGCCCCTCCATTGAGGGTAAAGACATAACCCGACATGGACTTGGAATCGTCCTTATCACTCTGGAAGCCGGAATCAGCAAAGGCCTCCAACCTGAGGTCTTTTCCGCCGTAAACCAAGAACATCTCCTTAGTCCTCCTCAGGTACTTGAGAATGTTCTTTACTGCTCTCCAGTGGTTCTCCCCTGGGTCTGACTGATACCGGCTTACCACGCTCAGTGCGTAAGCTACATCTGGTCTGGTACACAACATCGCATACATTATAGAGCCTACCGCAGAAGCGTAGGGTATAATAGACATGCGTTCCCTTTCCAAATCAGTCTTGGGAGACATCTCTTTGGAGAGTGTGATTCCGTGACAAGCCGGTAGATTACCGCGCTTAGAATCTTCCGTACTGAATCTTTTCAGTACAGTGTCGATATACCTGGACTGCGAAAGTCCCAACATCCTCTTGGATCTATCACGATAGATCCGGATCCCCAGAATGTAAGAGGCATCACCCAGGTCTTTCATGGAGAACCTGTGTGACAAGAATCCTTTGACAGATTGTAGCATAGGAATGTCATTTCCTATCAATAGAATGTCATCCACGTACAAGACGAGGAATACGACACTTCTGGCCACAACTTTACTATATATGCACGGTTCATCTGGATTTTTGATAAAGTCATATTCTTTGACTGTCTCATCAAAACAGATGTTCCAACTCCGCGATGCCTGCTTTAGTCCGTAAATGGACTTAAGCAGCTTGCATACTTTCCCGCTGCTCCCACTCTGATTGAAACCCTCTGGCTGATCCATATAGACGCTCTCTTCTAAATTTCCATTCAGAAAAGCCGTCTTTACGTCCATCTGCCAGATTTCATAATCATGGAAGGCAGCAATAGCAAGAAGGACCCGAATGGATTTGAGCATAGCCACTGGAGAAAAGGTTTCGTCATAGTCCAAACCAGGTCTTTGACGAAAACCCTTTGCAACAAGTCTAGCCTTATAGGTTTCCACCTGTCCATCTACACCAATCTTTTTCTTGAAGATCCATTTGCATCCTATCGGTTTTACCCCATCTGGAGCAAAGTCCAAAGTCCATACTTTGTTGGTGTACATGGACTCCATTTCGGTCCGCATTGCATCTACCCATCGTACCGAGTCACCGCTCTGGATGGCCTGCTGGAAGTCAGTAGGTTCATCATCATCTATGATGCAATCCTCTCTATCCCCGTCTATGAGAAAACCGTAGTATCTCTCAGGCGGATGAGACAGCCTACTACTCCTGCGGAGGGGTGCGGGAATGTTCTGTTCTTCTTGAACCTCTGGTTCTACCAAACTTTCAGTAGCAGCTTGTGGTTCTGGAATTTCTTCCAGTTCTATTTCGCTCCCACTTGATTCCTTTTCTAAAAACTGATGTTCTAGAAAATGGGCATTACGAGAAACAAATACCTTTTGTTCCTCTGCGTAATAGAATAGATATCCCCTGGAGTGCTTTGGATATCCCACAAACAAACACTTTACTGATCGTGCCTCGAGCTTGTCCACATGCTGCTTTTTAACAAAAGCTGGACATCCCCAAATCTTTATATACTGTAGATGGGGTTTCTTCCCACTCCACATCTGATATGGAGTGGTAGGCACAGTCTTGGTAGGTACCATGTTCAAAAGATATGCCGCTGATTCTAGCGCATGTCCCCAGAAAGATCGCGGTAACTCAGCATTACTCATCATGGATCATATCCAATAGGGTTCGATTCCGTCTCTCCGATACACCATTATGCTGTGGAGTGTACGGAGGAGTAAGCTGAGAGAGAATTCCTTTCTCTTTTAGGTAACCTAGGAACTCGGCACTCAAGTATTCTCCACCTCGATCAGATCTAAGTGTCTTTATACTTTTGCCGGTTTGGTTTTCTACTTCATTCTTATACTCCTGGAATTTCTCAAAAGCCTCGGATTTATGTTTCATCAGATAAATGAATCCGTATCTTGAGTAATCATCCGTAAAAGTAATGAAGTAGGAATAACCACCTATCGCATGTGTAGACATTGGACCGCATACATCGCTGTGTATGAGTCCTAAGAGCTCGCTCGCTCTTACTCCTTGTCCAGTGAATGGAGTCTTTGTCATCTTTCCTTTGAGACAAGATTGACAAGTGTCATAAGATTGATATTCGAACGAGTCCAAATATCCTTCTCTATGCAACTTAGTCAACCTTCTCTCATTGATGTGACCCAGTCTACAATGCCATAAGAAAGCTTTATTTAAATCTCGAGACTTTCTTTTTAGTGTGTTCTGGACATTGAAAATTTGGAGTTGGTTTAAAACATATATGCCGTTATTTAGAGTACCAGACCCAATCAAACCATGATTAAGGTGGATGTTGACAACATCTCTTACAAACGTGAAATCATAACCTTTATTTGATAACAAGGAAACTGATATGATATTACACGTTAAGCTGGGTACAAAATAACAGTTATGTAAAACCAAAATGTGTCCACTCGTCAATCCTAGGTGATAATCCCCGACGGACGCAGCTCCCACGCTAGCTCCGTTAGCAACCCTGAGGATCATATCACCTTCCTTCAGCACTCTACGGTTTCTCAGTGCCTGCAATGAATTGCAAATATGAGATCCTGATCCGGTATCCAATACCCAGGAAGTAGAGTTGATCGACAGACAATTCTCAATTACAAACACACCTGAAGTCGAAGCCACAGCTTGCTTCGGTTCCTGGTTCTTGGCGTTCCACGCCTTGCAATCCTTCTTCCAGTGCCCTTTCCTGTGACAATGGAAGCACTCATCCTGACCAACTATCGGTACTGCTTTCTTTTTCTTTCCTTTCCCTCCCACCTTACTAACACCTCCTCTAGGTCTGGGTGCGGCCTTCTTCTTCCTTCCTTTGGCCCTAGCCTTGGACCCGGAAGAAGATGAACCGCCAACAAACATAGCGGGTGTTTCCCTTGCCTTCTGCAAGGTGCCCTCCGCACTCCTTAACATGTTCAGGAGTTCCGCAAGTTCAACTTCTTTTCCTTGAAGATTGAAGTTGAGGATAAACTGGGCGTAGGTGGGAGGAAGGGACTGGAGAACAAGGTCTGTATAGAGCTCATTATCCAAAGTCGTCCCAAGGTCTGCGAGCTCTTCTATATAGCCAATCATCTGTAGGACATGTTCACCTACTGATGACCCGACAGCCAACCTCGCTCGAAACAATTTCTTAGAGGTCTCGTATCTTTCTATACGAGATTGCTCTCCATAAAGTTCCTTTGTATGGAGAAATATGCCATCTAGGGACATATCCTCGTGCCTCCTCTGATGTTCATTGTTCATCGAGGCAAGCACGATGCACTTGGCTCTCGCGCAATCTAAATCCCAGGTTTTGCGGATTTCCTTATCCGTATTACTGGATTTGGGACCAGGGACAGCAGGTGCCGTAGCGGTGAGGACGTACCCCAGTTTGTCATAGGTCAAAGCCATTTTGACATTCCGCAGCCAATCTTTATAGTTTGGCCCCGTCAGTATATTTTTCTCTAAAAGTAACTTAAGTCCAGTCATTTTCAGGGTCGCTGCATTTAGGAGAGAGAGAAGAAAACTCTTTAGCATGATGCTCTTGCAAGTTTAGAGTGGTTTTTAGTTTATCTAAACTGGATGGCTCCCACTGTTTCTCGAATCCTTCCTCAAACCATAAAAGAAGAATTAGCCAAGACTATTCTCACCGTACAATACTTGCTTAACCGTTCAGCCAGGCCGGTGTCGATACTTCGAGGGAGGTTTTCCAACGCTTTCGCGAAGTTCCTTAATTAAATAACCTCTTTTCTCTGGGGGCGTAACCTCGCTGACACTTTTCTGGACACCTACTAGGTTTATAGCATTGATCGTTAAGTGACGAATATCCTGATAAGTATCATATACTCACAGTAGGATCGGGATCCAAATATCATCGTATGATAATGTTGAAGGAATGCTACCAACATTCATCAAACTCCAAATGGTATGCATCTCTTTGCAAATTTCAGTTTCTTTAGAAATTCCTGATATATGTTTTTGCCCCATGCTCTTATGACCTTGGCGTTAGGTCAAAATGTCATAAGTCACATGTCAAGTTCTACCCATCATTATCTTGTCAATTTGAACCCATCCGTATATATCCTTGACGTTCGGCCAAAATGATAATACGACTGTCCCAAACTAACTCATCTATCTATGCTACAAATGAATATCCAGCAGCTACCAAACACTATGCCTTGGCGTTAGGTCAAAATACATAGCTTGAATACTACTGAATACCTAGATGAAATGACGGAGGGCTACGAATGGTTTTGGCGAAACCGTGAACGTAGTGAACTTGATATAACCGAAGGAACCTTATAGCTTTTAAAAGGAGTGGTTAAATCTCCGCATTTAAAAATATCTGTTTTAAAAATAACCGAGTGGTTTCTTTTAAATTGTTCCAACGATTTAAACTTTGGTTTGTTTTTCTTTGAATTATAGATAATGCGTCCCATCATTAACCTATCATTACAGAAAACAACGAAAATACAACGTCCTTTTATGCCATCCGCATTCGCCACGGGGTCCCGTCATCACCCGTTAGGTTACTTAACTAACGACAGAGCGGGGGCTGGGCTAGCGTGGGTGTAAAACATAAGTGGCGTCTAAATAGCTATCATAAATATAGATATTTTACATTCGTCTGACGCAATGATATTCATTCCAGAACACAGATAAAAAATATTGGATTTGCAAGCAATCTGTATTTCTTTTGAGCCTGCAAGAAAAGACAGATTACACAGTTGTGATGAATAGCCGTTACCCCACCCTCGACCCCTACGGGTACGGCAAACTACCCGCCCGGCAGTTTGTGTACCCCACCTTGGGTCAGTCCTAGGAGCAAAAACAGTAAAATGAAATAATACAACGGTGGCTACAACCGCAACCTGGAAGTGCCCCGCAAAAATAATATTACAACAAATTACGTTTACAACAAATGAATTAAACAATAACCCATTGCTAACCCCGGCTATACACCACAACAGTCCAATACAGTTTATATACACAAACAGATATAACCATTTCAGAAATGTGCAACCCCCTGCCAATCGACATACTAGCAGTTGGGGGAGGTTTACGAACACATTAAACAATCACAGATATAATCCAATATGCAAATACTGTACAATTTCGATCGATTAAACAACATCAATATTGCTCCAAAATCTGCTCTGTTAAACAGTAACCTGAGCAAATATTAAATATTCCAGAAAACCCCAAATATCACAGGGGACCCACACAAGAAAGATGAGTCCATGACTCGGCTAAAGCGCCGCGGAAGGGCGGCGGATCCTACCGATCCGCTGCGCTTCCGCGGCCGAGTTGCCGATTCATGGGCTCGAATTTCTTGGGTGTTCTCCTGGACTCCTTTCTAGCTTTCTGAGCACACCTGAAAAATTTTTGGACTTCATTTTAAGTTCGACAGAAACTGAACGGATTTAGGGTTTTCCGGCTTCGTTTTTCCGTTCGAAATTCGTACAAATTTGCAATTAAGTTATTTATTGTTTAGCGAGGCTCTGATACCACTGTAAGTCGATGTAGTACACCCCAGTACTTGTGGGGAGGCGGAAATTTCAAAAACGATCAAGTTTAAAGAACGAACATCGACTAACCGCTTGAATCGAAGCTAAACGATAACTAACCGAACAAATAGTTATTCTAAACTACTAAGCTTAGGGATTATACCTATCGAAACTAGTCCTTCATCTTTACGATCTCCTTGTTCTCCTCGGCCTTCTCTAGGTAGTAGACGATCCACCCGAGAGCAAAACTCCAAGCTAAACCTCTAAACTTGAGGCAACTAACCTTCTTGGATTGCTAATCAAAGAAGTTAGGATGAGATAGAGTGATGGTTATGGATTGTTTAGTCTAACTAATCCTTTGATCTCAACTCATGAGGTGTAAGGATTAGGGTTTGAAGATGAGAGCTTGAGGAGAGAGAATGTGAGATAAGATAATGAGATGAGAGAGAGTGTATCATAATATATTATGAAGCATTTTCTAATAATGAGAAAAGAATAAAGAGTGATGATAAATCATGCTTCATAAAATATCTAGTGGTGATTCATTAGCATGAGTCATTAAGCAATAAATGTGCATTAATGAAATGAATGAATCACCACCATGACTCACAACCTCATCCAAAGTAACCTCCTTAGTCACATCTTCTAGAAACTTCTCGTACAATTACGAGAACGCCCCTCCAATCCGCAAAAATACGGAAAAACTTTAGACTGAAAAAATCCAATAACCGGATACCAGTAACTGGCTTAAACCAAAGCCGACTGGTAAAAACTGTCCGAAAGTCGTACGCGCGTAAACGCACGTATGCGTCCCAACCCTTTGTCGCAAAACCATGCAACCTCTATATCGTTTCGCCTGGAGTAGGAAACTCTCTGTGTGGGACTCTAGAGACTCGACTACTACGCTGGCAGTGGGTTTAACCACAGACCGCAAGCGGCACTAGCTGTACGTAACGGTCCCCAGGTAGTTGTCGATAAGAAGGCCGATGAGAAAACCCATCCGAACTCCTACTGAGTCTGATGTGACAATCTCCATACAGTCCGGTCCGTTCGTCCAAGACTATCACATATCGGGCCTAGGGGGGCGGCAAGCGTCAGTCCCCTAATAGCGGTATAAGTCGTGTCGGAGGGTAGCCCTTTACACCCTGAGAAACTACTGGAACCTACCAGCAAATCTCGCTTGCCCTGGCCAGGGACTTTGCGTAATGGCTCTCTGACACAGCACGATATCTACTCCCAATACCGGGAGGGACGAATCCTGTCTAACTGCCACTGCCTCCAAGTGCTCGGGACTGCACCCAACTGCTACCTGTTTGCACGACTCCTTTGAGCCGTGGTAGGGTAGCAATCTAAGAACAGTGGGACACACTCGAGACGAAGTAGCAGTGTCAAGTCTGCGGACTACGCTGTACTCATGTCACCTGGGAACTGTTCACTGACGACTGGTATCAAACCAACCAACAGTTCCCTGTGAGTCCTGTCCGGTGTACCCGTAACCTAACGAGCACCTGTATACTATCTCCAGTACGACGTACTGACGGCTGTGGGACAGACCATCTCCCCAACTGGGATGAGAAGCGTACACACCAGTCTACTCCGGAGTATCGATGCTCTGTCTCGATAATCCAACGACCAGGGACCTGAATAAGGATGTGCTTGTAGACTACCCAGCCCCCACTAGTGTGACTGCCATCACAACGCTGGTAGACAAGCAAGATCCTAAGAGCTCTATCAATACGTACAATTACATATTAAGATAGAAAAACCAAGTAGCATACTACCATGTTTAGCAAGACTGTTATATACATGTGAATATCCCAAGCTTCCATTAAGTAATATACAAGCTAGTATGATACAGTAATGGCCTTCTAGGGCATAAACACTAACAGTAAGACCATTAAAAGAGCCTTCTCTTGCTCAAGAGCTAGAGAGACCGATATGATAATGGGAAGGGTCTCATTCTCACCTAGATTAGCATATTTTAGGTACGACGGCAAAAGCTTTAGTTCGAGTTTAGGAGGTGAAACAATAGATGGTAACAATGGTGTAACTGTTTCAAACTCGAAGGATTCCATCAAAGGTTCAAATCGAGTGTACGCAACCGAGTCGGATGGTTCAACTAACTCATCCGAAAAAGCAAAAGACTCAAACTCGGGTGGTGAGTCTTCAAAACCGTTAACAAAGGTGAAACACTTATAATCGTTGTCCACCGTGAAAGCTGTGTCGGATTCTAGGAGGAACGCACTAGTGGCGTCAACACTGCTGTGATCAAACATGAAATTTTTGAATTCACAGTCCTCCTCTGCGATCTCATTGATCGAGCAAACATCAAGTACGCTAGAATTAGGCTCGGCAGGCTGATTTCCCAACTTGAAAATGTTGAGTTCAATTGTCATATTGCCAAAAGATAGATTCATTGAACCGTTACGACAATTGATCACTGCATTAGAAGTCGCAAGGAAAGGTCGACCAAGTATCACCGGGATTTGACTCCGGGGGTTAGCTACAGGTTGTGTATCCATAACAATAAAGTCAATGGGGAAAATGAAATCCCCTACTCTAATTAACACATCCTCGAACTCTCCCCTAGGATGGGTGATTGATCGGTCGGCCATTTGGAGAGTATAATCAGTGGGCTTAAGCTCTCCAACGCCTAATTGCTCGTACACCGAATAAGGTAGCAAATTGACACTAGCACCAAGATCTAATAGTGCTATATTGATGTTCTTGTCCCCAATTGTTATCGAAATAGTAGGACAACTGGAGTCCTTGTGCTTTTGGGGTAAAGATTGGACAAGAGCATCGCTAACAGCATTAGCCACGAAAACTTTCTTTGGTACTTATGACTTCCTCTTTTTGGTGCATAAGTCCTTTAAGATTTTTGCATATGAAGGAACTTGTTGGATTGCATCTAAAAGAGGGATATTTATGCTAACCTGTTTGAACAACTCTACAATCTTCTCCATTTGTGGAGTTGGTTTATTGGATCTCAACCGGTTTGGAAAAGAAACATTTTGAAAAGTTGTTGAGTCCAATTTTTGCGGATCAGATTGTTGAGTTGGAACGGATCCCCGTGTAGATGTGTTCGTGTTGTGAGAAATGGGTTCGTTCGAGCTAGAAGATGTAGAGCCGTGTGAAGGATGGAGAATAGGCTCTAACGACGAACAAGAAGAAGAAGGTGAAGAAGATGAAGAAGGACCACCGGCAGGGGTGTCATGGTTAATACCCGCATTATTTTGCAACACTTTTCCGGATCTCAACTTGGTCATAGCATTTAAGTTATGATTCTTCTGTTCATATGCAACATGTGCGTGACCGGGATTTGGCAGTGGTTGAGACGGAAGCTTTCCTTTTTCTCGCTCTTTCAACGCAGCATTGAGTTGTGCAATTTTTGCCTCAATAGATTTGATGCTTTGATCGTGTGAGGCACTGTTTTGCACTAAAAATTGAATAGACGTCTCTAACCTAGCTGCGGATTGTGTAGATTGCTTTAGGAACGCATCTAGACTTCTTTCGAGCGAGCTAACCTTATCATTCTGAGGTGGAACAAAATTGTTTGGCGGGTAGGAAGTGTTAGGCACAAAATTGTTCACTTGATTAGGGTAAGGTTGCTGTTGGAAAGGTTGTTGAAATTGAGTTTGTGGAGGTGCTTGTTGTTGTGGAGGAGGAGCCCTGTGAAAATTGTTGTTTCCTTAGAATTGTTGATTTTGGTTCCAAGCGAAATTTGGGTGACTCTTCCAACCCGGATTGTATGTCGAAGAGTATGGATCGTTTCTTTGTCGTTGCTGAAAGGCTGCATTGACTTGATCATGTCCTTGAGTAGATGAATTGTAAGGACACTTTTCGGTGAGATGTGATGGATCCGAACAACAAGCACAAACAGCTCGTAGAGGCACAACAAGGGCAGGAGAAGGCGATGAGATTTTGGTCTCAATCGCTTCTAGTTTTTTCGTAAGAGCGGCCATCTCAGCCTTCATAGCAATTGACATATCTAATTGATGTATGCCTGCCCTAGATTGACTAATAAAAGAAGAAGATATGGTCTTGGTGCTCTCCCACTGAATTGTTGGTTCAATCCCTCGTATAATGTTCGGCAAAGTTGCCACTTTTCGATCCCATGGTGAGGGAATTGAACGAGTAGGTCTTTGAATCTTTCAAAATACTTCCAAAATGGTTCGGAAGGAAGCTTAGAAAATTGTATAATCTCATTACGGATTCTAGCAGTCTTGTGATGAGGATAGAAATTTTTAAGAAAGGCTTTCACAAACTCTTCCCAATTCTTAATTGAATGTGACGCTGTGTTATATAGACACTTCTCGGCTAAGTTACATAAGGTGAAAGGAATAACCCTTAGTCTTATAGCATCGTCGCTTAATTGGGTTGTTTTCATCACAGCGCAAACGTTTTGGAATTTATTGATAAAGATATATGCATCTTCGGATTCCAAACCATGAAACTTGGGCAGCATATTGATGAAGTAGGGTTTGATCTCGAAATTGTCCCCATTTGTCGGTGGGAGTGAAAGACAAGTAGGTAGGGAGGTGCGGATGGGGTAGAAAAGATCCTGGAGCGCGACTCGTGTGGGCGCTTCAACAGGCTGGTGATTCGGGTTATTCGCACCTAACGGAGGTGGAATCAGTCTTGTCGGTAAGGTGTTGTTAGGATTGTATCCCGACATACCTTCGGAAGAAGAATTTGAAGGTGAAAGTGAAGAAGTGGAAAGGAATTCGACTTCGGAGTCGAAAGGTTCGTCGGTCGGTACCAACGAAACACGGACTAATCGGGCGCTAGTGTCCCTAGTCCAACCGGACATACACTAAAAGGGTAGTGTAGTCAAAAGATGAAAGACAGAATGTGGAGGTAAGAGAACGTCAATGAGAAGAAGTGGTTTAAGTGGAGTGCAAAGATTTCTTTAGCGACAAGTTGCAAGTTTTGAAAAGATTTTTTTTTCTTTTTTTTTGTGAGCTTTTTGCAAAAATATTTTTGAAAAGAGACTTTTGACACAAATGCAATCAACCACAAATGCACAATCAGGCCTAAATCTAAGGTCACCTAGGTCAGCTAGACAGCTCCTAACTGTTCCAAAGGGCTAGAAATAGGACCTCAAACCGCCTCTTCACCGCCAATTGCGGCCAGGTAAGTGTCAGGTAAGTGGGAGGCCCCCTGCTATAAGTAGCGGTCCTAATTAAGTAACCACTTGCCTTAGATACACTTGCCTAGACACCGCAAAGTCAGGTTAGGATAAACGGCCGATGCCTATAACTAGTCCTGTGTCCTATTGAGCTCGAAGTCCTTAGGGCTGAGTCTAGTATTTTTTAATTAAGAATGGTCAATGCAAATGCTTTAAGTTATTTCTGGGGTCCTGGGAAGGGTGATGAAATCCCCACTCAATCTGAATTGGTCAAAAGCCCCTTAATGTCCGATTAAAATATGCAAAGCAGTAAATCACTTGCAATCAATTTTCTTTTAAGCGCGGCGCAAAGAATCCTGCAGAAAATCAATTATTGGATGGGGGAAGATTTTTAGCGCAATGAATCCTGCAGAAAATTTGGCAAAAGATATATTGTAGGTTGCAGAGGAGGAGAAAAGAAAACAAACAGAGAAGATTTCGCGCGTGGAAGACACGTGGCAGCCGCGGTTTTAAGCGCTCTTCGGCTGCGGTTTAGCGATCTGGTGGAGGCTTCAGGTCTCCAAAAAGTTTCTGCTGTTCTGTACTTGCAATACATCTCTGTTTTGATATACCTTTTTATGTTTCGCACTCTGGATTTTTCCAGATCCGTCGATCCTGTAAAGATTCACACGAGAAACCCTTCAAACAATAAAAGATGATAGAATTTTTTTATTTTTTTTTACAATTTTTTATTATTTTTATATTTTATATTAACCCGAAATTACAAAAAGGAAATTTTTACGCCATCACCGGCAACAGCGCCATTTGATTTGTATGAAATTTTAACGATCAAAAATATAATTACCGCAATCAAGAACAGCGTGGCTTGGTAGCTAGCCGGTGAGTACGGGTCGGTCCACAGGGATGTTGTAAATCTCCTAAATGTTCTTACGAGCTAATTCCAAAGAGTGTTGGATCTTTTAATTAAATCTAAAAATGAAGTTGAGTTATACTAGGGTTAGGAAACTTGCTAAGATTAGGTTTAGGTAAAGTTTGGTAAATAAAGATCTACACCACTTTCCAACGCCTTAAATTAGATATCATATTAGGGGTTATGGTAATTATTAATAAAAGGGATTAGGATGATTGGGAAGATGTTTCTTCCTCTAGATCCTTGTCCGTCCTTTATCAATCCTTACCCTAACCTCTATGGAAAACTTTCAAATCCGGTCTTTTATACTACGGATCACCGTTACCTCGTGGGTAGAGTGCCGTAGGGAGCGGAAGATGAAAGTATGAATGGAGTCCAAATGTTCATAAGAGATTGGCAAAGAAAAGAGATGAGAGATCTTCATCTCTCTAACCCTTCCCTATTCCTAACCCTAACAAGCGAGGAAACTACTCGCTCATTGATGGATCTACGAAAGACATAATTTTTATTTTTTTTTGATTTAAGAGATGAAAGATCTACTTCAAGTTAATAAAAATTCTAAACTATATTAAACTAGAGCAAGAAAAGAAATTACATCGGGCAGAAATTAAGACTAAAACTAGGGCAGAAAAATAAACCAACTTACGATTGATGCTCTCCAACATCAAAGAAAACTGAAATTTTATTGATGAATAAAGGGATGAAAAATACAATGAAATGGGTCTCTATTTATAGGACATAGAAAACCTAGGTTTACAATTGCCGCACGTCTGCATTTACCAAAATACCCCTAGGTTGACTAGTCAGCGCCGCCAAGAAACTTGGTAAAAAATTATGCAATTACAGGCTCTATATGGCCGTGGAACCGCGGTCACAGCAGGGGTTGGGCCGCGGTTCCGTGGCCCAATGGTGGATTTGAGTGCTGAAAACTCTGGTGCTTGCTCTGGGCTTTTTAAGCTTCCTGATTCTTCGGTTCTTTTCTCGATTTGGATTCTAGGTCTTCTCCAGATCTTTTAGTGAATACTTGTTGTGGACTTTTAACCGTTTGCTTTGACATCTTGGACCTTGCGTTGCCTTGTACATTGTGAACTTTTCTTCGTCTAGGCTTGACTAAGATCCTTCTATTTGTTGGTCAAAAGTCCCTCTCTTGTATCGTCTTTTGTCTTTTTCACTATTTTCGCTCCAAGAACCTGTAGCCTGTACTATATAGAAGACATGGGTCAAAAGTACCTGTTTTATTTGTAAAATGCATAAGAATGGAGAATATAATAATGCAATAATATGATATGAACAGTAGCCCATGTAACATTTTACATACCTAGGATGTAGAGGATACTGAGAAACAGTTCTTGGTAATGAACACACCTAAAGAAGATGCATCAACATGCACTTTTTCGATTGGGTGGCTGTCACGACCCAAAATTTGGCACGTGACCGGCACTTAAACCACGTAACGTCTATAGACGTAACGCAATTTAAGTAAGCCGAAGACCCAGAAATCTAAACCATCGAAAGAAGTAAGTGATAAAACATTGTTAAAAACATTTGGAAATCCTAAGTAAAAATCCTTAAAGTTTAAATTTTATTTTCTTAAAAATTTTGGCAGCACCTCCTTTGTAAAAACTAGCCCCGAAACGGGTACAAACATATAACATAAGTAAGGCATCATAAGATATAAATAAAGCATCCCCAAACAGGAGCATTCAAGCCCAAAGGCGGAAACAACCACCATAAGAATAAATATACGACGTCGTAGCGAAGAAATGGACAATATAAGTGAAAAACAGCATAAAAGATAAATCTGCATAAAACAAGCCGGCTCACACGAGCTCAACACCCTAAGTCACAAATATACAATATCATCCTCACAACCCGTCTCTAAGTCAATACATGAAAGGATAGATGGAGAGTACTAGATACAATGAGAGATATACAATAATTGTAAACGGATAACCGCAAACCCACCTATAGAAAAACGGCTCACAGCCAGCCGTAGCGGTATCCGCTGCAAAAAGATACAATAAGAAGAAGCCCTGCAGCGACTACTCTGAGGATAAAACCTGCAAAACAGTGTGGCACAACGGGAGTGAGTTGCCAACTCGTGAGTATTAAGTAACATTATACAGGTAATCACAGGTATGAATGTACTGTGATACTCTATCACATGCAATCTGATAGTATCAATATGCTAATATGGATATGCATCTATCAGGTACAACAAATACATGAAGCTATGCATAACAGTGAATGCTAAGTATGGGGTAAAACATGTCATCATCAATAACTCATCATCATGGAAAAACCGGTGTCCATCAAATACGTCCAAAATCCCAATACCTCAGGCACCGTCACTCGGATCGGCCCTCATATCCTCTAAATCTCATGGAACCTGAGTGCCCAACATCGGCACTCGAAAACATCATGAAATACTCGTGTCCAGTATCGACACGCAAATCCATATATATCGGGCTCCATCTGCGGGATCGGCCCTCGGGCTCCGGCAGCACGGGTCGGCCCGTATCCATCTCTCGTCTCTGGTCGGTATCCTCCGGATAACCGCCAGGTTCAACCAATCACCGGTAGGTAGTAGTCCCTCTGCCAGGCTCATCGTCTACGGCACAACAATCCATTCTCACCCCGGGGTACCATACCGGGTCCACCATGAACCCGTAAACGGATCATCTAACTCCTCGAATCGGATTTCTATCACATGTCTCAGAACCGAGAAAACACATGGTGGACGCACTGAAATTTCATATCAAGAGAACCGGGTTTTCAAAACAATGCATACTTTCTTGAAATAATACCACAGTTTTCAAATCCATATATCACATGAAATCCATATCTCAATGCGTAAATCCATGCAATATGATCCATACAACATAAAATAGTAATGTGCGTATATCAAGGGAAAACCGCTATTTAAAATGAATCTAGTTTTAAAATATATCATGCGGTTCCAAATTTCTCCAAAATCAAATCCAACATCATCTAAAGGTCTACATGTAACTATAGCAAATATGTATTGTAGGGTTAGCTTAGCACCTTACCAAGGTTTAGCAAGGCATCACACATGCCATATTGAAATTTTTGGGGTGCTAAACAAACCCTAACCAAGATCTTAACTAGAGAATTAAGCAAGTAAACAACTTTACTTCTAAGAGTTAGGAATTGCAACCTTTGTAGTCTGTTCCTTCTCCGTATTGAGGTCCCTTCGCTGTGATCATCGAGTATCCGGACACAAGAGAGGCTCCATGAAAAGAAAGATGCAAGCTTGCTTCCGATCTTCAACAATAAAGATGATCTACCCTGAAGAAACTCAAGCCCAAGCTCTTGCTTTACTAATCAAGTATTAGCAAAGAAAATAGCCTAATCTAAGTGGCTATAATAGATGACGATGATGAAGTAGAAATTGAGCACTCATTTGTTTTCTTTATCTCACTCATTTTCATCACTTATGGAAAAGCTAGAAAGCTTTTTCATCAAAAGAAAAAGGAGGAAGAAGAAGAATATCTTTTGTGATGAATAATGAATTATTTTGTGAGGTTAGAATTGCTACCATGGGTTAAGAAACATAGAGTTAACCCTTGTAAAGAATTAACTAGAGGCTAAGGTTTGGGTTGGGTTAATAAATATCAACACAAAATATCAAAGGTCAAAGTCAAACCTTCATGAAGCATCATGAAAGTTTCATCCAAGCTCAACCCTAATCCAAAACCCTAACTATGTTTAAACTCCACAAAACATGTTGCATTTGTAACCTTAACTTGTTACAATATTATATATCACATATATAACATATTTTGTAACAAAATAAAATAATACAATTAATATATATCACATATATATCAATGTATTATCCAAGTGAGAAAAAGAATCTTTAAGTGAGCTAATATTAGTTAATGTAAAATAATATATCAGATATATAATTAAACATTAAATTATCGAATCAACACTTGATCCAATAATCTGGCTATTTCACAAATAACCGACTAATAAATTCTGTATCAGTTCATCAAATCAACACTTGATCCGATGACCCGACTATATCACATATACCCGGCCGATATCACATATCACGAGAATCTAATACGGTATCACATACACGTATTGTTCTCGGTCCCGCACATATCACATATGTGCTCCTACTCCGTTTTGCCTGAGCTAGGAAACCTCTGTGTAGGACTCTAAAGAATCGTCAATACGCCGGTAGTAGGTGATGATCATATCAAAGACCTACAAGCTGCAAGCGGTCAGCTAAACGTAACAGCCACCTAGGTATTGAGCGATCAGAAGATCAATAAGCAAGCCTGCACATTCTCCTGAGAATCCAATCTGTAACACTCCCGTACAGTCCGGTCTCTTCGTATGATATGTCGCATATCTCGCCAAGGAGTGGTAAACATCTGACCCCAGTAGCTTGATAAGTCGTGTCGATATGAGGTCCATAACAATTCGATAAACTTCTGATAACACTTACCAGTAAATCTCAGCAACCCTAGCCAGGGATTTCCAGTTAAAGCCAATCGAACACAGCGCAACATCAACTCCCTATACCGGGAGAGACGAAACCCCCCTATCGTTCATTGCCTCCTTGCGATTCGGGACTGTACCCAAAAGCCACCGTTTTGCACGCCCTCTTGCACGTAGTATGATGGAAATCAAAGAACAGTGGGAATCACACAAGTCTCTATGACGATCTCGGGTCTACAGACTAACCTGTACCAGTGTCACCAGAGAACTGCCATCTGACGTGAGGTATAATACCATCTGGGAGTTCTCCGTGAGTCCGTCCAGTGTACCTAGTCTCCACTGAGCACCCGTATACCTTCTCTGATGTCAAACACCAATGGATATGGGATAATCCATCGCCCATCATATGGGTCAAGAAGCGCATACGCTAGTCTACTCTGGAGTATCGATGCCCTGTCTCGGTACTGGCACGACTAGGAACATTTGAAGGAGGTACTTAGCGACTACACTGTCCCCACTTGTATGATCTGCATCATAGTCCTGGTAGTCAAGTACTCATTCTAAGGGCTTTATCAACATGTAACATAGAGACAATCAGAGTACATGTTAAGATAAAGAGCAACCAGATAGCATACTATCATGTCAAGCAAGAAAGTCTTACCTATATATGTCCAAGCATCCACTACAATATACATCGTATGTACAGTAATGGCCTCTAGGGAAAACATATAACTAACAATCTCCCACTTGCACTAAGGCCATCTGTTGTGGTATCGCATACCCAACAATCAGCTGTGGTTGAAGTATCTCATACTCAACCATCCTATAAAAGTCTCTACTGGGAAATAGGTCATTGTGAGTGGATCCGTGCAGTTGTCCTCTTTGTCTACTCTCCTAACCTCGATCTCCCTGGGGATCAACCATCTCCATGATCAGGTGATACGGCCTAAGAATATGTCTGGATCACAGATGGGACGGGGGTTCCTAGGCATAAGCTACAACTCCATTGTCACACAATGGCAGGAACGAAGTTCATCTCATGAACTATTATATATATCCAGACTGCCTCTTTGGTAGCATCCTTGGTAACGATGTATCTAGCCTTTAATCATCTAGTATGTCACAGTATCTCAGTTGGAACTCTTCCAACATACCGTCCCTCCACTGAGGGTAAAGACAATGCCTGTGACTGACATTTAGTCATCCTTATCACCCTGGAACCTTTCCATTGATTCTCCCCAGGATCGATTGATACCATCTCACTACACCTAGTGAGAATCCTAACATCCAATTAGATCTATCTCATAGATCCATAACCCAGGATTTAGGAGGTATCATCTTGATCCTATATGGAGAATCTTTGTGATAAGAGGAGATTGACCGAGCGTAGCATAGGAAGCTCCTTCCCTATCAGGAGTATGTCATCCACATACTATACGAGGATCACCTCCATACTCCCTACTATCTTTTTGTATATACTTGGTTCATCTACCATTTTGGTGATGTCAAACTCTTTGACTACTACATCAAAATAGACGTTCTAACTCCGCGATGCCTGATTTATCACATAAAACATCTTGCACACGTTTCCGCTGCTCCCACTGTCTACGAAGCCCTCTGGCTGTGTACTTATAGACGCTCTCTTCTAAATCATTATTTAGAAAAGCAGTCATTGTCACGACCTGAAGGTACGGAACGTGACCGGCACTTAAATTACGAAGCGTCTAGAGGCGCAACCTAATCTAAGTAAGCCGAAACCCAGAAATCTAAACCATTTAAAAGAAGGAGTAAAGGAAAACATGTAGAAAAACAAGTTTAAAAGCAACATCCAATTTTCTCAAAAATTTCGGCAGAGTCTCCTTTGTAAAAATTGGCCCCAAACGGGTACAAACAAGAATAATATATATACAGCAATAAAAAGGCATCCCCAAGCGGGAGCTAGCTTTACGCCAACAGGCGGAAACAACCACACCAAGCACAATAATATACAACGCCAAAGGGCGAGTCTCAAAACTCAAAAGAAAACAAATCCACCAGATACCATATATAATACAAGGGTGACTCTAAGGTCGAAATAAATAACCGGTCCTTTAAACTTATCAAGTAATACAAGTTTTGTTGATGGAGCTTACTAGATACCAATAAAATATATAAAGTACAACGGCGGTCTTGATACAAATGAACCAACCTACCGTGGAAATCACCCTGAATGAAAAGATATGCCAGCAAGCTGCCAAGGTAACCTGTACATCGAACCTGTAATAAAATTTGGCACAACGGGGGTGAGTTGCCTACTCGTGAGTAGAAGACATCTGCGAAAAGAAATCGAATGCACGACGCTGTCCTATGTCATAATAATATACTAATATATCACTAGACATCTAGTAGTGCAGGGTAATAAACTACGCGTAAGTGCAAATGATCCGTGCTCGTGTCAGTGCCTCAAATAGTAATATGTCGTGTGAATGAGTATGCATGCACCATGAATGTAAAACAACCAACCCTGAAATCTGGATATATCTGTATAAAAAGTCTTTAACTTTCACCATAGTAAAATTTGTATAGAAGTCTGAAACATCATCGATGAAATCCATGGAAATCCATGTCAAGTATCGACACAAAACATGTAAATCTCAAGTCTCAATACCTCATAGTCTCAATATCTTGGGCTCCATCATTCCGGATCGGCCCATATCATCAAATCTCACGACAACGGTCGGTATCCTCCGGATATCCGCCGCGCCACACATCACCGGTAGGTAGTCTTCCCCTACCAGGCTCATCGTCTACAACTCGATCTTCTTGCCCCGGGGTACCATACCGGGCCCACTATGTACCCGAGAAGGTTCATCCACTCCTCGAATCGGGTCTCGAAATCCAACAGAAAACATGAAATCTCATGGTGGACGATACATACATCACGAGAAAACTACAACTTATATTTTAATAAGAGAGGGAGAAAGAGAGAGAAGTTTTTATATATATTCTTGCGGTTTTCCCCAAAATCCAGAAATCTCATAGAAATCCGAAATCCCAAAATCATGAGTAAGTAAATGGTAAGTGTCGGCATAAGCCCCATAATACTGCATGATAACATGAAAATGTGAATGCATGAAATTTCTATGTAATAAATGCAATGTCTAGACTAACACCTGAGAGTAATCACAATACTATATTGATCTAGCCTTTAGCTGATTCTATCATAAAAGATAATATGTTCTAAAGTGTACGTGACATGGAAATTACCGATGATGTGTGTGTGAGCCGGCAAATAAGTGTACGTGGGACATGCGCATCATCGGTAATGGTGCTGGTGTCCTAACAGGCAGAGTTTCATACTGACTAAAGAAACAAATGTATGGACATACAACTTGATGATTTCACTCTGAATGTAAAGGTAAAATGTGTACTAAACACTCATTTGGAATATACATTTCTAACTACAACTATATGACTCGAGCCTCAACTATTATCTATCTAACCCCCTAAGGAACTAAACTAAAGGAACTAGTCGATAGGAAATATGAATCCACCTAAGGTCTGAGTCCATATCTATAATAGTCGGCGATCCAGCCTCAATAGCGTCACGTACGTAGTACGGCTTCCTCGAATCAAGAGCGCGGATCAATCATCACATCTATGCCTCGTACGGCATCCTAATATCGGGGTACGGGTCAAGTATCACCTACGTACATCATCATTCGTATAATATCATCATCAAATAATTTCATGATCAAAGGTACTATACTGTAATCGCATACATCCCAATATCATCAATCATATATCATTGTCTGCGAACACATACGTCGTCAATTGTTCCTCAGAAATATCATGTCATATATATCATATCGTAATCAGGTCACGCATATATCATATCATAATCAAGTCACACATATAACATATCATAACCAAGTCACACATATATCATATCGTAATCAAGTCACAGGTTACGGTCCGGGTTCTATTCTAGAGTCTCGTATATCTCAATGCCATCATCACCTATTATCGTTTATGTATACATATCCATTCTCTCATTTTCCAACGATCCGCTAAGATCATAATATGACTGTATAGCCAAGAGATCACGGCATCAAGCCCAGTTATATCGTCTCATCCCCATGTATCATATAACATTCTTATATCACATATACATATTGTGTATATATACACCTACACACATTCCTACTTATATATACACATACACATATACACCAAGCCAAGTTTCTGTGTGTGCGTGTGTGTGTCTACCTGAAACCTACGAATTTCCTCCAAGACATTCCTCCTCTGGTAAAGTCTATCTAAATCAGTCTAGTACAACCTAAGGTCTTTAATAGGGTACTACTCGCCAAGAATCTAAGGTCACTTCCGACTTACTAATGACAATAAGCAATATCCCTATTCTACGTTTGCGGGGGTGCTAAACGCCATCCACCCGACTTCCCCCGTAGATATACATCTACTCACCTGGTCTTTGTCTGCCGAAGACGTTGTCTCGTTCCTCTTCTTCCTCTTCCGAATTCTACGCGAGGGGTACCCATACGCAAACATATATAATATCGTAAACTGAATCACGGACAAAACCAAAACGACGCACGAAACGAGTAGGTTAAAACCTATGACCCGCTCATGCAAAAGAACCAAATATCACTCGATATCGGCGTACAAACGCCGATTGATCGAGATAAAACACCAACAAAGAACTCGTAGTTTTAAAACTCATTACTTATAATATAAAACATGATTTAATTCATCAAAACCATAAAATCAATCAAATCGTCCAATTCCGCAAAACCTTGAAAATGTCAATATACCGTTTTACTTCAAAACTTGATGTTTAAAAGAACTAATGATCATAATATTCATTAAATAACATAACTAGATTATAGAAACTATTACCATATTTTTCTCACACCATTTTGTCTTAATTTAAAATTTCTAGTTTGCAAATTAGCCAAAATTAACACTTGTTAAGCAAAAATTCACAATTCCACTACTAAACTTGATTTTGCATATATTAAAGTTTTAAACCACTCCATGAAACCTTAAGAATGAGCTAAAGCCCTAATTAGATTTTTAATACTACATTTAAATTAATTTCTAAAACATAGTTTACTGAAATAGCATATTTATCACATTATATTAAATAACAATTTGAAACTAATAATTAGATTAGGTCTTTCATTCATTTAACATGTTAATATTCTCATTAAAATGACAATATAATGATAAAAACCTTAATTAGAATTTTAACACACCAATATATATAATTTATAAAAATCTAGTTAGCAAAATTGCTTAATTTAAACAATTTTGAATGCACAAATTATAATACATCAACCATGCTAGATTTTTCCCTTCTAAAAATGTTAAGCTACTTATTATAACCCCACTTAATTAATAAAAACCCTAACTTGATTTTAGAAACCCTATCTTGAATTTTAAACTTGCAATTAGAATTAATTAAGAAAATCTAAATATGCTAAATAAAAGAATTTAACAACAATTAATCATAAGAATAAAAATTATACCTTCGAAGCATGAGATCCAAACATGAAAATATGCTTCCAAAATAATGGTTTCCAACTCCAAATTCCTTGCTAAAGAGGTCAAAGGAAAATGGTAAAGGTTGAATGTTGATTTTTGAGGTTAATTTTTTGGAATTTTTGACGAATTTTGATGATTTTTAATGAAAAAATGATGGGGGGGAAATTTTGGGGCTGCCCATGGAGGTGAGGCCGGCCATGAGGTGAGGAAAAGAGAGGAAGAAGGAATGAAGAATAGTGTAGAATATTCTCCAAAGAAATACACCTTTTATGTCTTTTCATAATTTCTTTATTTTATTAATTTTCTTAATTAAATTCATCATAGAAAACTGTAATATTTTAAAAACAATTCAAGAAGAGATTAGCATTCTAAAAACCTAATTCTAATATGTCATGGTTCACTTTTGAAAACTAAACCCATTGCAAATTGTAATTTACACTAATTTAAAGTATATTTAAAAGCTTATCTTAATATTTAAAATAATTAATTTAGGAAAAATATTTCATTAAACTAAAAATTTATAAGTGACTAAATCAACACCATTTACTAGTAATTACATGATTAAAATAGGTCTTTTTAAATTTATAATTAAAAATAATTATGGTTAAATTTTACGAAAAATACGTTTTATTTTACCGAATATCAGAAAATTCACTTAAAGGGTTTTATTTATCTAATTTTTTATTTTAAAACGTTACAGTCATGACACTCAACCGCCAGATATCGTAGTCATGGTATGTAGCAGTGGCAAGTAGGATCTGGATGGACTTAAGCATAGTTTTGAAAGTCTCAACTTTTCCATGTACACCAAGTAATCTTCTCAAGATATACTTGCTCCTGATGGGGATTTAACCCTTCAGATAAAGCAACCAAAGTCCATACTTTGTTGGTGTATAAGGATTCCATGTCAGATCGCTGGGCATCCAGCCATTCTTACAGAGTCCCACTCCTGATGGCCAGCACGAAACTAGTTGGGTCATCATCTCATGATGCAATCATCGCTCCCACTGTCATAGAGAAAACCGAAGTATCTCTCAGTTGGGTGAGGAACCCTGCCAGATCGGCGGAGAGGCTGAGTTTCGTTGGAAACTATTGAATCTTCCAGTTCTACCAAATCATCAGTTGCGGTTTGTTTTAACTGGAACTACTTCCAGTTCTACCTCATGACCACTAATTTCTTCACAAGAAATTCCCTTTCCAAAAGGTGGCATGCTGAGAAACAAAACACCTTTTGTTCCTCGGTTCGGTAGAAGATATTCCCTTGCTAATTCTTGGGATATCCAACAAACTTCTACAGAACTGACCTTGCCTCGAGTTTGTCCGGATTTTGCTTTTGACATTGGCCGGACAACCCCAAAATCTTAACTTCCTTAAGGAATGGGCTCTTCCCATACCATATCACATATGGAGTGGTAGGCATCTGATTTGGTTGGAACCCTATTCAATAGGTATGCAACTTCTCAAGTGCATAACCCCAAAAGAAAATAGGCAACTCAGTAGTACTCATCATAGAGCGCACCATATCACATAGGGTGCGATTGCTCCGCCCCGATACACCGACGTGCAGTGGTGTATTCGGAGGAGTAATGCTGAGAGAGAATCTCATTATCTTTTAGAATAATCCAGAAATTCCGTGCTCAAGTATTCTCCTCCTTGATCACATGAAAGGACATAATACTTATACTTGTTTTGGTTCTCTATTTCTATCTTATATTCTATGAATATCTCAAAAGCTTCGGACTTGTGTTTCATCAGGAACATATGTCTGAATCTTGAGAGATCATCATTGAATGTAATGAAGTACAAAGAACAGTTCCTTGTATGTGTAGACAGGGGACTTTCATACATCAGCATGTATCAATCCCAAGAGTTCACTAACTCTTTCTCTGTTTCCAACAAACGGAACTATGGTCATCTTATCTTTGTGACATGACTGACAAGTTTCACAAGATGTAAATTCGAGTAGATTTAAATATGCATCTTTATGTAACTTCAGCTAGTCGGGTTACATTGATATGACCTAGTCTACAATACCTCAAGAAGGATTCGTTCATTTCTGAACTCTTCCTCTTGTGTTTGTTCTGTACATTAAGAATTGTGGTTTGATTTAGAACGTCTATGTTTTTAGATAACGTGCCTGAACTGATCAACTCTTGATATAGGAAATGTGTAAAACATTATCCAACAATACAAAATTATATCCATCTTTATTAAATAAAGATGCTGATATGATGTTATATATCAGGTTCGGTATCTAATAACATTCGTTCAGAATCAGTGTATTTGTTAATACAGAGTCATAACTGCAAACAGACTTTGCTTGCAACAATTGCACCGTTTACAACTCTTGAAACTTATCACCCGTTCTCAGTTCTCTACCTATCTGCAGCCCATGTAACATATTACATTTGCGGGATCCTGATCCGGTATCTCATACCCAGGACGTAAAGGATACTGAGAAACAGTTCTCAGTAATGAACACACCCGAAGAAGATGCATCATCATGCACTTTTTTCGTTTGGGCGGTACGGGAATTCTGGTAATCCTCTATTTCCTGCTCGGTCTTATAACATTTATAAGTTAGAGCGGAACCAACGTTCCCTAGCTCAGTATAACAAGCTGGTTCGGTCAATACATCTGTACTATTATCTTGATTAAGGCGTGACATGGTCGCTACCTTGAGAGAGAGAGAAGAAAACACTCAGCGTATGCTCTTGCAAGATTAGATTGGTTATTAATATATCTAATCAGGATTTCTCCCACTGTTTTAATCAAATCTTTCTTCAAATCCTAAAAGGTAAGACTAGCCGGGATTAATTACACTCTACAAGTTTGCCAATCTTTCAGCCAGGCCAGTGTCGGTACTTTGAGGGAGGTTCCCCGTGCTTTCGCACGGACCTAATTAAAGTAAACCTCGTTTTCCCAGAGGCTTAACCCCGATGACACCTTTCTAGACACCTACTTGATCGGCTAATTTGTAATGTGTAAAACTCTCCCAGGAGTAACTCTTACTCGCAGCGGGTATCGGGATCCAACTATCTCATAGGAGGTATGCAATCTCATATCAAATTTCAACACTTGAAATTCCCGATAATATTTTACCCCTAGTACTTATGACCTTAACTATGGTCAATATATCATAAGCACTAGTCAAGTTCTCCCCGTCATTTCATGATTAATTAGACCCACCCACATGACCCTCAACTATGGTCGATATAATCACATGACTGTCCTAATTAATCGCATTTTATGTTGTGTAGGAAGACATCACTTAGCTACCGTACACTACGCCTCAACTACATTCGACATATGCAGCACGAATACTAAGTACTCTACTTCCTAAAATGACGGAGGGTTACGACAGGTTTTTAAGAAAACCTTTTGCGTAAGTAACTTGATATCGTTGTAGAATCGAGTGATTTTTGAAAAGGAGTGGTTTTGAGGCTTTTACTAGTTTTGCTAAAGAGGTCACTCCCGGTGAAGGGATCTTGGCTCTTTCCTTATCGAATAATGTGCTGGATATTCTACAAGGAATACCACTATGATAGCAATCAAAATACAAACCGAGTTTGTAGCATCTGTTAGTTTCGCTAAAGAGGTCACTCCCGGTGAAGGGATCTCGGCTCTTTCCGTATCGAATATGGTGTTGGATGTTCTACAAGGAACACCGCTATGCAAATCAAGAACTAGAGCTACCAGTTTTTGAGACAAGTTCTTACAACATCTTTAGGTTTCTTTTATTTCATTAATCTCATTAATGAAGTCCCATTTTATTATGCTTCACAAGCATCACATTTGAAACGAAATCTGCAATATAACATATATCTCATATATAATATAAACATTCGTCTCAGGCAGTAATATGATCTCATCACAGAACATTACAGCAGAAGAACATATATGAAATTTTTGATATACTAGGTGGTCCGTGTTTTAATACGAGCCTGTATAAAACACGGATTCCACGGTCGTGATGAATAGCCAATCCCCACCCCTAGACCCCTACGAGAGCGGCAAGTAACCCTACCAGTTCTAGAGTTAGGAGACCCGGAATCGACTCCTCGAGATGGTCTCCCACTGGACCCTAGAACCCGGTTACTTGTGCTCCACGCCTTGGGTCTATCCTAATGCGGAAAAGTAAATAATATACAACGGCGACATCATCCTCAACCCGGAAATGCCCCAATAAAAGAATATTATATAAAATGAATTTTACATGAATGAAAAAGAAAAACTCTCATCGGACATAAAAAAAAACCCGGCTATTCAAAACGCGACGATCCAATATAACATATCACAGCAACACATAACATCACATGTCATCAACATAAGTAAATATGCGTATCCCAATTGTCGTTGATGTAAGTGCACGACGGCGCCCCGGCCGTCGATCCGACGCCGGAATGCGGAAACGAAAAACTTTACAAACTAGTAAACTGGCACCACCGCGAACAAAAATCCTGGATCGGGCCATTAACCTAACTACTAGCAAACTAAAAAATGGGTGGAGTGATATACCAAGCGATCCGTGTCCTTCGGTCTTCGTCTCCACTCCGATCTCCTCGCGGAATCTCCGGTCGTCGCCTCCTCGTCGAAACGGGCACCACATCGCCGGGTTCTTTTACGGGCTCCCACCTCTGGACCGAGGCAACTCCGGCACGAAGCTGGCGAGTCGACGTGCTCAAGAATTGCTGTAGGCAAGTGTAGAATCCATTGTCTCTATTGGGGTTGTGAAGTTGCCATGGTAATGGAGGTGGAGAAAAGAAATGAACTATCAAAATGGAACTCTCTTTGTAGGATGAGTGAATAATGAGATGAACATTTTTTACTACTCCAAAATGAACCTCTCCCTTTTTTCCTCCTAGTGTGGCCGGCCCCTACAAGAAAATGGGTGGAGGAAAAATTGCAAGCAATGCAAGTGGAGAAAAAGAATTGATAAACATCAATAAAAATGGTCACACCATTTCTCCTCAAATCCTTTCACACACCATCACATTAAATGCAATGGAAGATACTAAAAAAGAATCTCATCATGAAGCCACAATTATACAAAGGACCCCCTCTACAAAGGTAATTTTCACAACTGCAAATAACCCCCTCCAACGGAAAGTCCGGCCGCGAAGGAATAAAGGAAAACTGGCCGGAACGGAATGCAAACTGGCAACTTCAGAAAACTGATCCCGTAATAAATTACAGGAAAACCCCGCTACTGTATATACATACCCGCATTTGCATTCCCACAGAATACAAATGCAAAGAGACAAAATCTACACTGTACAATAATAGGATCCGGCTTAAACCAAAGCCCGCTAGTAAAATCAGTCTGATCACGATCCGTGCAATACCGCACGTATCTGATCGAACCATGCCATATCTCCATACGGCCTCTACAACGTTTCGCCCGAAACCTGAGTAACTGTGTGTGGTGGACTCTAAAGACTCGTCAGTACTATGGCTGTGGATTTAACCACTAGCACGTCAGAGGTATTAACCATACGTGACGGGCTACCAGCTATTGACCAAAAGGGACGTCGATGAGCGAACTCATCCTGACACCCTACTGAGCCTGTCAGGGACAATATCCGTACAGTCCGGTTCGTTCGTCTATGAGCATCACATGGCGGGCCTAGGGGGTTGGTAAATGTCAGACCCCCAAAAGCTGTACAAGTCGTGTCGGAGTGTAGCCCAGAACACCCTGAGATACTACTGGAATAACTACTAGTAAATCTCCTGCCTTGGCCAAGGACTTTTCATGTACTGGCTCTCCTAGACACAGCGCGACCTCACCCCCAATACCGGGAGAGACGAACCCCTGCAGATCCGCTCACTGCCTCCATGTGGCTCGGGACTGTACCCAACTAAAACCTGTTTGCACGTCTCCTTTGAGCGTGGTAAGGTAGTAATCAAAGCACAGTGGGAACTCACACGAGACAAATGACGATCTCAGGTCGATGAACTAACCTGTACACATGTCACCAGGGAACTGCTATCTTACATCAGGTATAATCCCAACTAGTAGGTTCCCGGCGAGTCCTGTCCGGTGTACTCATAACCCAATGAGCACCTGTATACATCTTAGGTGAACCAACTAAAACCAGTGGCTTGTGAGACCGGCCACCGCCCCTCGTCGGGGTCTCGATTGTATACACTAGTCTATTCTGGAGTATCGATGCCCTGTCTTGAAACTCCCACGACTAGGGACCTTTTAAGGATATGCTTATAGACCCCAGCTCACACGTATATGATCGCCCTCATACTGCTGGTAGTCAAGCAAGAATCCTAGGGGCTCTATCAACGTGCAATAACGACTCGTAAGGTCACCTAAAGCAGTACACGATGATAAAGATAAACCAGATAGCATACTATCATCTTGAGTAAGACTGTCCTACCGGTATAAGTCCTCCCTCAATCATTGCAATCACGTGCCTGTGATCCAATAATTGACTCTGATGGCACTATATCCAACAATCTCCTACTTGCACTCAAGGCTAATTATTGCGATGTCGCATACTCACAGCCCGTGTGATACCGAACACCCAACTCCTCTACTAGTCAGTCTCACAAAGCTCGTTTGTGAAACTATTGCGTTCGAGGAATAGCCTCAATGAGTGGATCCGCTGTGATGTTTCTTTCTATGTCTCTCTATATCTCAAGTTCGCGGAGAAAACCATCTCCCGTAATGAGCAATACCTGTCTTAGAATGTGTCTGGATGTCTGATGGGACCTAGCTCATAAATGAACTCCAAATCCAAACTTATTAGACTGTATCATCAACTGAACTTAATCAGTATCCTGCGCCATCCTTCCCTCAGTATCCACCTGGACCACCTGTTCAAAATACTGCCCCTCGTCAGAGGGAAAACTATAACTCTGACAGCCACTCTGCCATCCAGGTCACCTTTGAAGCCTGGAATCATAACCGTCTCCTAAAGGAGGCTGCCGTTATCATATCCCTAGAACATCCACTTATGTTCCAAAACTGCCTCCGAATGTTTCTCCAGAATTGGATTAATATCAACTTATTGCACCTACTGCAAAAACAACATCTGGTGTGGTACTTGACATCTCATGATTGACTTAATTGCCTAAGCAAGTGATCTGCCAGTCATGCACATCCCTCTCCCCTTTAGTATGTAAGACACCTTTAGAGAGGGTGACTCCATCACCTGCAGGTATACTACCGTGCCAGGAGTCGTCCATTCTAAATACTCATAGAATGCTGTCTAAGTACCCAGATTGGGAAACCACCCAAATCTAGATCTAAAACCATAGTTCTAGTAACCAGAATGTCTGATATAATATTCATGTCCTGTGTGGAGAAACCACTGTGTGACAACCAAAGTATAACCGATCGTAGTATAGGAATATCACTTCCTACTCCGTGTATGTCATCAAATACCAGGACATCACACCCTACTACCTTCTTAACAGATCCATTCCCTATTCTGATGAAGTCAAACCTATGACTGTCACATCAGAATATGATGATCTATCTTCGCTATATCTGCTTTAGTCTATAAATAGACATAAGCCACTTGTCCACCATGCTTCCGCTGCTCCCACTGACCACGACAACCCTCTGGCAGAGTCATATAGACGTACACTTCTAAAGCCAGTTTAGAACGACGCTATACGCATCCTCCTACCGGGTCTCACAGTCTGGAACAACAGCAATGGCAAGTCTGGGTAAACAAGAACCTCCCTGCCACCGTCCTTGAGCATACCGAAGTACCTCTCGAGTGCCTGAGGTTACCCACCATACCTGCGGAGTAGCCAATGGAATGTCAAACCAGATTGAATCTTTAGGTTATTATCAAATCTTCAGTAATCGTTTGCGGTTCTGGAATCACTTCCAGTTCTACCATACTCCCACTACTGTTTTCTGAAAAAATCCATTTTTAATTAAAACTGTGGCGAGTCAAGAACAATATCACTATTGATCTTCCAGATGGTAGAAAGTCAACCCTCGTCATAGCCCGGGTCAACCCACAAACAACCATTACAGAAACGTGCCTTGAGTTGTCCAGTGTCTGGTTTTAAGCATAAGCTGGACAACTCCCCGTACCTTAACAATGTCAAGATATGAACTGTTCTATATCCAATATAGAAACAGAGGCACTGATTTAATTGAACTAGATTCAAATCATGCAGTTGTCTCCAGTGCATGTCAACTAAATGGAAGGAGACCGATCAGCGTTACTCAACTTAGGAGTACTTCCAATTATGAGTAACCTGAAAGAGAAGCAAGTTCTCTTAATTATTACTATCAACTGAATACCATACATAAGTATCTATATCTTCGATCACCTTGAAGAATCCCGATACTTGCAATACCTGGTTCTCTACTTTACTCATATACCTATAACTTCTCAAAACTTGGACCCTGTGTTTCTACGAAACACCTGTCTAAAACTAGAGAAGTCATAAGTAAACTGAATATAGTACGAGGACCAACCCCTCTGTCCTGATGGACACTGGACAATATACAATACTCTGTATAAGTCCCCTGAGTCTAGTGACTCATTCACTGTGTGTCGTAGGTTGAAAACGGTACTTATGGTTAAGAAGAATTACACCGCTGTTCAATGCTCCTTACCTAACCATTCACTGATATAGGTAAATGTCATAGACATAATTTCAAAAAGGTATGTCTCACTCTATAAAAATAGACGTACAGATATATCAATTTGAAATTGGTGCACAACAACGGATATTCCAAACCAAATATTTGCCGACCGGCAAACAGCCCAGGTGACTTCCTCAAATATTACCAATTACAACGAATCCCAATATAATGAGGATGATCACCTAATTCCCAGTAACTTACTCCCACTCATCATCTGTAAAACCATACAGATGTGAGAATCAAACCTGGTAAATACATACCCTGGAGTAAGTGTCTAATTGGGAAATCAGTTGTCTTTTAACATTACACAGTGAAACAGAAACATTGAAATGTTTCGACATGGTATCCCGGTATTCCTAGTAATGCCTCTTCCATTATCCAGATTCACAACTGCAACCGTATATTTCTTTGCCATCTCTCCAAATCCCTTTATATGTCTTTAGTCATTACCTTCTGTACACCCCTTTAGGCCAAATGGTTTTCTTTCTTTCCTACCGTTCGGCACTAGCCTATGGTTTGGAAGAAGACTATCCAATAAGCATAATGGGTGTACTGTCCTAATCCTAGGAGCACATGCAATGCGAGAGAAGGTGAAGATAAAAGTCAACCAAATAAACCTTATTCCTTTTTCTCCTGAACCAGAATCCATCCTCGAACTGGAACAAGTTCCTTTCGAGTTCGTATATAACCATACGATGGAATATCCAATAAACTGTGGATCTTCGTAGTGATACGGAGTGTCCTGGAGAAATACAAAGGTGATTTAGGATTGGCGAAGAAATATTTGGTTTGGTCGTGAATAGCAGTCGCAATTTACTTTGCCTTCTTACTAACCCCTTTCTTTGTCTTTACATAATACCTTCTGTACACCACTGTTAGGCTAATTTCTTTTCTTCATTCCCCACCGTTCGGCACCAGCCTAAGGTTTGGAAGAAGACTATCCAATTTGCGTAATAGCTGTACTATCTCCTAAACCAAGGAGTACTCGCAACCTGAGAGAAGGTAAAAGGAAAAGACAACTGAATAGTCCTATTCGTTTTCTCCAGAACCGGAAACCATCCTCGAATAAATTCTTTCAAGTTCGTATATAACCATATGATGGTTTTGTCCAATGGAAGTGGATGTTCGTAGTAATACGGGGTGTCCTGGAGAAAAGGGTAAAAGTAGGAGTGGCAATGAAGTTTGCAACTCGGACAATCCAAAAGCCAATGTTTAAGAAGGTTCGGTTAATTTTGGTCATTGAGTCATAGTCTTGTTAGTTATATGTATGCCCTAGAGGCCATTACTGTACATTGGATGTATATTGTAGTGGATGCTGGGACATATATAGGGAGGACTTTCTTTGCTCGACATGATAGTATGCTATCTGGTTACTCTTTACCTAAACGTGTACACAGATTGTCTCTATATTACATGTTGGTAAAGCCCTTAGGATGTGTACTTGACTACCTGGACTATGATGTGGATCATACTAGTGGGGACATGGTAGTCCATAAGTACATCCTTCAAAGTCCCTAGTCGTGGGTACATCGAGACGGGGCATCGATATACCAGAGTAGACTAGCGTATACCTTCTCGACCCATACAGATGGGCAATGGATGATCCCATATCCATTGGTGTTTGACATTAGAGATGATATACGGGTGCTCAGTGGAGACTGGGTACACTGGACGGACTCGCCGAGAACTCCCAGATGGTATTATACCTTACGTCAGATGGCAGTTCTCAGGTGACACTGGTACAGAGTAGTCTGTTGACCCGAGATCGTCATAGAATCTTGTGTGGTTCCCACTGTGCTTTGATTTCCACCTTACCACGTCCAAGAGGGCATGCAAAACGGCGGTTTTTGGGTACAGTCCCGAATCAAATGGAGGCAATGAGCGATAGGAGGGGATTCGTCTCTCCCGGTATAGGGAGTAGATGTTGCGCTGTGTTCAATTGGCTATAACCGGAAATCCCTGGCCTGGGTTGCTGAGATATACTGGTAAGTGTTACCGGTAGTTTCTCGAACTGTTATAGACCTCATATCGACACGACTTATTGAGCTATTGGGGTCTGACGTTTACCACCCCTAGGCGAGATATGCGACATATCAGACGAACAGACCGGACTGAACGGTAGTTTTACTGGTTGGATTCACTGGAGTGTGAGCGGGCTTGCTCGTCGATCTTCTGATCGCTCAATACCCGGGTGGCCGTTACGTTTAGCAGACCGCTTGCGGCTTGTGGGTGTTTGATATGATCATCACCTGCTGCCGACGTATTGACGAGTCTTTAGTGTCCTACACAGAGGTTTCCTGGCTCAAGCAAAACGAAATAGGAGCGCATATCAGATATGTGCGAGACCGAGAATATACCAGTATGTGATACTGTATTCGATTCTCGCGATTTGTAACATTGATCGGTTATATGCGTTATAGCCGGGTTATCGGATCAAGTGTTGATTCGATAAGTTGTTACTATTGATATTAGTCGGTTATATATGATATGACCGGATCGTTAAATCAAGTGTTGATTTAGTGATTTAATGTATAATTATATATTTGATTATCACTTTACATTAACTAATATAAGTTCTTTTAAATGGATATTCTCACTCGGATGTACACATTGTATATGTGATATACTTTTGTGCACTTGATTGTATCATGTTTGATGATACATGTTTGCTAGGGTTTTTGTGTAAAGATCAAACCATGGTTACATGATAATGGTTAGGGTTTTGTTTTACTATTTTGTATTTCTGAAATAAGCAATTTATTTATTTATCTATTCTTTTTGGAAAATAATATGCATGAAGAGAATGGTGGCTTTCTTTGTTTCTAGTTGAAGCTTCATGAAGCTTTGACTTTGTAACCACTCTTATCTTCATGCTTAACCCTAACCATTCCTTTAACCTTAGTCAATTCTCTACACATAACTATAGTTAATATTATGATAAGAATTGATTTTCTATTCTATTCTAATATACTTATCATAATATTCTTCTTCTTCTTCATCTTCTTTTATGAAGAAAGCTTCACTTCATCAATGGCAACTTGATGAAATGAGTGAGAAATCCAATTCTAATGTGAACCCACTTCCTATTTCTTCATCCTCTACCTCTTGCCAAGTAGTATAGGGTGTTTCCTTCACAAGTTTTCATGGCTTGGTGAAGGTGGAGCTTGATCTAGTGATGCCTCGACATAGATCATCTTCGGCACGTCGTCGATGACCTAGCCCGCTTTTTCTCCGATGAAGCCGACGCTAGAGCCCGGGATTAGATATGGACAGCGAGGAGACTTCATTGCGGAGCTATGGAGGTGGAGAAACGGATCTACAAAGGTTGTATTTCCGTATTCTCATAGTTAAGAGTTAACTAGTTGCTTTGTCGCCTAAACTTCTAGCCAACGATCCGTAGTCTAGGGTTTCTCGGCACCGTATTTTTGAAATTGGCATGGTTGATGCCTTGTGAGACCTCACTATGATGCCTAGGATCCTTTCACTGGTATCAGAGCCTAGCTAGAGCCTTAGGCGAAGTCTAGACGGAATTTGAAGTCCGATCGAACCAAAACCCGAACCCGGATTATGCTCTCTGTACATTTTTGAAAACAGTGCGTTTTTCTATATTAAAAATATGCAGAAAAACATGCAAGAATATCTAAGAGTTACTGTGAAGTCGTATGCCCTAATTCCTTCATTGAGCCGCGGTTCCGCGGCACGAGCTTGGCTCATGCGGCGGTTCCGCGGCCGTAATGCCTTAACATACACAGAAAGTTACACAGTAATTCTTGGTTTCCAGTGCTCGTTTTTCTGGTAATTTTTAAAATTTATTCAAGAGTTGAATTTTCTGGGGTGTACTGAGAGTTCGTCGATTCGATCGGATTATCAGACTTTGTTTATGTGGCTTTCCGGATATTTTGAATATGTTAAAAAGTTCGATCGGATATAAATACCCACTTTTTCCCCTGCCGGGAAATTTCCAATTGTTGGATTTTTCCGTAGTTTAAAGACGTTCTAAGTAGTGCAAGTAACTCGATGGACCCTCTAGAAGACAACAAACCTTAACTCGATTACGTGACCGTCTTGAACTGCCCTTTGAACCTTCGGGTTTGGGGCAGTACGGCGTGCCACATGTGAGGCGTTGGCTTGACCCTTCTACGGCTGGACCGTTGGTACTGAGGCACGAACTGAATGTTGTTAGACTTATTTCATGTGTTGATCTGTATCGGGAAAACTTGGGTGTTCGATTGTTCGATCGGAAAATTTAACATTTTCTGTTTATCCGGAATGGGATACAATAATTGGAATTCACAAGAAGTTATATGATAACTGAATGAATGTTATAAACATAGCAGTTTAGTCTCACTTGATCGGTTGCCACGGAATTTTGATGCGATCAAAAGTCCATCACAATCACGTAGCGTATGCGGATACTCGCCGGGTAAACTTAATAGACAGCCTCACTCCATAGCCCCGACCAAGTGACTGTAGGAGAACACCGTCGCCGAAAGCATCCGTCCGGGTGCTCGCGGTAGCAGTGTTCCGCCTTGGTGCACTTCGTCGACGGTATCGGGGGTGCGGCCGCCTACTGAAGTTTGCGACGAGCATTCGATCAGGATGTCGGGAATCTTGTTGAATTGCCCGACTTGATATTGGAAAGTGTTTTCGATTTTGAGACTAAAATGCGGGGTTTATAATTCTTAGGCATGCGATGTCTAAGTAATTCATTTGGTCAGGCATGCGATGACTGAGGTGGTTGCGGATTCCAACTGTTGTAATTTTACACTTTCTTTTCTGTGACCGTAAGTGTAATATGTGATATCGCCGGTTTCGTTGCTATATGTCAACGACAATTGGGATGCGCATATTTACTTACGTTGATGACATGTGATGTTATGTGTTGCTGGATATGTTATATTGGATCGTCGTGTTTGAATAGCCGGGGGTTTTTATGTGAGATGAGTGTTTTTCATTTTCATTCATGTAAAAACTTGTATGTAATATTCTTTTATTGGGGCGCTTCCAGGTTGCGGAAGTTGTCACTGTTTGTATATTATTTACTTTTCTGCACTAGGATAGACCCAAGGAAGAGGGCACAAGTAACCGGGTTCTGGAGTCCAGTGGGAGACCAACTCGAGGAGTCGAGTCCGGGTCTCCTAACTCCAGAATTGGTAGGGTTGCTTGCCTCTCTCGTAGGGGTCTAGGGGTGTGGGTTTGGCTATTCATCACGACCGTGGAATCCGTGTTTTATACTGGCTCGTATTGAAAACACGGACGTCCTAGTATATCCAATATTTCATATGTTTCTTCTGCCGCGATATCTGTGATGTGATCATGTGATGTTCTATGATAGATACAGTATATAGTATATATGATATATTATATAGGCGTTACTTATGTTTTACACCCGCGCTAGCCCTGCCCCGCTCTGTCGTTAGTTACCTAACCTAACGGTGCACGAGGGGACATTGAGGCGAATGCGGATGGCATAAGTATACGTCATATCTATCTGTGATGTTTTGGTACTTAAATGATGGGACTTCATTAATGTGATTAATGAAATAAAAGAAACCTAAGATATTGTAGAATCGAATTTCAAAATAAAACAGGTAGCTACAGTTCTTGCTTTGCACAGCGGTATATGTGATATATCCTGCACCTTATTCGATGAGGAAAGGACCGAGATCCCTTCACCGGGAGTGACTCCTTTAGCAATAATTGGCAGATGCTCAACACTCGGTTTGTTTTTGATAGCTTTTAAGTGTTTTTGCTTTGCACAGTGATATATATGATATATCCCGCACCTTATTCGATGAGGAAAGGACCGACGATCCCTTCACCGGGAGTGACTCCTTTAGCAAAACTAGAAAAGCCTCAAAAACACTCCATTTCAAAATCATTCGATCCTACAACGATATCAAGTTCATTACGCAATAGGTTTTCAGAAAAACCAGTCGTAGCCCTCCGTCATTTCAGATAAGTAGTAGTTAGTATTCGTGCTGCGTTTGTTGGCCTTTGTCAAGGCGCAGTGTGCGGTAGCTAACTGGTGCTTATCTGCTTATGCATATGATGTAGATTGGGTTAGGGTAGTCGTGCGACCTTGTTGGCCTTTGTCAAGGGCCGTGCGGGTGGGTTTAATTCAATCAGGAAATGACGGGTTGAACTTGACTAGCATCCTATGGTTTGTTGGCCTTTGTCAAGGTCATAGGAGGTTAGGGGCATAATATTATCGGGAATTTCAAGTGTTGAAATTTGCAATGAGATTGCATACCTTCTATGAGATAGTTGGATCCCGATACCCGCTGCGAGTAAGAGTTACTCCTGGGAGAGTTTTATACATTACAATTTGCCGATCAAGTAGGTGTCTAGAAAGGTGTTAACGAGGTTACGCCTCTGGGAAAACGAGATTTACATTAATTAGGTTCGTGCGAAAGCACGGGGGACCTCCCTCAAAGTACCGACACTGGCCTGGCTGAAAGATTAGCGAACTTGTAGTGTGTAATTAATCCCGGCTAGTCTTTCCTTTTAGGGTTTGAAGGAAGATTTGATAAAAAGCAGTGGGAGCCATCCTGATTAGATAAAATAATAACCAATCTATTCTTGCAAGAGCGCACGCTGAGTGTTTTCTTCTCTCTCTCTCCTGGTAGCGACCATATCACGCCTTAATCAAGATAATAAAACGGAATATTGACCGAACCCGCTTGTTATACTGAGCTGGGGAACGTTGGTCCCGCTCCAACTTATAATTGTTATAAGACAGAGCAGGAAATTGGGGATTACCAGAATTCCCGTGCCGCCCAAACGAAGAGAGTGCATGCTGATGCATCATCTTCGGGTGTGTTCATTATACAGAACTGTTTCTCAATATCCTCCGCATCCTTGGTATATGATACCGGATCAGGATCCCAGATATGTAAGATGTTACATAGGGCTACAAAAGGGTAGAAAAACTGAGAACGGGTGATAAGTTTCATGAGGCAGAAAACGGGGCAAGTGTTGCAGCCAAGTCTGTTGGTCACTGTCACCCTGTATTACCAATACATTGATTCTGAACAAATGCTATTAGATACCGAACCTAATATACAAAATCATATCAGTCTCTTTATTAATAAAGAAATGATAAAATTTTGTATTGTTGGATAATGTTTTGAACATTTCCTATATCAAAAGTTGATCGGTTCAGGCACGTTATCTAAAAGCATTAATGTTCTAAATCAAACTACAGTTCTTAGTATATGGAACACACACAAGAGGAAAAGTTCAGAAATAAACGAATTCTTCTTGAGGTTTTGTAGACTAGGACAGATCAATGTGACCCGACTAGCTAGAGTTACATAAAGATGCATATTTAAATTAGTTTGAATTTACATCTTGTGAAACTCGCCAGTCATGTCACAAAGATAAGATAACCACGGCTCTGTTTATTGGAAACAGAGAAAGAGTTAGTGAACTCTTGGGATGATACATGTTGATGTATGTAGGTCCCCAGTCTACACATGCCAAGACCGGTTCTTTGTACTTCATTACATTCTCTGATGATCTCTTTAGATTCAGACATATGTTCCTGTTGAAACACATGTCCGAACCTTTTGAGATATTTACGGAATATAAGTTAGAAGTAGAGAACCAAAATACGGGTATAAGTATTATGTCTTTTGATGTGATCGAGGAGGAGAATACTTGTGCATGGAATTCATGGACTATTCTAAAGGAGAATGAGATTCTCTCTCAGGATTACTCCTCCGTATACACCATAGCACGATGGTATATCGGGGAAGAGCAATCACACCCTATATGATAAGGTGTGCTCTATGATGAGTACTACTGAGTTGCCTGTTTCCTTTTGGGGGTTATGCACTTGGGAAGTTGCATACCTATTGAATACGGTTCCAATCAAATCAGTTGCCTACCGCTTCATATGTGATATGGAAAGGGAAGAGCCCATGTCTTAAGCTAGTTAAGATTTGGGGTTGTCCGGCCTATGTCTAAAAGCAAAATCCGGACAAGCTCGAGACAAGGTCTGTTATGTAGAACTGGAAATGTTCCAGCCATACAAACTGCAGCTGATGATTTGATAGAACCAAAGGATTCAGTAGATTCCAACGAGCCTCAGCGTCTCCGCCGATCTAGTAGGGTTTCTCACCCACCTGAGAGTTACTTCGATTTCTCTATGACAGTGAGAGCGAGGAATGCATCATAAGATGATGACCCAACTAGCTTCGAGCTGGCCATTAGGAGTGAGACTCTGTAAGAATGGCTGGATGTTTATTGATCTGAGATGGAATCCATGTACACCAACAAAGTATGGACTTTAGTTGCTATATCTGAAGGGTTAAATCCCCATCAGGAGCAAGTATATCTTGAGAAGATAACTTGGTGTACATGGAAAAGTTGAGACTTTCAAATCTAAACTTGTTAAAATTTTGCATCATTGACCAGGTGCGGATAATGATGAAACCTTTTCAAGTAGCTATGCTTAAGTCCATCCAGATCCTACTTGCCACGGCTAGATACCATGACTACGATATCTGGTGGTTGGGTGTCTTGACTGCTTTTTTAAATGATGATTTGGAAGAAAGCGTCTATAAGTACACAGCCAGAGGGCTTCGTAGACAATGGGAGCAGCGGAAACGTGTGCAAGATGTTTTATGTATGCCCTAGATGCCATTACTGTACATTGGATGTATATTGTAGTGGATGCTGGGACATATATAGGGAGGACTTTCTTGCCCGACATGATAGTTGCTATCTGGTTACTCTTTACCTTAACGTGTACACAGATTGTCTCTCTATTACATGTTGGTAAAGCCGTTAGGATGTGTACTTGACTACCTGGACTATGATGCGGATCATACTAGTGGGGACATGGTAGTCCATAAGTACATCCTTCAAAGTCCCTAGCCGTGGGTACATCGAGACGGGGCATCGATATACCAGAGTAGACTAGCGTATACCTTCTCGACCCATACAGATGGGCGATGGATGATCCCATATCCATTGGTGTTTGACATCAGAGATGATATACGGGTGCTCAGTGGAGACTGGGTACACTGGACGGACTCGCCGAGAACTCCCATATGGTATTATACCTTACGCCAGATGGCAGTTCTCAGGTGACATTAGTACAGAGTAGTCTGTTGACCCGAGATCGTCATAGAGTCTTGTGTGGTTCCCACTGTGCTTTGATTTCCACCTTACCACGTCCAAGAGGGCGTGCAAAACGGTGGTTTTTGGGTACAGTCCCGAATCACATGGAGGCAATGAGCGATAGGAGGGGATTCGTCTCTCCGGTATAGGGAGTAGATGTTGCGCTGTGTTCGATTGGCTATAACCGGAAATCCCTGGCCAGGGTTGCTGAGATATACTGGTAAGTGTTACCGATAGTTTCTTGAACTGTTATAGACCTCATATCGACACGACTTATCGAGCTATTGGGGTCTGACGTTTACCACCCCTAGGCGAGATATGCGACATATCAGACGAACAGACCGGACTGAACGGTAGTGTTACTGGTTGGATTCACTGGAGTGTGAGCGGGCTTGCTCGTCGATCTTCTGATCGCTCAATACCCGGGTGGCCGTTACGTTTAGCAGACCGCTTGCGGCTTGTGGGTGTTTGATATGATCATCACCTGCTGCCGACGTATTGACGAGTCTTTAGAGTCCTACACAGAGGTTTCCTGGCTCAAGCAAAACGAAATAGGAGCGCATATCAGATATGTGCGGGACCGAGAATAATACCAGTATGTGATACTGTATTCGATTCTCGCGATTTGTAAAATTGATCGGTTATATGCGTTATAGCCGGGTTATCGGATCAAGTGTTGATTCGATAAGTTGTTACTATTGATATTAGTCGGTTATATGCGATATGACCGGATCGTTAAATCAAGTGTTGATTTAGTGATTTAATGTATAATTATATATTTGATATATCACTTTACATTAACAAATATAGGTTCATTTAAATGGATATTCTCACTCGGATGTACACATTATATATGTGATATACTTTTGTGCACTTGATTGTATCATGTTTGATGATACATGTTTGCTAGGGTTTTTGTGTAAAGATCAAACCATGGTTATATGATAATGGTTAGGGTTTTGTTTTATTCACTTATTTATTTATCTATTCTTTTTGTAAAATAATATGCATGAAGAGAATGGTGGCTTTCTTTGTTTCTAGTTGAAGCTTCATGAAGCTTTGACTTTGTAACCACTCTTGTCTTCATGCTTAACCCTAACCATTCCTTTAACCTTGGTCAATTCTCTACACATAACTATAGTTAATATTATGATAAGAATTGATTTTCTATTCTATTCTAATATACTTATCATAATATTCTTCTTCTTCTTCATCTTCTTTTATGAAGAAAGCTTCACTTCATCAATGGCAACTTGATGAATTGAGTGAGAAATCCAATTCTAAAGTGAACCCACTTCCTATTTCTTCATCCTCTACCTCTTGCCAAGTAGTATAGGGTGTTTCCTTCACAAGTTTTCATGGCTTGGTGAAGGTGGAGCTTGATCTAGTGATGCCTCGACGTAGATCATCTTCGGCACGTCGTCGATGACCTAGCCCGCTTTTTCTCCGATGAAGCCGACGCTAGAGCCCGGGATTTGATATGGACAGCGAGGAGACTTCATTGCGGAGCTATGGAGGTGGAGAAACGGATCTATAAAGGTTGTATGTTCGTTTACTTTTAGTTAAAGTAGTTAACTAGTTTCTTTGTCGCCTAAACTTCTAGCCAACGATCCGTAGTCTAGGGTTTCTCGACACCGTATTTTTTAAATTGGCATGGTTGATGCCTTGTGAGACCTCACTAGGGTGCCTAGGAACCTTTCAAGTCTAGGGTCGGGTCAGTGGTCGCTGCCAAAGAGAGAGAGAAAAGAAACACTCAGCGTGCACTCTAACCTAGATCAGAATGGTTATCACTTTATCTAATCTGGAAACCTCCCACTGTAACGTCAAATTCTTCCCCAATCCTGAAAGAAGAATTAGCTGGGATCACCCGAGGAGTAAACCAACTCATCAGTGGGAATCGGGATCCAACTATCGTCGCATGATAACGTGACGGAATCCGGTCACGTTATCACACTCCAGAAGGTATGCGCATATCTGGCAAGTTTCAGTTTCTTTAGAAACTCCCGATGTCGATTTTTGCCCCATGCTCTTATGACCTTGACGAAGGCCAACAAATCATAAGTCACATGTCAAGTTCTACCCGTCTTTGTCCAGGTTAATTTGAACCCACCCGTACAAGCCCTTGACGAAGGCCAACAAGGCTATACGACTGTCCCAAACCAACGCATCTATCTATGCAGCAGAAAGGTAACAAGCAGCTACCATACACTATGCCTTGACGAAGGCCAACAAACATAGCATGAATACTACGTGCTACCCGTCTGAAACGACGGAGGGCTACGAATGGTTTCTGGCGAAAACCTTTAACGTAATGAACTTGATATCGTTGAAGGAACCAAATAGCTTTTTAGAAAAATATAGTGACGAAAACCTTTGCTAAAGTGGTCACTCCCGGTGAAGGGATCTTGGCTCTTTCCCCGTAGAATGAGGTGCAGGATATTTCAACTGAATACCACGATGCAAAGCAAAAGGAAAACGACTATAGTGAAGTTATTGCCCTGACGCAAACTTCTGTCCAAGGGGTCACTCCCGGTGAAGGGCCCTTGCCTCGTCGACTGAGGAGCAGGATATTCCAACTGAATACCACGATGCAAAACAGAAGAGAACGTCCTTGCAATAACTGCTTTTTGAAAAAGTGTTCCAACAACATCAGAATAGGTTTGTTTAACTTGCATTGATCCGAATCAACGCAGTCCCCTCAATTGATCACACCATAAAAGAACGAAAATAATGATGTACATATATGCCATCTGCATTCGCCACTTGGTCCCGTCATCACCCGTTAGGTTACTTAACTAACGACAGATCGGGGACTGGACTAGCGCGGATGCAAAACATATACAACATCTACTAGTATATATATCAATATATAATATTTCGCTCAAGGCGTGATAAAATGTAACATCACAGAAATGTAAAGCATCACAGAACAATACAGATATCTGGGATCCCCGGGTTTCACAGAGCCGCTACTGAAACCCGACGTTCCCCTGGTCGTGTGGATAGCCTGTGCAATGAAATCCTAGACCCCTACGGGCGTGGCAAGTTACCCGCCAAAACCTGAAGCGGGCAGCCCCCTTCACCAACGTGAATGGACCACCCAGCACTTCACGGAATCCGGTAACTTGGGCACCCCTCCTGGGTCAACCTGTACCCCCTACGAGTGCGGCGAATAGCCCGCCAATTCTAGAGTAAAGCCCCCTCCGTCTCAACGCCATGAGATGCGGGCCCGTTGCCCTCTAGAACCCCGGCTATCCGTGCACCCCACCGCGGGGTAATCCTAGTACAGAAAGTAAAATATACAACGGGTACATCGACCTCGACCCGGTCGTTCCCCAAAAGAATAATATACAAAGAGGCAGTGACGGCAGTCCACATGTAGGACGCTCGCCCTGCAATATCAAATGTACATATAAAATGAAACTGTACTACCATTGCATCCAGGCTAGCCCCCACGACCAATCCGCAACATCACAGCACAACACAGAACATCAACATGAATGTCACGTTCGCAAATCCGTCTAAAATGGCTATAGCAGTTAGACAGGATTTACCGATCAAATGACATTCACGGTCGCAGATATAATGTAAATACTGTGAACTAACATGTTTAAAATTCTCGATCGATCAAATATACCCAAGTGGGCCCCAAGCACTACTATAGCACTCACAGAAAATCTGGGCCCAAAAAGAATGTTCCAAAACACCTATTTCCATGTAGAAAGCCCTCTGGAAAAAAATTTAGCACAACAAGGAGTTCTTTCCACCGCGGAACCGTGGCCAAACCAGGGGTTTGGCCGCGTTTCCGCGGTCAACCAGAAGCATCACAAAACCAAATTTTTTCAGAGTTCTTAGAATTCCCTTCACATGTTTCTGCAACATTCTGAAAAAAAATTTCGAGCTAAAAAAAATTCGACAGAGAACAGATGCACTGAAAATACGGTTTTTGGGATTTTTGTTCGATCGAGTTTTAAACACACTAGACCAAGCTAGACTAGGTTAATGGCGTGGCTCTGCTACCAATGTAAATGCACGGCGGCGCCCCGGCCGTCGATCCGACGCCGGAATGCGGAAACGAAAAACATTACAAACTAGTAAACAGGCACCACCGCTCACAAAAATCCCGGATCGGGCCATTAACCTAACTACTAGCAAACTAAAAGATAGGTGGAGAGATATACCAAGCGATCTGTGTCCTTCGGTCTTCGTCTCCACACCGATCTCCTAGCGGAATCTCCGGTCGTCGCCTCCTCGTCGAAACGTGCACCACATCGCCGGGTTCTTTTACGGGCTCCCACCTCTGGACTGAGGCAACTCGGGCACGAAACTGGCGAGTCGACGTGCTCAATAATTTCTGTAGGCAAGTGTAGAATCCATTGTTTCTATTAGGGTTGTGAAGTTGCCATGGTAATGGAGGTGGAGAAAAGAAATGAACTATCAAAATGGAACTCTCTTTGTAGGATGAGTGAATAATGAGATGAACATTTTTTGCTACTCCAAAATGAACCTCTCCCTTTTTTCCTCATAATGTGGCCGGCCCCTACAAGAAAATGGGTGGAGGAAAAATTGCATGCAATGCAAGTGGAGAAAAAAATTTGATAAACATCAATAAAAATGGTCACACCATTTCTCCTCAAATCCTTTCACACACCATCACATTAAAGGCAATGGAAGAGACTAAAAATGAATCTCATCATGAAGCCACAATTATACAAAGGACCCCCTCCACAAAGGTAATTTGCAGAACTGCAAATAACCCCCTCCAACGGAAAGTCCGGCCGCGAAGGAACAAAGGAAAACTGACCGGAACGGAATGCAAACTGGCAACTTCAGAAAACTGATCCCGTAATAAATTACAGGAAACCCCTCTACTGTATATACATACCCGTATTTGTATTCCCATGAATACAAATGCAAAGAGACAAAATCTACACTGTACAATACTAGGATCCGGCTTAAACCAATGCCCGCTAGAAAAATCCGTCCGATCACGATCCGTGCAATACCGCACGTATCTGATCGAACCCTGCCATATCTCCATACGGCCTCTACAGCGTTTTGCCCGAAACCTGAGTAACTGTGTGTGGTGGACTCTAAAGACTCGTCAATACTATGGCTGTGGATTTAATCACTAGCACGTCAGAGGTATTAGCCATACGAGACGGGCTACCAGCTAATGACCAAAAGGGACGTCGATGAGCGAACTCATCCTGACACCTTACTGAGCCTGTCAGTGACAATATCCATACAGTCCGGTCCGTTCGTCTTTGAGCATCGCATGGCGGGCCTAGGGGGTTGGTAAAAGTCAGACCCCCAAAAGCGGTACAAGTCGTGTCGGAGTGTAGGCCAGAACACCCTGAGATACTACTGGAATACCTACCAGTAAATCTCCAGCCTTGGCTGTCACGCCCCGCTTCCCAGAGTACGCAAGATTTGGGCACGTGACATAGCCAACCATGCTACCTGTGGGTAGGACGCATCCGTCCACAGTCACATTACGGTTGTATAGATATCAAGAACAGTAAAATAAACTAAACTAACACATGTCCAAATCCATAATAACAAGAATCAATAAACAATAAGTGCGGAAGCTAATGATCCAATACAATGAAATAACAGTATGTCCCATAATGCGGGCTCACATCTGGAAATGAAATGACATAAATAAACTAAACTCTAAAGAACTCACAGTTCAGCCTGCTGGCTGAAGTACTCCTGCTCGGTCGACGACAAAAGTACAGAATCTGGGCCATGCAAAACCCAGACGTCAGCGCGTCATGATATCAAGTATACAGCAAAACATGGTAATAAACAATGCAAGCATGAACATGAATAAAGCGGTAATAAGAAGTAACAAGCAGGGTAATGTGCAAAGGTGACTAAACTGTCCTATCAGGTTTTCTACTCTATAGTCTTTGAAACCAATTGATGAATCGTCGATGTAACTCAATAGTATCCCGTGCGTGCCCGGGACCACGGTCATGATCCTCGGGGCTGAATTCGAGACGTGCCGCTAAGCAGTAAAGGGTAGTACGATAGATGAGTGATGTCAGCATCAACACTCCGGAGCTGGCCAAGCCCGTAAGACTGATCAGAACAATGTATCGAACTGTTGAGTTACAAGTCGGTTTCACCTTTGATTTCCCCATACCCCCAAGCTATGTATGTCAAGTCAGGTATTCAGTAGTCGAGGACTAATGCCAACACAAGTCAAGTAAAGGTAGGTCTGTCTGGATCGACAGCAGGAATGGTTAGGTCTGTCGGCATTAGGCATGAGATCAGGTAACAGGTCAGGTTACTTTCAACAGGTAGAGTCGATATGTACAGGGTGTTGTGTCCGATGTATCAGTACATGTGTCAGGTGTATCAAGATCGGTCAATATGTAATGCAATCAGGTATATAATGATAACAGGTATAGTAACAAATAATGAACAGTAGCAGGAAACAGTAAATAACAAATATTATTCTATGTGAACACAGTGATGTTTGTATTCTCATATTAATCCGGTTCACGCACCTTTGAGGTGCAATAGCCACAAGACGAAACAATATCGATAATATACGCAATGGAGTTACATGAATTTGAACTAAGCATAATAATTGTCTCATGAGTGATTTTAACAAATGAAGTGGGGATGATCTACTTGGTTTGATTAGTTAAGTGTGAATTACTAGCAGACCGGTTAATACGAGCAATGATTTCATTAATTTAAAGTTACGGATAATCGTGACTAGCAATTCTAAGTTATAAAAGGTATTGATGTTATAATAGTCGTGTGGTTATAATACGATGATTAAGTTGTAGCATGTTAAAGCAAGTATTCGGATACTTGCCTCGGCGGTTCCGCAAACCGAAACACGGATGCGATGTCGGCAGAAACAGCGATATGGAAGCACGGGCCACGGATCGAGTCCTAACAGAGGTCAACGGGATCGCACGGACCAGGGGCATCGCTGGAGCGTCGGGTTCGTCAAACGGCACGGTCGGATTCCGGCAAAATGTCATCGGTAACAAGTTAGCAACAAGATACGATACACGCAGAATAACGACCAGCGGGGGGGTTGTACCAAAAGGAAGGAGAAGGAAACATACAGGGAGACACCAGGGGGTGACCACGGCGGGTTCGACGGCACTGGAACGCCGGCGAGGCTGCGACGGTGGCTGCGAAGGCTGGAACAGCCGCTGGGCCTGCTGGAGAGGGGTGCGACGAGTGGAGGAGGGTGGTGGTCGGCTCAGGTGGTCGTGGGAGAGAGGGAGGTGGTCGGAGGTGGCGTCGACGAGGTCGACCGGGGCTTCTCCGGCGAACGGGAGATGGTGCAGGGTCGGTTCGGGTTTGCTCGTGGTCCAGCGAGGAGAGGAGGGGGTGATGCCGAGGTCGCGCCGAGGAGGTTGAGAGGGAGTCGCGGGGTTGTCGACGACGATGGGAGGCGTCGACGGCGAGGGTTGCGAGGGTGGAGGCGAGGTCGGGAATGGGTTGCAGGCGCGGGAAACGTCGGGAGCACGGGAGGAAGAGGGTAGGTGGGTGCGGTGGAGGTCGTGGTGGTGAGGGCGGCGACGGCGAGGTCTCGAGGAGGCCGGCGGTGAGACTGCGGGAGGCTAGGGTTAGGGTTCGTAAGGAGGAAGATGGGTTAAAGGGAGGCGACTGCATGCGATAGTAAATATAGAGTAAGAGAGAGAGAGAGATTGGAGAGAGAGAGAGTTAATATTATGAGAGATAGAGAGAGAGAGAGATTGGAGAGAGAGAGACGGTTGAAGAAGGGGGCCCACGAGAGAAAGATATGGCTCGTGATTGGCCACGAGAGAGGTGAGGAAAATATTTGAGTGAGGATTTGAGGAATAAACTGTTAGGAAAAGATATTCGTATAAATATATATTTTAGTTTTATATTAAATTGAAACGGGCCCTTTTTGGCGCGAAATGAAACATTTCCAAATTGCGCCCGGGTTGCGCCCAATTGTTCCAAATTCAAATTATAGGATTTTAAGCGGGTTCCAAATTTTGAAAATAGGTGTTTAGTGATTAAAATGCATGCCCCCAAGTCGGACACTTGCACGCGCGCGTAGTCGCCCAAACTTGCCCGTTTAGCCAAACGGAACGGAATCTCGACACGCGGACGCTACCACGCGACTAGTGGCGACGAGTAGGCTAACATGGACGTCTTAAATTTCATTTTCGGAGTTAAAATTTGTTATGTGCCAAAATGACTTAACCGGGTAAAATTTAGCAATAAACACCAGAAAATCAGGAAAATTGGAATGAGCAATAAATAACCCTCAACTAGTAATATACATAGTATTATTGGGCTCGGGTGTTACATCATACCCAACTACAAAAGAATTTCGTCCTCGAAATTCCAAGAATACAAGATAGCTAACTACTGGAAAAGGTGAGGGAACTTCTGTCGGATCTCGTCTTCTCGCTCCCAAGTGGATTCTCCATGCAATCGGTTACCCCAAGAAACTAGCACAAGAGGGATAACCTTGTTCTTAAGAACCTTTCTCTTCGATCATTGATCTCGACTGGTCGCTCCTCAAAAGTCAGGTCCTCACGTACAGTCAACTCCGAATGATCCAAGACATGAGTCTCATCACGAATATACCTCCGTAGTTGAGACTCCTGAAACACATCGTGAACTCCTGCTAATGACGGTGGTAACGCCAACCGGTACGATACCTCTCCAACACGCTCCAATATCTCGAAGGGTCCAACGAACCGGGAACTAAGCTTTCCCCGACTTCCAAAGCGAATCACCCCTCTAGTCGGTGATATCTTCAGGAATACCAAATCGCCCACGGCGAACTCTAAAGGTCTTCATGACGTGTCGGCCCAACTCTTCTGTCTGTCTTGAGCTTCCTTCATATGCCTTCTGATTGTATTCACCTTCTCGACTGTCTGCACCACCAAATCTGGTTCTAGTAACCTTCGTTCACCAACAACATCCCAACAAACAGGTGAACGGCACTTACGACCATACAGTGCTTCAAACGGAGCCACCTGAAATGTCGCTTGGAAGCTATTGTTGTACGAAAACTCCACCAGGTGTAGATGATCTTTCCAAGAACCTTTGAAGTCCAATATGCAAGCCCTCAACATATCTTCAAGGGTCTGGATCGTTCTCTCTGATTGTCCATTAGTCTGGGGATGATAAGCTGTGCTAAACTTCAATCGAGTCCCCAAACTTTCTTGTAAACTCCTCCAAAAGTGTGACAAGAACCGAGTGTCCGGATCGGACACGATGCTTACCGGTACTCCATGCAATCTGACAATCTCCTGCATGTACCGCTCTGCCAAGGTCTCCGTCGATTGACCAACCCGAAAAGGAATAAAGTGAGCTGCCTTGGTCAACCGATCGACAATCACCCATACAGCCTTGTTGCCCTTTGGACTCCGCGGTAAAGCCGTCACGAAATCCATGGTTATATGTTCCCACTTCCATTGAGGAATCGGAAGTGGTTGCAACAAACCAGCAACCCTTTGATGTTCAGCCTTGAATTGCTGACACACTAAGCACTTAGCCACAAAGCGAGCAATTTCCCGTTTCATACCTTCCCACCAGAAATGCTGTCGAATATCTCGGTACATCTTTGTCCCTCCTGGATGTACAGAGTAAGCTGAACTGTGTGCCTCCTTCATAAGCTCCTCACGCACAGCTCCTTTTGGCACACACACACGGCTACCATATCTCAACGAACCATCTTCATGGATCAGCAAATCGGTTCGTAGTCCGGCTCCAACCTGCTCTCGAAACTTTTGCAGTCTAGGATCCTGCGATTGCGCCGCTTTAATCTTCTCAACTAAGGACGATTGTACTTGCAACTGCATCAACTGTCCTGTAGTACGCGGTAGCACAACCTCCAAGTCAAATCTCCGAAACTCTTCAATGATCTCTCTCTGTGCAGTCAATAACTGAATTGCTGGTAACCGACTTAGCTCATCTGGCACGACGTTAACTTTTCCCAGATGGTACTTAAGATCAAGGTCGTAGTCGGCCATCAGCTCCAACCATCTGCGTTGCCTCATGTTCAACTCCTTCTGAGTGAACACATTTTTCAAACTCTTGTGATCCGTAAAGACTTCAACTCTCTCGCCCAAAAGGTAGTGTCTCCAAATCTTCAGGGCGAAGATCACGGCTGCAAGCTCTAAGTCATGAGTCGGATAGTTCTGCCCATGAGTCTTCAGCTGTCTCGATGCGTAAGCGACGACTTTCCCATTCTGCATCAAAACACATCCCAATCCTTTTCCAGATGCGTCGCTGTGAAACACCAGTCCTCCTGAATCATCCGGTACGGTTAGGATAGGGGCGGTTATCAACTTCTGCTTCAACGTCTCGAAGGCCAATGCACATCCATCCGTCCAAACAAATGGTACCTCCTTACGCGTAAGCTTGGTTAACGGCTCAGCTAAACGAGCGAAGTTCTCCACAAATCTTCTGTAGTATCCGGCGAGTCCAAGAAAACTTCTTATCTCTGCAACATTCTTTGGAACAGGCCAAACTCGAACTGCTGCTATCTTCTCGGGATCAACGGCGATTCCATCGCCCGACATGACATGCCCCAGAAACTTCACTTCTTCCAGCCAGAATTCGCACTTACTCGTCTTCGCGAATAATTTCTCTTGTCTCAGCGTCGGCAGTGCGATCCTTCTTCTTCACTAAAGAACTGGAGCTTCCCACGGTGAGTTGCTGCTTCGAATTCATCCCTTCTCGAGTAATTCACCCACTTGTTTCTTAACTTCCCCCAATTCCACCGGTGCCATCGGATAAGATTTTGATACTGGCACTGCACCAGGAATAAGGTCAATCGCAAACTCTACTCCTCGCTTCGGCGGTAAGCCCGAAATCTCTTCAAATACATCCATAAGGTCGCGGACAACTGCCGGCTCTTCATCACTCTCCACTACCATAGCCGCAAGAACGCTGTTCGTCGGCCTAGCCTTAAGCTCGACTGGCCCGACAGAATTGCTTTCGCCAATGAAAGTAAACTTAGGATGTCCGGGAATCTGGAAATTACCTTCCTTGCCCTACAGCCAATGTGGGCGTGGGAAGTGCCAAGAAAATCCATCCCCAAGACAACCTCATAACTGCCCGTATCTATCCCCAAGAAGTCTGCAAAAAGCTCCCGTCCGCAAACAACAACTGTACAATCTCTACCTTCCTTACTAGCTATAATTTTCCCATTCCCAGTGTGTATGTCCCATAAACTAGACAGGGTCGTGCAGTTGATCGAGTGTGTAGTTATAAATTTGGATGACATAAACAATGGGATGCTCCGAAATTAAGTAATGCCAAAGCGGGAAAACCATGAACGAGTAAATTACCTGAAACCACTTCTCCCGATGCCTTAGCTTCTTCAGCTGTCAACGTGAACGCTCGAGCCTGCTGTAGTCCTTGAGCAGGCGGTTCCTGTCCTTGGAAAGGTCCTTGCGGAGGCTTCTGTGTATCATCCTTTGTGCGAGGCTTCGACGGACAAGCATTAACGGTGTGATCTGCTGCTCCACATCTAAAACAGAGTCCCAGTCTCATACGACACTCCCTTCCCACACGTCCGGGTTTATGGCAGTGGCTACAGATCACGCTCCCCCTTCGATCACCCACAATCATTTTCTTCATCGGTGCTACGCTGCGCCTGTTCACTGGAATACTTCTACGTACGGATGTGGGGTCCAGTGCAAATGCTGGTTCCAGCTCGAGTTGTTCCTTTAGTTTCTCCAGCAATCCCCTTATCACTCTTTGCCTGGCGGCTAAGACCGCATGCCCTGGGTCCATCTCCAAATTCTGATCGGCCATATCCCTGAAATCAAAGTACCCACATTAGCATGATGATAGTTTTCGAGTATAGATCAAGGCTAGAACTCCAAGATACTTAAATAGAGTGCTGCATTGTAGCTATGTCGCGGTATCATAGCCGCAATTACTTAACTCCACCCAAGTCGCCTAAGTCCTAGAGATAACAAGAAATTAGGTTTTTGAGTTGACAAATGCAAAGTAAGTTTGCACGTCGACATGATCCGGAAGAATGATTCAAGGATTGTAAAACGGTCAAAGTGGCAGGACATGTTTCCTAATCACGGGTATTCTGATTCATGTATTGGGTGCAATACCCAACTACAAGAATCAACCCAATTAACCTATGGCTCTGATACCATAAAACCATGTCACGCCCCGTTTCCCAGAGTACGCAAGATTTGGGCACGTGACATAGCCAACCATGCTACCTGTGGGTAGGACGCATCCGTCCACAGTCACATTACGGTTGTATAGATATCAAGAACAGTAAAATAAACTAAACTAATACATGTCCAAATCCATAATAACAAGAATCAATAAACAATAAGTGCGGAAGCTAATGATCCAATACAATGAAATAACAGTATGTCCCATAATGCGGGCTCACATCTGGAAATGAAATGACATAAATAAACTAAACTCTAAAGAACTCACAGTTCAGCCTGCTGGCTGAAGTACTCCTGCTCGGTCGACGACAAAAGTACAGAATCTGGGCCATGCAAAACCCAGACGTCAGCGCGTCATGATATCAAGTATACAGCAAAACATGGTAATAAACAATGCAAGCATGAACATGAATAAAGCGGTAATAAGAAGTAACAAGCAGGGTAATGTGCAAAGGTGACTAAACTGTCCTATCAGGTTTTCTACTCTATAGTCTTTGAAACCAATTGATGATTCGTCGATGTAACTCAATAGTATCCCATGCGTGCCCGGGACCACGGTCATGATCCTCGGGGCTGAATCCGAGACGTGCCGCTAAGCAGTAAAGGGTAGTAGGATAGATGAGTGATGTCAGCATCAACACTCCGGAGCTGGCCAAGCCCGTAAGACTGATCAGAACAATGTATCGAACTGTTGAGTTACAAGTCGGTTTCACCTTTGATTTCCCCATACCCCCAAGCTATGTATGTCAAGTCAGGTATTCAGTAGTCGAGGACTAATGCCAACACAAGTCAAGTAAAGGTAGGTCTGTCTGGATCGACAGCAGGAATGGTTAGGTCTGTCGGCATTAGGCATGAGATCAGGTAACAGGTCAGGTTACTTTCAACAGGTAGAGTCGATATGTACAGGGTGTTGTGTCCGGTGTATCAGTACATGTGTCAGGTGTATCAAGATCGGTCAATATGTAATGCAATCAGGTATATAATGATAACAGGTATAGTAACAAATAATGAACAGTAGCAGGAAACAGTAAATAACAAATATTATTCTATGTGAACACAGTGATGTTTGTATTGTCATATTAATCCGGTTCACGCACCTTTGAGGTGCAATAGCCACAAGACGAAACAATATCGATAATATACGCAATGGAGTTACATGAATTTGAACTAAGCATAATAATTGTCTCATGAGTGATTTTAACAAATGAAGTGGGGATGATCTACTTGGTTTGATTAGTTAAGTGTGAATTACTAGCAGACCGGTTAATACGAGCAATGATTTCATTAATTTAAAGTTACGGATAATCGTGACTAGCAATTCTAAGTTATAAAAGGTATTGATGTTATAATAGTCGTGTGGTTATAATACGATGATTAAGTTGTAGCATGTTAAAGCAAGTATTCGGATACTTGCCTCGGCGGTTCCGCAAACCGAAACACGGATGCGATGTCGGCAGAAACAGCGATATGGAAGCACGGGCCACGGATCGAGTCCCAACAGAGGTCAACAGGATCGCACGGACCAGGGGCTTCGCTGGAGCGTCGGGTTCGTCAAACGGCACGGTCGGATTCCGGCAAAATGTCATCGGTAACAAGTTAGCCACAAGATACGATACACGCAGAATAACGACCAGCGGGGGGGTTGTACCAAAAGGAAGGAGAAGGAAACTTACAGGGAGACACCAGGGGGTGACCACGGCGGGTTCGACGGCACTGGAACGCCGGCGAGGCTGCGACGGTGGCTGCGAAGGCTGGAACAGCCGCTGGGCCTGCTGGAGAGGGGTGCGACGAGTGGAGGAGGGTGGTAGTTGGCTCAGGTGGTCGTGGGAGAGAGGGAGGTGGTCGGAGGTGGCGTCGACGAGGTCGACCGGGGCTTCTCCGGCGAACGGGAGATGGTGCAGGGTCGGTTCGGGTTTGCTCGTGGTCCATCGAAGAGAGGAGGGGGTGATGCCGAGGTCGCGCCGAGGAGGGTGAGAGGGAGTCGCGGGGTTGTCGACGACGATGGGAGGCGTCGACGGCGAGGGTTACGAGGGTGGAGACGAGGTCGGGAATTGGTTGCAGGCGCGGGAAACGTCGGGAGCACGGGAGGAAGAGGGTAGGTGGGTGCGGTGGAGGTCGTGGTGGTGAGGGCGGCGACGGCGAGGTCTCGAGGAGGCCGGCGGTGAGACTGCGGGAGGCTAGGGTTAGGGTTCGTAAGGAGGAAGATGGGTTAAAGGGAGGCGACTGCATGCGATAGTAAATATAGAGTAAGAGAGAGAGAGAGATTGGAGAGAGAGAGAGTTAATATTATGAGAGATAGAGAGAGAGAGATTGGAGAGAGAGAGACAGTTGAAGAAGGGGGCCCACGAGAGAAAGATATGGCTCGTGATTGGCCACGAGAGAGGTGAGGAAAATATTTTAGTGAGGATTTGAGGAATAAACTGTTAGGAAAAGATATTCGTATAAATATATATTTTAGTTTTATATTAAATTGAAACGGGCCCTTTTTGGCGCGAAATGAAACATTTCCAAATTGCGCCCGGGTTGCGCCCAATTGTTCCAAATTCAAATTATAGGATTTTAAGCGGGTTCCAAATTTTGAAAATAGGTGTTTAGTTATTAAAATGCATGCCCCCAAGTCGGACACTTGCACGCGCGCGTAGTCGCCCAAACTTGCCCGTTTAGCCAAACGGAACGGAATCTCGACACGCGGACGCTACCACGCGACTAGTGGCGACGAGTAGGCTAACATGGATGTCTTAAATTTCATTTTCGGAGTTAAAATTTGTTATGTGCCAAAATGACTTAACCGGGTAAAATTTAGCAATAAACACCAGAAAATCAGGAAAATTGGAATGAGCAATAAATAACCCTCAACTAGTAATATACATAGTATTATTGGGCTCGGGTGTTACATCGGCCAAGGACTTTTCATGTACTGGCTCTCCTAGACACAGCGCGACCTCACCCCCAATAACGGGAGAGACGAACCCTTGCAGATCCGCTCACTGCCTCCATGTGGCTCGGGACTGTACCCAACTAAAACCTCTTTGCACGTCTCCTTTGAGCGTGGTAGGGTAGTAATCAAAGCACAGAGAGAACTCACACGAGACAAATGACGATCTCAGGTCGATGAACTAACCTGTATACATGTCACCAAGGAACTGCTATCTGACATCAGGTATAATCCCAACTAGCAGGTTCCCGGCGAGTCCTGTCCGGTGTACTCATAACCCAATGAGCACTTGTATACATCTTAGGTGAACCAACTGACACCAGTGGCTTGTGAGACCGGCCACCGCCCCTCGTCGGGGTCTCGACTGTATAAACTAGTCTACTCTTGAGTATCGATGCCCTGTCACGAAACTCCCACGACTAGGGACCTTTTAAGGATGTGTTATAGACCCCAGCTCCCACGTATATGATCGCCCTCATACTGCTGGTAGTCAAGCAAGAATCCTAGGGGCTCTATCAACGTGCTATAGGGACTCGTAAGGTCACCTAAAGCAGTACACGATGATAAAGATAAACCAGATAGCATACTATCATCTTGAGTAAGACTGTCCTACCGGTATAGGTCTTCCCTCAATCATTGCAATCACGTGCCTGTGATCCAATAATTGACTCTGAGGGCACTATATCCAACAATCTCCCACTTGCACTCAAGGCTAATTATTGCTATGTCGCATACTCACAGCCCGTGTGATACCGAACACCCAACTCCTCTACTAGTCAGTCTCACAAAGCTCGTTTGCGAAACTATTGCTTTCGAGGAATAGCCTCAGTGAGTGGATCCGCTGTGATGTTTCTTTCTATGTCTCTCTATATCTCAAGTTCGCGGAGAAAGCCATCTCCCAAAATGAGCAATACCTGTCTTAGAATGTGTCTGGATGTCTGATGGGACCTAGCTCGTAAATGAACACCAAATCCAAACTTCTTAGACTGTATCGTTAACTGAACTTAATTAGTATCCTGCGCCATCCTTCCCTCAGTATCCACCTGGACCACCTGTCCAAAATACTGCCCCTCATCAGAGGGAAAACTATAACTCTGACAGCCACTCTGCCATCCAGGTCACCTTGGAAGCCTGGAATGATAACCGTCTCCTAAAGGAGGCTGCCGTTATCAAATCCCAAGAACATCCACTTATGTTCCAAAACTGCCTCCGAATGTTTCTCCAGAATTGGATTAATATCAACTTATTGCACCTACTGCAAAAACAACATCAGGTGTGGTACTTGACATCTCATGATTGACTCAATTTCCTAAGCAAGTGATCTGCCAATCATGCACATCCCTCTCCCCTTTAGTCTGTAAGACACCTTTAGAGAGGGTGACTCCATCACCTGCAGGTATACTACCGTGCCAGGAGTCGTCCATTCTAAATACTCATAGAATGCTGTCTAAGTACCCAGATTTGGAAACCACCCAAATCTAGATCTAAAACCATTGATCTAGTAACCAGAATGTCTGATATAATATCCAAGTCCTGTGTGGAGAAACCACTGTGTGACAACCAAAGTATAACCGATCGTTGTATAGGAATATCACTTCCTACTCCGTGCATGTCATCAAATACCAGGACATCACACCCTACTACCTTCTTAACAGATCCATCCCCTATTCTGATGAAGTCAAACCTATGACTGTCACATCAGAAATAGATGATCTATCTCCGCTATATCTGCTTTAGTCTATAAATAGACATAAGCCACTTGTCCACCATGCTTCCGCTGCTCCCACTGACCACGACAACCCTCTGGCAGAGTCATATAGACGTACACTTCTAAAGCGAGTTTAGAACGACGCTATACTCATCCTCCTGCCGGGTCTCACAGTCTGGAACAACAGCAATGGCAAGTCTGGGTAAACAGGAACCTCCCTGCCACCGTCCTTGAGCATACCGAAGTACCTCTCGAGTGCCTGAGGTTACCCACCATACCTGCGGAGTGGCCAATGGAATGTCAAATCAGATTGAATCTTTAGGTTCTTATCAAATCTTCAGTAATCGTTTGCGGTTCTCGAATCACTTCCAGTTCTACCATACTCCCACTACTGTTTTCTGAAAAAATCCATTTTTAATTAAAACTGTGGCGAGTCAAGAACAATATCACTATTGATCTTCCAGATGGTAGAAAGTCAACCCTCGTCATAGCCCGGGTTAACCTACAAACAGCCATTACAGAAACGTGCCTTGAGTTGTCCAGTGTCTGGTTTTAAGCATAAGCTGGACAACTCCCCGTACCTTAACAATGTCAAGATATAAACTGTTCTATATCCAATATAGAAACAGAGGCACTGATTTAATTGAACCAGATTCAAATCATGCAGCTGTCTCCAGTGCATGTCAACTAAATGGAAGGAGGCCGATCAGCGTTACTCAACTTAGGAGTACTTCCAATTATGAGTAACCTGAAAGAGAAGCAAGTTCTCTTAATTATTACTATCAACTGAATACCATACAGAAGTATCTAGATCTTCGATCACATTGAAGAATCCCGATTCTTGCAATACCTGGTTCTCTACTTTACTCATATACCTATAACTTCTCAAAACTTGGACCATGTGTTTCTACGAAACACCTGTCTAAAACTAGAGAAGTCATAAGTAAACTGAATATAGTACGAGGACCAACCCTTCTGTCCTGATGGACACTGGACAATATACAATACTTTGTATAAGTCCCCTAAGTCTAGTGACTCATTTACTGTGTGTCGTAGGTTGAAAACTGTACTTATGGTTAAGAAGAATTACACCGCTGTTCAATGCTCCTTACCTAACCATTCACTGATATAGGTAAATGTCATAGACATAATTTAAAAAAGGTATGTCTCACTCTATAAAAATAGACGTACAGATATATCAATTTGAAATTGGTGCACAAATTCAAAACCAAATATTTGCCGACCGGCAAACAGCCCAGGTGACGTCCTCAAATATCACCAATTACAACGAATCCCGATATAATGATGATGATCACCTAATTCCCAATAACTTACTCCCACTCATCATCTGTAAACCATACAGATGTGAGAATCAAACCTGGTAAATACATACCCTGGAGTAAGTGTCTAATTGGGAAATCAGTTTTCTTTTAACAGTACACAGTGAAACTGAAACATTGAAATGTTTCGACGGGGTATCCCAGTATTCCTAGTAATGCCTCTTCCATTATCCAGATTCACAACTGCAACCGTATATTTCTTTGCCATCTCTCCAAATCCCTTTATATGTCTTTAGTCATTACCTTCTGTACACCCCTTTATGCCAAATGGTTTTCTTCCTTCCCTACCGTTCGGTACCAGCCTATGGTTTGGAAGAAGACTATCCAATAAGCATATTCGGTGTACTGTCCTAATCCTAGGAGCACTCGCAATGCGAGAGAAGGTGAAGATAAAAGACAACCGAATAAACCTTATTCCTATTTCTCCTGAACCAGAATCCATCCCCGAACTGGAACAAGTTCCTTTCGAGTTCGTATATAACCATACGATGGAATATCCAATAAACTGTGGATCTTCGTTGTGATACGGAGTATCCTGGAGAAATACAAAGGTGATTTAGGATTGGCAAGAAATATTTGGTTTGGTCGTGAATAGCAGTCGCAATTTACTTTGCCCTCTTACTAATCCTTTTCTTTGTCTTTATATAATACCTTCTGTACACCACCGTTAGGCTAATTGCTTTTCTTCATTCCCCACCGTTCGGCACCAGCCTAAGGTTTGGAAGAAGACTATCCAATTTGCGTAATAGGTGTACTATCTCCTAAACCAAGGAGTACTCGCAACATGAGAGAAGGTAAAAGGAAAAGACAACTAAATAGTCCTATTCGTTTTCTCCAGAACCGGAAACCATCCTCGAATAAATTCTTTCGAGTTCGTATATAACCATACGATGGTTTTGTCCAATGGAAGTGGACGTTGGTAGTAATACGGGGTGTCCTGGAGAAAAGGGTAAAAGTAGGAGTGGCAATGAGGTTTGCAACTCTAACAATCCAAAAGCCAATGTTTAAGAAGGTTCGGTTAATTTTGGTCACTGTGTCATAGTCTAGGGTCTGGTCAATGGTCGCTGCCAAAGAGAGAGAGAAAAGAAACACTCAGCGTGCACTCTAACCTAGATCAGAATGGTTATCACTTTATCTAATCTGGAAACCTCCCACTGTAACGTCAAATTCTTCCTGAAACCTGAAAGAAGAATTAGCCGGGATCACCCGAGGTGTAAACCAACTCATCAATGGGAATCAGGATCCAACTATCATCGCATGATAACGTGACGGAATCGGCTCACGTTATCACACTCTAGAAGGTATGCGCATATCTGGCAAGTTTCAGTTTCTTTAGAAACTCCCGATGTCGATTTTTGCCCCATGCTCTTATGACCTTGACGAAGGCCAACAAATCATAAGTCACATGTCAAGTTCTACCCGTCATTGTCCAGGTTAATTTGAACCCACCCGTACAAGCCCTTGACGAAGGCCAACAAGGCTATACGACTGTTCCAAACCAACGCATCTATCTATGCAGCAGAAAGGTAACAAGCAGCTACCATACACTATGCCTTGACGAAGGCCAACAAACATAGCATGAATACTATGTGCTACCCGTCTGAAACGACGGAGGGCTACGAATGGTTTCTGGCGAAAACTTTAACGTAATGAACTTGATATCGTTGAAGGAACCGGATAGCTTTTTAGAAAAATATAGTGACGAAAACCTTTGCTAAAGAGGTCACTCCCGGTGAAGGGATCTCGGCTCTTTCCCCGTAGAATGAGGTGCAGGATATTCCAACTGAATACCACGATGCAAAGCAAAAGTAAACGACTATAGTGAAGTTATTGCCCTGACGCAAACTTCTGTCCAAGGGGTCACTCCCGGTGAAGGGATCTCGGCTCTTGCCTCGTCGACTAAGGAGCAGGATATTCCAACTGAATACCACGATGCAAAACAGAAGAGAACGTCCTTGTAATAACAGCTTTTTGAAAAAGTGTTCCAACGGCATCAGAATAGGTTTGTTTAACTTGCATTGATCCGAATCAACGCAGTCCCATCAATTGATCACACCACAAAAGAACGAAAATAATGATGTACGTATATGCCATCCGCATTCGCCACTAGGTCCCGTCATCAACCGTTAGGTTACTTAACTAACGACAGAGCTGGGACTGGACTAGCGCGAATGCAAAACATATACAACATCTACTAGTATATATATCAATATATAATATTTCGCTCAAGGCGTGATAAAATGCAACATCACAGAAATGTACAGCATCACAGAACAATACAGATATCTGGGATCCCCGGGTTTCACAGAGCCGCTACTAAAACCCGACGTTCCCCTGGTCGTGTGGATAGCCCGTGCAATGAAATCCTAGACCTCTATGGAGGCGGAAAGTTACCCGCCAAAAGCTGAAGCGAGGCAGCCCCCTTCAGCAATGTGAATGGACCACCCAGCACTTCATGGAATCCGGTAACTTGGGCACCCCTCCTGGGTCAACCTGTACCCCCTACGAGTGCGGCGAATAGCTCGCCAATTCTAGAGTAAAGCCCCTTCCGTCTCAACGCCATGAGATGCGGGCCCGTTGCCTTCTAGAACCCGGCTATCCGTGCACCCCACCACGGGGTAATCCTAGTACAGAAAGTAAAATATACAACGGGTACATCGACCTCGACCCGGTCGTGCCCCAAAAGAATAATATACAATCAGGCAGTGACGGCAGTCCACAAGTCGGACGCTCGCCCCGCAATATCAAATGTACATATAAAACGAAACTGTACTACCATTGCATCCAGGCTATCCCCCACGACCAATCCGCAACATCACAGCACAACACAGAACATCAACGTGAATGTCACGTTCGCAAATCCGTCTAAAAGGACTATAGCTGTTAGACAGGATTTACCGATCAAATGACATTTACGGTCGCAGATATAATGTAAATACTGTGAACTAACATGTTTAAAATTCTCGATCGATCAAATATACCCAAGTGGGCCCCAAGCAATACTGTAGCACTCACAGAAAATCTGGGCCCAAAAAGAATGTTCCAAAACCCCTATTTCCATATAGAAAGCCCTCTGGAAAAAATTTAGCACAGCAAGGAGTTCTTTCCACCGCGGAACCACGGCAAAACCAGGGGTTTGGCCGCGTTTCCGTGGTCAACCTGAAGCATCACAAGACCAAATTTTTCCAGAGTTCTTAGAATTCCCTGCACATGTTTCTGCAACATACTGAAAAAAATTTCGAGCTAAAAAAAATTCGACAGAGAACCGATGCACTAAAAATACGGTTTTTAGGATTTTTGTTCGATCGAGTTTTAAACACACTAGACCAAGCTAGACTAGGTTAATGGCGTGGCTCTGATACCAATGTAAGTGCACGGCGGCGCCCCGGCCGTTGATCCGACGCCGGAATGCGGAAACGAAAAACTTTACAAACTAGTAAACCGGCACCACCGTGCACAAAAGTCCCGGATCGGGCCATTAACCTAACTACTAGGAAACTAAAAGATGGGTGGAGCGATATACAAAGCGATCCGTGTCCTTCGGTCTTCGTCTCCACTCCGATCTCCTCGCGGAATCTCCGGTCGTCGCCTCCTCGTCGAAACGGGCACCACATCGCCGGGTTTTTTTACGAGCTCCCACCTATGGACCGAGGCAACTCGGGCACGAAGCTGGCGAGTCGACGTGCTCAAGAATAGCTGTAGGCAAGTGTAGAATCCATTGTCTCTATTGGGGTTGTAAAGTTGCCATAGTAATGGAGGTGGAGAAAAGAAATGAACTATCAAAATGGAACCCTCTTTGTAGGATGAGTGAATAATGAAATGAACATTTTTTGCTACTCCAAAATGAACCTCTCCCTTTTTTCCTCCTAATGTAGCCGGCCCCTACAAGAAAATGGGTGGAGGAAAAATTGCATGCAATGCAAGTGGAGAAAAAGAATTGATAAACATCAATAAAAATGGTCACACCATTTCTCCTCAAATCCTTTCACACACCATCACATTAAATGCAATGGAAGGGACTAAAAAAGAATCTCATCATGAAGCCACAATTATACAAAGGACCCCCTCCACAAAGGTAATTTGCACAACTACAAATAACCCCCTCCAACGGAAAGTCCGGCCGCGAAGGAACAAAGGAAAACTGGCCGGAACGGAATGCAAACTGCCAACTTCAGAAAACTGATCCCGTAATAAATTACAGGAAAACCCCTCTACTGTATATACATACCCTCATTTGCATTCCCACTGAATACAAATGAAAAGAGACAAAATCTACACTGTACAATACTAGGATCCGTCTTAAACCAAAGCCCGCTAGTAAAATCCGTCCGATCACGATCCGTGCAATACCGCACGTATCTGATCGAACCCTGCCATATCTCCATACGGCCTTTACAGCGTTTCTCCCGAAACCTGAGTAACTGTGTGTGATGGACTCTAAAGACTCGTCAATACTATGGCTGTGGATTTAACCACTAGCACGTCAAAGGTATTAGCCATACGTGACGGGCTACCAGCCAATGACCAAAAGGGACGTCGATGAGCGAACTCATCCTAACACCCTACTGAGCCTATCAGTGACAATATCCATACAGTCCAGTCCGTTCGTCTATGAGCATCGCATGGCGAGCCTAGGGGGTTGGTAAAAGTCAGACCCCCAAAAGCGGTACAAGTCGTGTCGGAATGTAGCCCAGAACACCCTGAGATACTACTAGAATACCTACCAGTAAATCTCCTGCCTTGGCCAAGGACTTTTCATGTACCGGCTCTCCTAGACACAGCGCGACCTCACCCCCAATACCGGGAGAGACGAACCCCTGCAGATCCGCTCACTGCCTCCATGTGGCTCGGGACTGTACCTAACTAAAACCTGTTTGCACGTCTCCTTTGAGCGTGGTAGGGTAGTAATCAAAGCACAGTGGGAACTCACACTAGACTAATGACGATCTCAGGTCGATGAACTAACCTGTACACATGTCACCAGGGAACTGTTATCTGACATCAGGTATAATCCTAACTAGCAGGTTCCCGACGAGTCCTGTCCGGTGTACTCATAACCCAATGAGCACCTGTATACATCTTAGGTGAACCAACTGACACCAGTGGCTTGTGAGACCGGCCACCGCCCCTCGTCGGGGTCTCGATTGTATACACTAGTCTACTCTGGAGTATCGATGCCCTGTCTCGAAACTCACACGACTAGGGACCTTTTAAGGATGTGCTTATAGACCCCAGCTCCCACGTACATGATCGCCCTCATACTGCTGGTAGTCAAGCAAGAATCCTAGGGGCTCTATCAACGTGCAATAGTGACTCGTAAGGCCACCTAAACCAGTACACGATGATAAAGATAAACCAGATAGCATACTATCATCTTGAGTAAGACTGTCCTACCAGTGTAGGTCCTCCCTCAATTATTGCAATCACGTACCTGTGATCCAATAATTGACTCTGAGGGCACTATATCCAACAGTTGATGTATAGCAACGAAACCGGCGATACACCACATATTACACTTACGGTCGCAGAAAAGAAAATGTAAAACTACAACAGTTGGAATCCGCAACAACCTTAGACATCTCATGCCTAACCAAAAGAATTCCTTAGACATCGCATGCCTAACAATTATAAACCCCGCATTTTAGTCTCAATATCGAAAACACTTTTCAATATTTAGTCTAGAAATTCAGCAAGATTCCCGACATCCTGATCGAATGCTCGTTGAAAACTTTAGTAGACGACCGCACCCCCGATGCCGTCGACGAAGTGCACTAAGCCGGAACACCGCTACCGCGAGCACCTGAACGGACGCTTTTGGCGACGGGGTTCTCCTACAGTCACTTGGTCGGGGCTATGGGGCGTGGCTGTCTATTAAGTTTAACCGGAGAGTATCAGCGTACGCTACGTGATTGCAATGGACTTTTGATCGCATCAAAATCCCGTGGAAACCGATCATCTGAGACTAAACTGCTAGATTTATAACATTCAAAATTAGTTATCTCATAACTACTTGAGGATTCCAAATATTATATCAAATTCTAGATAAATAGACAATGTTAAACATTCCGATCGAATAAACAAACACCCAAGATTTCCCTTTAGTTCTCAACACTTGAATTTAATTTAAAAGCATCCATCACATGCCACAGTACCAATGGTCGAGCCGTAGAAGGGTCAAACCAACGCCTCACATGTGTCATCGCCGTACTGCCCCAAACCCTAAGGTTTAGAAGCGGTTCAGACTGTCACATAATCGAGTTAAGGTTTGTGTTCTTCTAGAGGGTCGACCGCTTTACTTGCATAGCTGTGAATGTTCTTTAACTAAGGAAAATATCCAACACATGGAAATTTTCCGGCAGGGGAAAAAGTGAGTTATTGATATCCGCTCAAACTATTTAACACGTTCTAAATTATCCAGAAAACTAAACGAAGTTAAACTTTCCAATCGAATCAACGAATACAAAAGATCTCCAAAAAACTCAACACTTGGGTAAGATTAAAAATTCGCAGAAGCATGAAGAAATACCTACAGACATTACCTAAAAAACGTGTCCCTAACACCCAAGTACGGCCGTGGAACCGCCACGCAAAGCATGTTCCTGCCGCGGTTCCGCGGCGACTTCACGGTATCAGGGGTTCGTGTTTTACAGTAATCCTTAGAATTCCCTGCTGAATTTTCTGAGTATTTTTAATACGGGAAAACCCAACATTTTAGGAAATTTCCAGAGAGGGGGTCAAAATCGACGTTACGGGGTTCGATCGGACTTTTAACTTCGTATACACATCGCCTAATGCTCTAGCTTGGCTCTGATACTACTGTAGGGTTAGCTTTGCACATTAGCAAGGTTTAGCAAGGCATCACACATGCCATATTGGAATTTTTGGGGTGCTAAACAAACCCTAACCAAGATCTTAACTAGAGAATTAAGCAAGTAAACAACTTTACTTCTAAGAGTTAGGGATTACAACCTTTGTAGTCCGATCCTTCACTTCTAAAGCTCCGTGTTGAGGTCCCTTCGCTGCGATCATCGAGTATCCGTACTCAAGAGAGGCTCCATGAAGAGAAAGATGCAAGCTTGCTTCCGATCTTCAACAACAAAGAAGATCTACCTTGAAGAAACACAAGCCCAAGCTCTTGCTTTACTAATCAAGTATTAGCAAAGCAAACACCCTAATCTAAGTGGCTAGAATAGATGACGATGATGAAGTAGGAATTTAGCTCTCATTTGTTTTCTTTATCTCACTCATTTTCATCACATATGAAAAAGCTAGAAAGCTTTTTCATCAAAAGAAGAAGGAAAAAGAAGAAGAATATCTTTTGTGATGAATAATGAATTATTTTGTGAGGTTAGAATTGCAACCATGGGTTAAGAAACATAGAGTTAACCCTTGTAGAGAATTAACTAGAGGCTAAGGTTTGTTTGGGTTAATAAATATCAACACAAAATATCAAAGGTCAAAGTCAAACCTTCATGAAGCATCATGAAAGCTTCATCCAAGCTTAACCCTAATCCAAAACCCTAACCATGTTTAAACTCCACAAAACATGTTGCATTTGTAACCTTAACTTGTTACAATATTATATATCACATATATAATATATTTTGTAACAAAATATAATAATACAATTAATATATATCACATATATATCAATGTATTATCCAAGTGAGAAAAAGAATCTTTAAGTGAGCTAATATTAGTTAATGTAATATAATATATCAGATATATAATTATACATTAAATTATCGAATCAACACTTGATCCGATAATCCGGCTATTTCACAAATAACCGACTAATATATTCTGTATCAGTTCATCGAATCAACACTTGATCCGATGACCCGGCTATATCACATATACCCGGATGATATCACATATCGCGAGAATCTAATACGGTATCACATACACGTATTGTTCTCGGTCGCGCACATATCACATATGTGCTCCTACTCCATTTTTCCTGAGCCAGGAAACCTCTGTGTAGGAATCTAAAGAATCGTCAATACGCCGGCAGTAGGTGATGATCATATCAAATACCTACAAGCTGCAGGCGGTCAGCTAAACATAACAGCCACCCAGGTATTGAGCGAACAGAAGATCAACAAGCAAGAAAGCACATTCTCCTGCGAATCCAATCAGTAACACTCCCGTACAGTCCATTCTCTTCGTCTGATATGTCGCATATCTCGCCTAGGGGTGGTAAACGTCAGACCCCAGTAGCATGATAAGTCATGTCGATATGAGGTCCATAACAGTTCGAGAAACTACTGATAACACTTACCAGTAAATCTCAGCAACCCTGGCTAGGGATTTCCAGTTATAGCCAATCGAACACAGCGTAACATCAACTCCCTATACCGGGAGAGACGAAACCCCTCCTATCGCTCATTGCCTCCATGGGATTCGGGACTGTACCCAAAAGCCACCGTTTTTCATGCCCTCTTGCACGTGGTATGATGGAAATCAAAGCACAATGGGAATCACACAAGACTCTATGACGATCTCGAGTTACAGACTAACCTGTACCAATGTCACCAGAGAACTGCCATCTGACGTGAGGTATAATACCATCTGGGAGTTCTCGGCGAGTCCGTCCAGTGTACCCAGTCTCCACTGAGCACCCGTATACCTTCTCTTATGTCAAACACCAATGTATATAGGATCATCCATGGCCCATCATATGGGTAAAGAAGCGCATACGCTAGTCTACTCTGGAGTATCGATGCCCTGTCTCGGTACTCCCACGACTAGGAATATTTGAAGGATGTACTTGGTGTCTACACTGTCCCCACTAGTATGATCCGCATCATAGTTCTGGTAGTCAAGTACTCATTCTAAGGGCTTTATCAACATGTAACATAGAGACAATCAGAGTACATGTTAAGATAAAGAGCAACCAGATAGCATACTATCATGTCGAGCAAGAAAGTCCTGCCTATATATGTCCAAGCATCCACTACAATATACATCGTATGTACAGTATTGGCCTCTAGGTCATACATATAACTAACATGTATGCACGCATAGTTCAATTCATATGCACACAGAGCAAGAATCACGTCTAATGATAAGGTAAGCTAAGCAATGTATTATCCATGGAAATTCTGTGGTGTGAGTATCATAGCAATTACTAACGGTGTGTGTGGCATACAGTTTAGTGCTCATGCAACAAACCGTTAGTAACAGTGTTGTGTCTCATTAATACTATGTTCATATGCAACAGGAAATGCGGTATGCAAAAACGGTACACATGAACAATCAATGAATATGAATATAAACATGCGACTACAATATCCTTTCACGCACTAACGCATAACGCCATACGGGAAATTTCCCCGTAGATGTTAAATCTAGTCACCGATGATCTCGAGCTAAATAAAGCCAACCACTTGCTTTCCTTTCTTCGAGGCGTCTGAAGTCCCCGCCTGCGATCCTATTAACAGAAAAAACATAGTAAGGAAAACATAGGAACCATTCAATAATACATACAAACTACGTTTAAATCGACGCACCGACTCCAACACCCACTAAAGTGTTCGCTTAGCGACTAACGTGTGTGGTGACACTCTAAAACAACCCTAAGTGCAGAAATCACGCGGAACATAGAAACTGAGTCAGACACCGTATCACGTGTCGACGTAACACTAAAATTAGATAATCGATCCCATATTTTACCCACAGTCAAGTCTTAAAAATCTAGCAGTACCAAACAACCTAAAACCACTGCAGACAGCTACCCACAAAAACTCAACACCCCAGTCACCCAATTACCCGAGCTCGCCGGATTTTGCCTCCTCGTCGCCTGCCAAAACCGATTGGGTGGGGTCGGGGTCACAGGTAAATGCTTAGGGTCTCTGGCACTACGCTACAACACTTCTTGTTTTCACAGTGAACACTCGGGGTCACAGCAGGTTGCAGATATCCTAAAACGACACTAAAACTATGATATCGTGCATAAAGCTATATCTTTATCGTTCTTAACAAAATCTAATTAGCAACACCACATAATAAGAACCTAATTAACAGTAAGGGATTTATATAGCTTTCCACACTTGCTCAAAATCCAAGCTTTCCTTGCTCCAAGTGATCAATTAGGGTTTAGGATCAACTTTAATGAAGGGTGTGGTGAGTTTTGTGAAGTGTAGTTAGGATTTATGAGGATTTGGGTTAGGGTTTTGGTGAAGGACAAGGGGAGTGTTCATTTTGAGGGAGGTGAGGATGTGAGAAAAAGAGATGAAGAAAATGATAAGTGAGAGTGAGAGAATGAGGTGAGTGTGAGGGTGTATGAGTGAGGGTGTAGGAAACACACATGTGTGTGAGTTTAACATAAGCCATGCCTCCCTCTCTCTTCATTTAATGCATGGCATGCTTGCCATGCCTCATGATGCCCCCCCCTCTCTCTCTTCCTCTCTCTCAAGTCAACATAAATATAAAAACCCTTTTTAGTTAAAACAAAATAATTAACTAAATTGATTACATACACTTAATTAAAATGGGGTTAAGATGCCATGGCTACTTAAGCATGGTTAACCCCCAATTAACCCTAGGTTAACATGCACATGTGTGTGCAAGCCCAAAATAAATATTAATAAAATATTAATTAATTTTTATAAAATATTTGAAAACTATTTTGGTAAAATTTTTACTAAAAAAATCCGTATTATCGCTTAATTAACCCTAATCGCATTCTAAGGTGTTACAGTGGCATGGGAATCCTGGTATTTCCCTATTTCCTGCTCGGACTTATAACAATTATAAGATTGAACGGATCCAACATTCCCCAGCTCAGTATAATAAGCAGGTTCGGTCAATGCATCCATATTACTAACTTGATTAAGGCGTGACATGGTCTCTACCTGGAGAAAGAGAGAAGAAAACACTCTGCGTGCGCTCTTTTACAAGATTAGATTGGTTGTTTATTTTATCTAATCAGGATGGCTCCCACTGTTTTTATCAAATCTTCCATCAAACCCTAAAAGGAAAGACTAGCTGAGATTAATTACACTCTACAAGTTCGCTAACCGTTTAGCCAGGCCAGTGTCGGTACTTTAAAGGTGGTTTCCCGTACTTTCGCACAGACCTAATTAAAGTAAACATCGGTTTCCTAGAGGCATAACCCCGTTGACACCTTTCTAGACACCTAATAGGTTAGCTAATTGTAAAGTACAAAACTCTCCCTGGAGTAACACTTACTCGCAGTGGGTATCAGGATCAAACTATCATATAGAAGGTATGCAATCTCATTGCAAATTTCAACGCTTGAAACTCCCGATGAAGGTTTTTACCCCTAGTACTTATGACCTTGGCTATGGTCAACATATCATAAGTCCTAGTCAAGTTCTACCCGTCATTTCGTGATTAATTAGACCCACCCACATGGCCCTTGGCTATAGTCAACATAATCACATGAATGTCCTAACTAATCGCATCATATGCAGTGCACGAATACTAAGTACAGTACTTCTTAAAATGACGGAGGGTTGCAGATGGTTTTTTAAGAAAACCTTTAATGCTTTGAACTTGATATCGTTGTAGAATCGAATGATTTTAAAAGGAGTGGCTTAAGCTCCACATTTTGAAACTTGCTTATTCATAAAAAGGCTGAGTGAGTTTCAAATTCGATACTGAAACATCTTTTAGGATTATTTTCTATCATTAATCTCATTAATGAATTCCCATCAATTTATGCTTCCTAAGCATCATTAGAAGAAATGAAAAAAGCAATATATTTATTATATATCATATATATAATATAAGCATTCGTCTCAGAATATCAAGTGATCACATCACAGAATATCAGCAGCAGAAGAACATATATGAAATATTGGATATACTAAGAATGCCGTGTTTTAAATTAACCCAGTATAAAACACGGATTCCACGGTCGCGATGAATAGCCAAACCCACATCCCTAGACCATTACGAGAGAGGAAAGCAACCCTACCAATTCTAGAGTTTGGAGACCCGGTCTCGACTCCTCGAGATGGTCTCCCACTGGACCCTAGAACCCGGATACTTGTGCTTCCCACTTTAGGTCTATCCTAATACGGAAAAGTAAATAATATACATCAACGGTGACATCATCCTCAACCCGGAAGTGCCCCAATAAAAGAATATTACATACAAGCTTTTACATGAATGAAAATGAAAAACTCTCATCTCACATAAAAACCCCGGCTATTCAAAACACGATGATCCAATATAACATATCACAGCAACACATAACATCACATGTCATCAACGTAAGTAAATATGCGTATCCCAATTGTCGTTGACATATAGCACCGAAACCGGCGATACACCACACATTACACTTACGGTCGCAGAAAAGAAAGTGAAAGACTACAACAGTTAGAATCCGCAACACCTTAGACATCATAAACCCGAAATATCACATACTTCGGATTTCATGCCTTACCAAATGAATTCCTTAGACATCATAAACCCGGAATATCACATATTCCGAATTTCATGCCTAACAATTATATACCGCGCATTTTAGTCTCGTTATTGAAAACACTTTCCAATAACAAGTCGGGCAATTCAACAAGATTCCCGACATCCTGATCGAATACTCGTCGGAAACATTAGTAGACGGACGCACTCCCAATGTCGTCGACAAAGTGCACTTAGGCGGAACACTGCGGCCGCAAGCATCCGAACGGATGCTTTTGGAAACGGGGTTCTCCTACAGTCACTTGGTCGGGGCTTTGGGGCATGGTTATCTAGTAATATTACCCGACGAGTATCCGCGTACACTACGTGATTGCGACGGACTTTTGATCCACATCAAAATTCCTGGCAACCGATTAAATGAGACTAAATTGCTAGATTTATAAAATTCAAGTCAGTTTTCACAAAACCGATTATTGTGGATTCAAAATATTGTATCATAATCATCTAGACGATGTTAAACGTTTCAATCGAATCAACAAACCCCCACATCTCCCGAAAATCTCAACACTTGAGCAAAGTTAAAATACCCAAAACATGCCTCAGTACCTATGGACCAACCGTAGAAGGGACAACCCTTGCCTCACCTATGGCGTTGCGGAACTACGGCAAACCCTAGGGTTTGACCGTGGTTCCACGGTCACAGAATCGAGTTAGGATTTCGTTCTTCTAGAGGGTTACTTGCACAATTACTGAATATATTCAACCTAGAAAATTCCAACTCTTGGAAAATTTCAGAGGGGGTATAGAGGTGGTTTTTGAAGTTCGTTCGAAGTGTTAAACATCATCTAGATTACCAAAAAAATGTTAAAATACGACCACGAAACACTCCGTATTAGCCCATATCAAAATTAACATCACATGAAAATTTAGGCTAAACAAACAATACCTGAAACCCCAAAACCTACAGAACAGAGCACAGAAGAAAATCGAGACGAATTGGAGCAAAATGGGCCGGCCTCCTCGGTTTTAATGGGGTTCTCATCGGGTCAAATCCGATGGAACAGCCTAAAATTTCTTCTGTGTTCTACATGCATCATATACAAGCTTCTGCAGTTGCTAAAATAATTTTTACAGACCATTTAAAAAACAACAGAGAGCAAAAATTCAGGGTTTCAGAATATCGTATATTCGGAATTGTTTAGGTTTCGTATTATATTTAACATCGTCTAAGTTTTTAGTTTGGCTCTGATACCACTGTAGCGTTTCCTTAGCACCATGCCTAGGGTTTGCAAGTATCAAACATGCCACAACAAAAAAATTAGGGGGTGCTAAGCAAACTAACCTAGGAATCGAACTAGAAAGTTAGGGTAACACAAACATGTAATCAAACATTACAAAGAAATGAACAAGGAATACAACCTTTGTAGACCTGTCCTTCACTTCAATAGCTCCATGTAGTAGTCCCTTCGATCCAAGCATCGATCTCCCGGATTCAAGATGGGATCCACCAAGCGATATGAATAAGCATGCTTGAAGACATCGAGACCGAAGACGATCTACGTCGAGGAGACTCAAGCACAAGCTACCTCTTCACTAATGGTAGATTAGTGAAGTAAACACCCTAAACTAAATGGCTAATAGTAGAGGATGATGAAGTAGGAATTTTGCTCACTTTATATTTTCTTTTCTCACTATTTTTCTTCACTTCCTCATAACTTAGAGAGCTTAAGGGAGATGAAGTAGATGATGAAGTGAATGAAAAAATGAAACTCATGAGGTTAGATTTGAAACTATGGATGACTTCATATCATATACTAACTCATGTAGAGAATAAACCATGGTTTTAGGATAATGGTTAGGTTAATAAATATCTTAAGTAAAACAAAACAAGTGGTCTAAGTCAATGGTTCTACAAGCTTCCACTAAGCTCAACCAAGACAATTTTCCACTAATTTTGAATTACTTAAAAATAAATATGAACCCACATTAACCTAAGCATGGTGTGAGTCTCATACATCCATGTTACATGTGTAACCTAGCATGACACACTAATATATATCACATATAAATTATGTGTGCACAAAAGAAAGCAATACAATTAACATATATCACATATATATTAAACGTATCATGAGTGAGAAAAAGAAATGCTTAAGTGAGAAAATATTAGTTAATGTAATTTAATATATCAAATATATATATATATATATACATTTAATTATTAAATCAACACTTGATTTAATAATCCGGCTATATCACATATAACCGACTAATATCATATATATCATTTTATCGAATCAACACTTGATCCGATAACCCGGCTATATAACACATATAACCGGCTGATATCACATATCGCGAGAGTAGAATACGGTATCACATACGCGTATTAATCTCGGTCCCGCACATATCACATATGTGCTCCTACTTCGTTTCGCCTGAGCTAGGAAACCTCTGTGTAGGACTCTAAAGACTCGTCAATACGCCGGCAGTAGGTGATGATCATATCAAACATCCACAAGTCGCAAGCGGTCTGCTAAACGTAACGTCCACCAGGGTATTGAGCGATCAGAAGATCAACAAGCAAGCCTGCTCATACTCCTGTGAATCCAATTAGTAACACAACCGTACAGTCCGGTCTCTTCATCAGATACGTCGCATATCACAGCCTGGGGGTGGTATAACGTCAGACCCCAATACCCTGATAAGTCATGCCGATGCAAGGTCCATAACGGTTTGAGAAACTACTGATAACACTTACCAGTAGATCTTAGCAACCCTGGCCAGGGATTTCCTGTCATGACCAATCGAGCATAGCGCAACATCAACCCCCAATACCGGGAGAGATGAATCCCCTCCTATCGCTCATTGCCTCCATGTGACTCGGGACTGTACCAAAAAACCACCTGTTTGCATGAATCGGTAGAGCCGTGGTAGGGTGGAAATCAAAGCACAATGGGTGACACACAAGACTCTATGACGATCTCGGGTGGACAGACTAACCTGTACAAGTGTCACCAGAGAACTGCTATCTGACGTAAGGTATAATACCATCTAGGAGTTCTCGGCGAGTCCTGTTCAGTATACCCTGTCTCCACTAAGCACCCATATACCTTCTCTGATGTTAAACACCAATGGATGTGGGATCATCCATCGCCCATCATATGGGTTAAGAAGCGTATACGCTAGTCTACTCTGGAATATCGATGCCCTATCTTGATACTCCCACGACTAGGAACAATTAAAAGATGTACTCACAGACTACCCAGAACCCACTAGTATGATATCTATCATAATCCTGGAAGTCAAGTACACATCCTAAGGGGTTTATCAACATGTAACAGAGAGACAGTAAGTGTACGTGTTAAGATAAAGAGTAACCAGATAGCATACTATCATGTCGAGCAAGAAAGTCCTCTCTATGTATGTCCAAGCATCCACTATAATATACATCATATGTACAATAATGGCCTCTAGGGCATACATATAACTAACATTACACATTGTATCATGGTTGATGATACATAGAACTAGGATGTATGAGAATTACACATGAGATTAGTGATGAGTAGATAATGCTTTAATTTATGAATTAATAAAAAAATGAGAATGAGTCACATATTATTGGATGCTTGTGGAAGCCTTGAGAAGCCATGACTCATCTCTTGTTTTTGTTTTATTCATAGATATTTTCCATGCTCATCTTATCACTCACCTCATAGTTCTCTCTCTCATTCCACGTTCATCTCCCATTCTCATCTCCTTCTTCTTCCTCACTAGGTTTTTCTAGAGGTGTGAAAATAAAAGAGAAAGAAGAAAATAAATTGAGCAAAATTCCTACTTCATCAACCTACACTATCCTAGCCCTTTAGTTTAGGTTATTTGCTTCACTAATACCTTGATTATTGAAGAGTGAGCTTGAGTTAGAGAGACTTCAAGGTGGTTCATCTTCGGCCTCGAAGACACGAAGCATGCTCGTTCCTTTCACTAAGTGGAGTCTAAGAAGAGTTCTAGGGACTACTACTTGGAGCTTTAGAAGTGAAGGACCGGTCTACAAAGATTGTATTTTCGTTTCACTTATTATAGAACTTGTTTGCTTAGACTAAAATCCTAATTCTCTAGTTCGATTCTAGGTTAGTATAGCTTAGACCTCTAGATTTTTTAAAATTGCATACTTGATACTTATATAAACTTAGTAGTGGTGCTAAGACAAACTTTCATGGTATCAGAGCAAAGCTAGAGACTCAGGAGTTGTCTAGATGACGTTAAAGTGTTCGATCGAAGTTTCGAAACCCGAATTTCATAGTTTCTGTCCATTTTTTCAAAAGTTTAAATTTTACAGATTAAATATCCTTAGAAAATCATGCAGGAAATTTTATGGAGACCCAAGAATTTGGAGAGCCTAACTCCATCTAATGGCCGCGGAACCGCCGCCTAAACCTAGGTTCCGCCATGGTTCCGCCGCGCATTTGAAGAGTTATGGTCTCGTATTTCTTGTGCTTCTTGTGCTGCTCCATTGTGAAATTTTGGACTTTCTAGTAATTTTTAGTGAGGCTCAAGTTGTTGAGATCTCTGTGATTTTCTGATATTTGGAAATTCGATTGAAATGTTTAACATCGTCTAGATAGATTGGATATGTGATACAATTTATAGAATCCATATTGATTAGTTTTGTGAAAACTGGTTAGCGTTTTGTAAATCTAGCATTTTAGTCTCATTGATGGATTGCGACGAAGTTTCGATTCAGATCAAAACTCCATCGCAATCTCGTATCGTACGCAAATATTCGCCGGGAAACACTAGTAGACAGCCATACCCCATTGCCCCGACCAAGTGACTATAGGAGAACCCCATGGCCAAAAGCATCCACTCGGGTGCTCACGGCCGCGGTGTTCTGCCCAAGTGCACTTCGTTGACGGCATCGGGGGTGTGGCCATCTACTAAAGTTCCAGACGAGCATTCGATCATATAATCGGGAATCTTGTTGAATTACCTGACTTGTTTTTGAAAAATGTTTTCAATTCGAGACTTAAATGCAAGGTTTATAAGGTTAGGCATGAAATCCGGAATATGTGATATTCCGGGTTTATGATGTCTAAGGAGGATGCAGATTTTAATTATTGTTGTTTTCATTTCTATTCTGCGATCGTAAGTGTAATATATGGGGTATCCCCGATCTCATTGCTATAAGTCAACGACATTAGGAATACGCATATTTACTTATGTTGATGACATATGATGTTATGGTGTTGTTGGTTGATATGTTATATTGGATCGTCGTGGATGAATAGCCGGGGGTTTTTGCCTGAGATGAAAGTTTTTCAATTTTCATTCATTTAAATTTGTATGTAATATTCTTTTATTGGGAGACTTCCGAGTTGAGTTTGTTGTCTCCATGAATGTATATTATTTACTTTTCCGCATTAGGATAGACCTAAGGCGGGGAGCACAAGTAACCGGGTTCTAGAGTCTAGTTGGAGACCATCTCGAGGAGTCGAGACCGGGTTGCCTAACTCTAGAATTGGTAGGGTTTCTTGCCTCTCTCGTAGGGTTCTAGAGATGTGTGTTTGGCTATTCATCTTGACCGTGGAATTCGTGTTTTTCATTATTGGCTTAATCTAAAACACGGACCTCCTAATATATCATATATTTCATATGTTTGCTTCTGCTGAATTCTGTGATATGGTGTGATCATATAACTGCATGAGACAAATTCTACTTATATATATGATATACTAGTAGACATTATATATGTTTTGCATCCGCTCTAGTCCTGATCCCGCCGTGCCGTAAATTAAGTAACCTTACGGTGAAGATCCGAGTCCCTGTGGCGAATGCGGATGGCATATATGTGTGTTTTATTTTCGTTTCTTCTGTGATGTTTAGGAAACTTAAATTATGGGACGTCATTAATGAGATTAATGAAAAGAAAAGAAACCTAAAGATGTTGTAGAATCATATTTTTCAAAAAGGTAGCTCTAGTTCTTGCTTTGCATAGCGGTATTCCAATATGAATATCCAACACTTCATTCGATGATGAAAGAGCCTAGATCCCTTCACCGAGACTGACCTATTTAGCAAAACTGGGAAATGCTACAATCCACTCAGTTTTTTTTGAAAACTAATCGATTTTATAAGCGGAGCTTAAACCATTCCTTTTTCAAATCACTAGATTCTACAATAATATCAAGTTCATTACGTTAAAGGTTTTCTACAAAACCAGTCGTAACCCTCCGTCATTTCAGATAAGTTCTATTTAGTATCCACGCTGCGTTTGTTGACCTTGTCAAGGCGTAGTATGCGGTAGCTGATTAGTGCTTATCTCCCGCATATGATGCGATTGGATTAGGGTAGTCGTACGACCTTGTTGACCTTGTCAAGGGTCGTGCGGGTGGGTTTAATTCAATCATGAAATGACGGGTTGAACTTGACTTGCGATTTATGGTTTGTTGACCTTGTCAAGGTTATAAACTGCATGGGGTAAAAACAAATATCGGGAATTTCAAGTGTTGAAATTTTCAATGAGATTGCATACCTTCTATATGATAGTTGGATCCCGATACCCACCGCGAGTAAGTGTTACTCATGGGAGAGTTTTTTACTTTATAATTAGCTGATCCTGTAGGTGTCTAAGAAAGGTGTTAACGGGGTTATGCCCCTGCGGAAATGAGCTTATTTAATTAGTTCCATGCGAAAGCATGGGGAAAGTCCCTCGGAGTACCTATACCTGCCTGGCTGACCGATTGGCGAACTTGTAGGGTGTAATTAATCCCGGCAAATCTTACCTTTCAGGGTTTGAAGGAAGATTTGATAAAAACAAGTTGGGTTATGGCAGCGCCCCGGCCGTCAAACCGTGGCCTAATGCGGAACAAAAAAATTCTAAACTGGCGCTACCATTACCCAATGCCCGGATCTACCCTAAACCCTATACTAGCAAGCAATATAAAAAGTTAGGAATGGTTATACCGAGTTGATCCGTGTCCTTCGGTCTTCAACCTTAATCCCAAGCTCCTAGTGGTTGCGGATCGAGTTTGGTTGCCGGTCTTCCTCCATCTACGATGGTCCTCCTGAGGGAAACGACACAAGCTTCAGCCACGCCAAGCGAGGCAACCGACGCTCTAATGTTTCTAGCAATGGAGAGTGGAGGTGTAGAAATGTGTCACTAAGTATTTTCTCTCATAACAAATGCTCCATGAGCAACTCAAGAAGATAAAGAAGGAGGTGAGGAAACATGTGGTATGAGCAACCATGGAAAAATGCCTAAGTGTTTTCTCCAAGTGAGAATGAGTGATCAAGTGAAGAGAAGCACAAGTCAAGAAAAAAAACAATGGATGGCATGCAAAGAATCATGGCTACAATAATTTTCAACCATGAAAATATATCCCCATTTTTTAATAAACAAATGTGTGCCATGCCTCATTACATGCTCAAGCCCATGCTCATGCCAACTCACCCTCCACCTCATTTCCCAAATTGATTTTCTAAAATGAAAATTAATTAATGAGGTGACCATCTTCTAGAAACTATTCCGTATAAATATGGAATACAACCTGGTATACGTATCAAAATACATATATGCATATTCATACAAAAATACGAATAGCCAAGAGAGAAAATGAATAGTGAACAATAATACTAGAATACATATATATAAATACATATATATAAATACATATATAAATTATTAAATCAAAACTTGATTTAATAATCTGGCTTAATCCTAAGCTGCTAGTATTATCAACCGTCCGATTAAAATCTGTGCAGCCTGTACACATATTTAATCGGACACCTGTATGTACCAACATACGTCATATACATCATATCTCCTGAACCGTGAAAACCCTCTGTGTGGGACTCTAAAGACTCGTCAATACGCCGGCAGTGGGTTTAACCACAAGCACGTCAGCGGCACTAGCTGTACGTAACGGCTACCCAGGTATTGAGCGAAAGGAAGGCCGACGAGCAAACTCATCCAAACCCCTATTGATCCTGACAGTGACAATATTCGTACAGTCCGATCTGTTCGTCTAAGAGTATCGCATATCGAGTCTAGGGGGGTGGATAAAGTCAGACCCCTAACAATGCGATAATTCTTGTCGGTATGTAACCCATCACCACTTGAGAAACTATCGATCCTTGATCTGTAATTCTCGATTACCCCGGCCGAGGATTTCTGGTGATGGCCACCCGTGCACTGCGCCATATCAACCCCCAATACCGGGTGAGACGAATCCCAGACGATCCGCTCACTGCCTCTATGTGGCTCGGGACTGTACTCAACTAAAACCTGTTTGCAAGACTCCTTTGAGCCGTGGTAGGGTAGTAATCAAAGCACAGTGGTAACTCACACGAGTCAAATGAAGATCTCAGGTCGACAGACTAACCTGTACACATGTCATATCGGAACTGCTATCTGACAATAGGTATAATACCACATAGCATTTCCCGGCGAGTCCGTCCAGTGTACTCATAACGCAATGAGCACCTATATACTATCTTAGGTGAACAAACTAACACCAATGGCTTATGAGACCTTGCCACCTCCCCTCGTTAGGGTCTCGATCAGTATACACTAGTCTACACTAGAGTATCGATGCCTAGTCTCGATACTCCCACGACTAGGGACATTTAAGGATGTGCTTATAGACCACTCAGCTCTCACGTATATGATCGCCATCATAATGCTGGTAGTCAAGAAAGAATCCTATGGGATCTATCAACATGTAATAATGATGATAAAGACAAACCAGATAGCATACTATCATCTCGAGTAAGACTGTTCTACCGGTATAGGTCCTCCCTCGATCATCATTGTAGGGTTACTAGGCACTCTAACAAGGTTCTACGAGGCATCTACCATGCCCGATTCAAAAATTTATCCGTGCCGAACAACCCTAACCAAGATCGTATACTAGAGATTATGCGAAAACTAAAAGCAAGCAAACAACTTTACTTCTAAGTGAAAGGGATTACAACCTTTGTAGATCCGGTCCTTCACTTCTAAAGCTCCGTGTTGACGTCCCTTCGCTGCGATCATCGAGATCCCGGACACTTGTTATGGTTTCCTCGGAGAAATGAGCGGGCTATGTCGTTGACTTCGAGGCCGAAGATGATCTACGTCGAGGAGACTCAAACTCAAGCTCCATCTTCACTAGGTCAAAAACTTTGTGAAGAGAACACCCTAAACTAAATGGAAATTAGTAGAGGATGATGAAATAGGAAATGGGTTCACTTTAGATTTGGATTTCTCACTCTAAATCTTCACTTGAAAAATTTCTAGTAAGGTTTTTCTTCACTTGAAGAAGAGGAAGAAGAAGAAAAGAATAAGAATGAATTATGAATTATCACAAAAGAATAATCAAGTGAAGTCTATCATAATGCAACCATGGGTGAGTTTACCTTTGTAGAGACTAAACCATAGTTTGAGGTAATGGTTAGGTTAATGAAAATCTTATGCAAAACAAAATGAGTGGACTTTGTCAAAGATGCTTAAAAGCTTCATGAAGCTTCAAGCCAAGACAAAGAAAACCACCATTTTGTTTTAGAAAAATAAATAAAAACCTAAACCATTACCTTAAATATGGTGTAAGTCATACACACACCCAAGTTTGCATGTATCATCAATCATGATACAAACTAGTGCACAAACATATATCACATATACAACTTGTGCACATCAAGTGAGAAAATCAATCTTAAGTGGACCAATACTAGTTAATGTAAAGTAATATATCACATATATAATTATACATTAAATCATTAAATCAACACTTGATTTAATAATCCGGTCATATCGCATATAACAGACTAATATCTAGTGTATCAATATATCGAATCAATACTTGATTCGGTAACTCGGCTATATCACATATAACCGACCGATGATACAAATCGCGAGAATAGAATACAGTATTGTAACACCCGAGCCCAATAATACTATTTCTGTTACTGGTTGAGTGTTTGGCATTGCTCATTTCATTTATCTTGCTTGTTTGGTTCTTATTGCAAAATTTAACCGGTTAAGTCATTCTGCATATAACAAATTTTAGCACCTAAAATAAAATTGAAAATATTCTTCTTGGCCTACTTGACACCCTTAGCCTCGTGGTAGCGTCCGTGCATTGTATTCTCGTCCTGTTCAGTGAAACGGACGAGTTTGGATGGCTACGTGCACGTGCGTGTGTCCGTTTTGGGAGTATGCTTTTTAATCATAAAACATTTCATTTTAAAATTTGGAACCCGCTTAAAATCCTATTATTTGAATTTCGAATTTTTAGACGCAACCCGGGCGCAATTTGGAAATATTTTATTTGGCGCCAAAATCCCAAATTTTAATATTATTAAAACCATCGCATATATTTTTTCTAACTAACCTGATATCTTACTGTTCATTACCTATCTTTTAAATCTTTAAGTTAACCATATAATATTTTTACAATCTTTTATATCCTTCTTAATTTATTCTCTCAGCCAATCGCAACCTCCCCTTTAACCCCGTGGGCCCCACTTTCCCTTTCTCCCTCTTCTCTCTCTCCACTTTTCTCTCTATATCTCCCCCTCATATATTCTCTCGTACTTCTCTTTATCATTCTTTCTCTTCTTGCTTGATGTCTCGTTTCTCATTTTTTTAACTGTTCTTTTGTTGCCGGAATTCCGTCGTGCCGGTGACGTTTCTCGACGTTCCAGCGAGGTACCCCGACCCGTGTGGTTCCTTTGTTTGTCGTTTGGGTTCATTCCGTGAACCGTGTGCCCGTCGCGAGTTTTCCCCGCCGACGGTTAACGTTCCGTTTTCCCGATTCGCGACCCATCGAGGCAAGTTAATCTTGCTACATGCTATATACTTTTATAATCTTCATTTTATAATGTTATACATTTGAAAATCTTATAGTTTACACATGAAACGTCGTTGAAAAATCGGATATGACAAATCTGAAATTTACTGTACACCTTATCTTATAAAATTCATTATAAATCATAGAAAAATCATTAGTATACGTTCTTTAGTTCGTTACGAAGCTAATTCAGAATACTATAACTCTATGAAATATTTACTTGCAAAATAAATTGTTTAAAAAACGTAAAATGCAAATGAAAATGTCTCCAAACTGCTGTCCAGGAAAATTCCAGCAGCAAACCTTCAACTTCGAATGTTCATAACTTTTTGTAGGAACAACCTGAGATGCTTATACTTATAAAACTGAAAACCTTATTGAATTATCTTTGTTTTGGTATAAAACACGTCACTTTTGGAGAACGTTTGTTATTTTTAAGCTATTTTACAAATTAGGGTGACGCTGAATTTCTGAACGGAACTTTCTTGTGCGTGGTTAATCAATACCACTTTTATAGTTATTAATCGCTTTGAATATGCTATCCATATTAATATTATTATATCAATATTTATATCACATATTGCTTAGTTGTGCATCCCACATTACCATTTTATAGTTTTATAATCTTTCGGATACCCGTTTGCATCCATCGCATTAAAGTTGCATATAATTGCATCCATGAAGTCTTAAACTTATTAACATGATTAAATGACTATAATTGTCTTACTGCATTCTTGTAATGTTGAAATCCTCTCTGTGACAACTAATAACTGTACTGCAAACTGAGTGCATCTACCTATTGCTTAATTCATTGCTTATATCATGTTGTTGATGACCATGCTTGATTCTATAACTGACTGTGAATTCACATATGATATTGTTCACAACTTGACCTGACTTACTACATGTATATGGATCTACCCGACATGGTACCGTATACTGTTTGACTTGACCCGTTACCTGGTCGTGTGTCTAATGCCAACAAACCTAACATGCAGTCCTCATGGACCGTTCCTGTTGTCTATCCAGACAAACCTGTTTACCTGATCCTGTGTTGGCATTAGTTTCTTGATTACGGGATACCTGACTTGACTTACACATATAACTTGGGGGTATGGGGAAATCAGTATTGTAACCGAACGTAACTCTAAGGGCCATCCTATTGTTTGCCGTTTTTCCGGGCGTTACGGAATATCCTATTGTTTGCCGTTTTTCCGGGCGTTACGGAATACCTATTGTTTGCCATTTTTCCGGGCGTTACGGAATACCCTATTGTTTGCCGTTTTTCCGGGCGTTACGGAATACTTATTGTTTGCCGTCTTTCCGGGCGTTACGGAATAACTACCGACGAGTTACGATGAGGATTACCTTACCTGGTTTCAAAGACTTTAGAACAGAGAACCTGATAGCACAGTTTAGTTTACCCACTGCATACAACCCTGCACTGCTCTGATTCAAATTATTGTTACTCTTGCTTATTTCTTGTTCATATTCGCATTGCCTGTCTATTATGTTATTACTGGTTGACATGACGCGCTGACGTCTGGGTTTTGCATGGCCCAGATTCCGTACCACTGTCGCCGACCGAGCAGGAGTACTTCAGCCAGCAGGCTGATTTGTGAGTTCTGTAGTGATTTGTTTATTTCTTGCATTTTATTTCCAGATGTGATCCCGCATTATGGGACGTACTTTTCTATTATTGTATTGGATCATTTGCTTCCGCACTTATTTATCATTGACTCTTGTTATTCTGGATTTGGACATGTGTTAGATAGTTTATTTATCTTGTTCTTGATATCTCTACAGCCGTAATGTGACTGTGGATGGATACTTCCTACCCACAGGTAGCATGGTTGGCTATGTCACGTGCCCAATCTTGCGTACTCTGGGAAGTGGGGCGTGACATGGTTCTTTTGGTATCAGAGCCATAGGATAGTCGGGTTAATTCTTTTGTAGTTGGGTATTGTACCCAATACACGAATCAGAATACCCGTGTTTAGGAAACATGTCCTGCCACCTTGACCGTTTTACCATTCTTGAATCACATTCTTCCTGATTATATCTTTTACGACGTGCAAACTTACTTTGCATGTCGACTCGAAAACCTGATTTCTTGTTATCCCTAGGACTTAGGCGACTTGGGTGGAGTTAAGTAATTGTGGCTATGATACCGCGGCATAGTTACAATGCGGTACTCTATTTAAGTATCTTGGAGTTCTAGCCTTGATCTATATTCAGAATCTATCATCATGCTAATGTTGGGTGTTTTAAGTTCAGGATTATGGCAAGTAAGAATGTGAAGACGTACCAGAGGCGTGTGGATGAAGCCGCCATGCTTGGAGTGATAAGAGGAATGCTGGAGGATCAAAGAAACAGACCAAGCTGATCCAGCAGCAAGCGGACTCGTTTCGGGAAGGTTTGCAGATCGTTCAGTAGTCTGTGAACAATATTAGAGCTAGACCAGTTGACCGAGTAGGGACCGTAGCAGATTTCAGGCGGTTGGGTCCGTCTGCATTTACTGGTTTAAAGGAGCCATTGCCAGTGGAGCAGTGGCTAGTTGACACAGAGAACTTGCGTTTTGCGGCACAGATTCCAGATGACAAAAAGTTGTTGTGGTACACATTCAGCTAGTGGACTACGCCCGAGAATGGTGGCTTGTTGAGGAGACCCGCTTGCCCAAGCCAATCAAGTGGACGGATTTTTCTAAGAGTTTCCTGGAGAAGTTCTTCCCGCGGACTGCACGGGAGGAAATGGAAGAGAAGTTCATCGGACTAAAGCAGAAGGGAGCACCCGTAGATGTGCATGTACAGAATGGACGAGACTCAGTAGTTTCGCTGGACCTTTAGTTGCCAACGATGCAGACAGGGCACGGAGGTTCATGCGCAGGCTGGACGTGGACATCCAGAGGCAGAATGTCTCTCTGGGTTTGACCACTTTCTCATAAATACTTGCAGCAACCAAGAGCAGCAGAGTTTATCTGGGATGAAAGGGAGTTTGCAGCAGACAGCAGTTGCGTTAAGGAAGCAGTTCTATCGGGCCAGTCGAGTTTAGGGCTAGGCCGACTAACAATGTTCTTGCAGCAATGGAAGTTGATAGTAGTGAAGAGCCGACGGTTGTTCACGATTTTATGGATGTCTTTAAAGATATATTGGGCTTGCCGCCGAAGCGAGACGTGGAGTTCGCAATTGACCTTATTCCTGGTATAGGGCCAGTATCAAAAGCGTATTATCCAATGGCACCAGTAGAATTGGAAGAAGTTAAGAAACAAGTTACTGAATTGCTTGAGAAGGGTTGGATTCGAAGCAGCAACTCGCCTTGGGGAGCTCCAGTTCTTCTAGTAAAGAAGAAGGATGGCACGAGGAGGATGTGCATCGATTATCGAGAATTAAACCGGGTAACTATTAAGAACAAGTACCCGATCTCTCGCATTGGAGAACTTTTTGAGCAGCTTAGTGGCGCGAGGGTATTCTCGAAACTGGATTTGCGATCCGGATATCATCAGGTCCGAGTGAAAGCAGAGGATATTTGCAAGACGGCGTTTTGAACTCGGTATGGACATTACGAGTATCTAGTGATGCCCTTCGGAGTAACGAATGCGCCGGCAGTATTCATGGACTTGATGAACCGAATCTTTTCACCATTCATGGACCAGTTTATTGTGGTATTCATTGACGATATTCTGGTTTACTCGAAGAGTTTGGAGGAGCATGCTGAGCATTTGAAGATCGCACTGCAGACATTGAGACAGGAGAAATTGTATGCGAAGATGAGTAAGTGCGAATTTTGGCTGGAAGAAATGAAGTTTCTGGGGCATGTTGTGTCGGGCGATGGAATCGCCGTCGATCTTGAAAAGATTGCAGCAGTTCGAGATTGGCCTATTCCAAGGAATGTAGCTGAGATAAGAAGTTTCCTTGGATTAGCCGGATACTACAGGAGATTTGTGGAGAACTTCGCTCGTTTGGCAGAACCGTTGACCAAGCTTACGCGCAAGGAGGTACCTTTTGTAAGGACGGATAAGTGTGCGTTGGCTTTTGAGACGTTGAAGCAGAAGTTGATAACCGCCCCTATCCTGACCGTACCAGACAATTCCGGAGGACTAGTGATTCATAGCGACGCATCTGGGAAAGGATTGGGATGTGTTTTGATACAGCATGGGAAGGTTGGAGCATACGCATCGAAACAGTTGAAGACCCATGAGAAGAATTATCCAACTCATGACTTGGAGCTTGCGGCTGTGAATTTCGCTTTGAAGATTTGGAGACACTACCTTTTGGGGGAAAGAGTCGAAGTTTTTACAAATCATAAGAGCTTGAAGTATGTGTTTACACAGAAGGAGCTTAACATGAGGCAGCGTAGATGGTTGGAGCTGATGGCTGACTACGATCATGATCTTAAGTACCATCCGGAGAAGGTTAATGTTGTGCCGGATGCGCTTAGTCGGTTACCAGCAATTCAGGTGTTAACTACACAGAGGGAGATCATTGCAGATTTTCGAAGATTTGACTTGGAAGTTGTGCTACCATATTCTAAAGGACAGTTGATGCAGTTGCAAGTACAGTTGTCCTTGGTTGAGAAGATTAAAGCGGCACAATCGCAGGATCCTAGACTGCAGAAGTTTCGAGAGCAGGTTGAGGCTGGACTATGAACAGATTTACTGGTCTACGAAGATGGTTCGTTGAGGTATAGTAGCCGTTTGTGTGTGCCAAAGGGGGATGTTCGTGAAGAGCTTATGAAGGAGGCACACAGTTCAGCTTATTCTATACATCCAGGAGGTACAAAGATGTACCGAGATATTCGACAGCATTTCTGGTGGGAAGGCATGAAACGGGAGATTGCTCGCTTCGTGGCTAAGTGCTTGGTATGTCAGCAAGTCAAGGCTGAACACCAAAGGGTTGCTGGTTTGTTGCAACCACTTCCAATTCCTCAGTGGAAGTGGGAACATATAACCATGGATTTCGTGACGGCTTTACCGCGAAGTCCAAAGGGCAACAATGCAGTATGGGTGATTGTCGATCGATTGACCGAGGCAGCTCACTTTATTCCTTTCCGGGTTGGTCAATCAACGGAGACTTTGGCAGAGCGGTACATGCAGGAGATTGTAAGATTGCATGGAGTACCGGTGAGCATCGTGTTCGATCGGGATACTCGGTTCTTATCACACTTCTGGAGGAGTTTACAGGAAAGTTTGGGGACTCGATTGAAGTTTAGCACAGCTTATCATCCTCAAACTGATGGTCAGTCGGAGAGAACGATCCAAACTCTTGAAGACATGTTGAGAGCATGCATGTTGGACTTTAAGGGTTCGTGGGAGGATCATCTACTTTTGGTGGAGTTGTCTTACAACAACAGTTTTCAGGCAACTATTCAGATGGCTCCGTTTGAAGCTTTGTATGGTCGTAAGTGCCGTTCACCTGTTTGTTGGGATGATGTTGGTGAACGAAGATTATTGGGACCAGATTTGGTTGTGCAGACAGTTGAGAAGGTTAACCCTATCAGAAAGCACATGAAGGCAGCTCAAGACAGACAGAAAAGTTGGTCTGACACGTCAAGAAGACCTCTAGAATTCACCGTGGGTGATTTGGTGTTCTTGAAGATATCACCGACTAGAGGGGTGATTCGTTTTGGAAGTCGAGGAAAGCTTAGTCCTCGATTCGTTAGACCCTTGAGATCGTGGAGCGTGTTGGTGAGGTAGCATATCGTTTGGCGTTACCTCAGTCCTTGGCAAATGTGCACGATATGTTTCACGTATCTCAACTCCGTAAGTATGTTCGAGATGAAACACACGTTTTGGATCATTCGGAGCTAACAGTACGAGAAGACTTGACTTTTGAGGAGCGACCGATTGAAATCGGGGATCGAAGGGAAAAGGTTCTTAAGAACAAGGTTATCCCCCTTGTGCTAGTCTCTTGGGGTAATCGATCGCATGGAGAATCCACTTGGGAGCGAGAAGACGAGATCCGGCAGAAGTTTTCTCACCTTTTCCTGTAGTTATCTATCTTGAATTCGTGGAATTTCGAGGACGAAATTCTTTTTGTAGTTGGGTATGATGTAACACCCGAGCCCAATAATACTATTTCTGTTACTGGTTGAGTGTTTGGCATTGCTCATTTCATTTATCTTGCTTGTTTGGTTCTTATTGCAAAATTTTAACCGGCTAAGTCATTCTGCATATAACAAATTTTAGCACCTAAAATAAAATTGAAAATATTCTTCTTGGCCTACTTGACACCCTTAGCCTCATGTTAGCGTCCGTGCATTGTATTCTCGTCCTGTTCAGTGAAGCGGGCGAGTTTGGATGGCTACGTGCACGTGCGTGTGTCCGTTTTGGGAGTATGCTTTTTAATCATAAAACATTTCATTTTAAAATTTGGAACCCGCTTAAAATCCTATTATTTGAATTTCGAATTTTTAGACCCAACCCGGGCGCAATTTGGAAATGTTTTATTTGGCGCCAAAATCCCAAATTTTAATATTATTAAAACCATCGCATATATTTTTTCTAACTAACCTGATATCTTACTGTTCATTACCTATCTTTTAAATCTTTAAGTTAACCATATAATATTTTTACAATATTTTATATCCTTCTTAATTTATTCTCTCAGCCAATCGCAACCTCGCCTTTAACCCTGTGGGCCCCACTTTCCCTCTCTCCATCTTCTCTCTCTCCACTTTTCTCTCTCTATCTCCCCCTCATATATTCTCTCGTACTTCTCTTTATCATTCTTTCTCTTCTTGCTTCATGTCTCGTTTCTCATTTTTTTAACTGTTCTTTTGTTGCCGGAATTCCGTCGTGCCTATGACGTTTCTCGACGTTCCAGCGAGGTACCCCGACCCGTGTGGTTCCTTTGTTCGTCGTTTGGGTTCATTCCGTGAACCGTGCGCCCGTCGCGAGTTTTCCCCGCCGACGGTTAACGTTCCGTTTTCCCGATTCGCGACCCATCGAGGCAAGTTAATCTTGCTACATGCTATATACTTTTATAATCTTCATTTTATAATGTTATACATTTTAAAATCTTATAGTTTACACATGAAACGTCGTTGAAAAATCGGATATGACAAATCTGAAATTTACTGTACACCTTATCTTATAAAATTCATTATAAATCATAGAAAAATCATTAGTATACATTCTTTAGTTCGTTACGAAGCTAATTCAGAATACTATAACTCTATGAAATATTTACTTGCAAAATAAATTGTTTAAATAACGTAAAATGCAAATGAAAATGACTCCAAACTGCTGTCCAGGAAAATTCCAGCAGCAAACCTTCAACTTCGAATATTCATAACTTTTTGTAGGAACAACCTGAGATGCTTATACTTATAAAACTGAAAACCTTATTGAATTATCTTTGTTTTGGTATAAAACACGTCACTTTTGGAGAACGTTTGTTATTTTTAAGCTGTTTTACAAATTAGGGTGACGCTGAATTTCTGAACGGAACTTTCTTGTGCGTGGTTAATCAATACCACATTTATAGTTATTAATCGCTTTGAATATGCTATCCATATTAATATTATTATATCAATATTTATATCACATATTGCTTAGTTGTGCATCCCACATTACCATTTTATAGTTTTATAACCTTTCGGATACCCGTTTGCATCCATCGCATTTAAGTTGCATATAATTGCATCCATGAAGTCTTAAACTTATTAACATGATTAAATGACTATAATTGTCTTACTGCATTCTTTTAATGTTGAAATCCTCTCTGTGACACAACTAATAACTGTACTGCAAACTGAGTGCATCTGCCTATTGCTTAATTCATTGCTTATATCATGGTGTTGATGACCATGCTTGATTCTATAACTGACTGTGAATTCACATATGATATTGTTCACAACTTGACCTGACTTACTACATGTATATGGATCTACCCGACATGGTACCGTATACTGTTTGACTTGACCCATTACCTGATCGTGTGTCTAATGCCAACAAACCTAACATGTAGTCCTCAAGGACCGTTCCTGTTGTCTATCCAGACATACCTGTTTACCTGATCCTGTGTTGGCATTAGTTTCTTGATTACGGGATACCTGACTTGACTTACACATATAACTTGGGGGTATGGGGAAATCAGTATTGTAACCGAACGTAACTCCAAGGGCCATCCTATTGTTTGTCGTTTTTCCGGGCGTTACGGAATATCCTATTGTTTGCCGTTTTTCCGGGCGTTACGGAATATCCTATTGTTTGCCGTTTTTCCGGGCGTTACGGAATATCCTATTGTTTGCCGTTTTTCCGGGCGTTACGGAATACGTATTGTTTGCCGTTTTTCCGGGCGTTACGGAATATCCTATTGTTTGCCGTTTTTCCGGGCGTTACGGAATACCTATTGTTTGCCGTCTTTCCGGGCGTTACGGAATAACTACCGACGAGTTACGATGAGGATTACCTTACCTGGTTTCAAAGACTTTAGAACAGAGAACCCGATAGCACAGTTTAGTTTACCCACTGCATACAACCCTGCACTGCTCTGATTCATATTATTGTTACTCTTGCTTATTTCATGTTCATATTCGCATTGCCTGTCTATTATGTTATTACTGGTTGACATGACACGCTGACGTCTGGGTTTTGCATGGCCCAGATTCCGTACCGCTGTCGCCGACCGAGCAGGAGTACTTCAGCCAGCAGGCTAATTTGTGAGTTCTGTAGTGATTTGTTAATTTCTTGCATTTTATTTCCAGATGTGAGCCCGCATCATGGGACGTACTTTTCTATTATTGTATTGGATCATTTGCTTCCGCACTTATTTATCATTGACTCTTGTTATTCTGGATTTGGACATGTGTTAGATACTTTATTTATCTTATTCTTGATATCTCTACAGCCGTAATGTGACTGTGGATTGATACTTCCTACCCACAGGTAGTATGGTTGGCTATGTCATGTGCCCAATCTTGCGTACTCTGGGAAGTGGGGCGTGACAAGTATCACATACTGGTATTATTCTCGGTCCCTCACATATCTCATATGCGCTCCTATTTCGTTTCGCTTGAGCCTGGAAACCTCTGTGTAGGACTCTAAAGTCTCGTCAATATGCCGGCAGTAGGTGGTGATCATATCAATCTGTAGGGTTGCTAGGCACGCGCACAAGGGTCTACGAGGCATCAACCATGCCCGATTAAAATTTTAGCCGTGCCGAACAACTCTAATACGGATCTTTAAACTAGGTTTTAGGCGAAAACTTGCATGTTAACAACTTTAACACTAAGTGAGAGGGATTACAACCTTTGTAGATCCGGTCCTTCACTTCTTAAGCTCCATGTTGAGGTCCCTTCGCTGCGATCATCGTGTTCTGGACTCTCGAGAGGCTTCATGAAGAAAATAATGCAACCTTTGCTTCCGATCTTCGATACAAAGATGATCTACCTTGAAGTTTCGTTAACATAAGCTAACGCTCATAATATGAAGTGAACACCCTCATATAAATGGCGAGGATAGTTGAGGATGATGAAGTAGGATTTTTGCTATCATTTATTATCTTTTTCTCACTCACTTTCATCACAAAAGAAAGCTTTTTCATGAAGGAACTCAAGGAAGAAGAGGCATGAATGAAGATGATAACCTAATCGTTTTGTGATGAACAAAGAATTATTGTAATGGTTACAAATCTAACCAAGGGTTAAGCATGAAAAGTGTTAACCCTTGTAGAGAGTTAACTAGAGTTAATGGTTTGGATTGGGTTAACATAATATCTCACAAAAATATCAAGCAACCACAAAGTCAAAGCTTCATGAAGCTTCATGGAAGCTTCATGCAAAAGCTAACCCTAATCCAAACCCATACCAAGTTTAAACCCTAATCCAATGTTAAATTTGTAACCCTAACATGTTACAATATTATATATCACATATACAATATATTTTGTAACAATAAATAATAACACAATTAACATATAACACATGTATATCAATCTATTATCCTGTGAGAAAATGAATCTTTTAGTGAGAAAATATTAGTTAATGTAATTTAATATATCATATATATTATTATACATTAAATTATCGAATCAACACTTGATCCGATAATCCGGCTATATCGCATATAACCGACTAATACGATGACACGGCTATATCACATATACCCGACCGATATCTCATATCGCGAGAATCCAATACGGTATCACATACCGCATTATCCTCGGTCCCGCACATATCACATATGTGCTCCTACTCCATTTTTCCTGAGTCAAGAAACCTCTTTGTAGGACTCTAAAGAATCGTCAATACGCCGGCAGTAGGTGATGATCACATCAAACACCCACAAGCAGCAAGCGGTCGGCTAAACGTAACAGCTACCCAGGTATTGAGCGCTCAGAAGATCAACAAGCAAGCCTGTACATTCTCCTGTGAATCCAAACAGTAACACTCCCGTACAGTCCGGTCTCGTCGTCTGATATGTCGCATATCTCGCCTAGGGGTAGAAAACGTCAGACCCCAGTAGCTCGATAAGTCGTGTCGATATGAGGTTTATAACAGTTCGAGAAACTACTGATAACACTTACAAGTAAATCTCAGCAACCCTGGCCGGGGATTTCCGGTTATAGCCAATCGAACACAGCGCAAGATCAACTCCCTATACCGGGAGAGACGAATCCCCTCCTATCGCTCATAGCCTCCATGTGATTCGGGACTGTACCCAAAAGCCACCTTTTTGCACGCCATCTTGGACATGGTATGATGGAAATCAAAGCACGGTAGGAATCACACAAGACTCTATGAAGATCTCGGGTCAACAGACTAAGCTGTACCAGTGTCACCAGTGAACTGCCATCTGACGTAAGGTATAATACCATCTTGGAGTTCTCGGCAAGTCCGTCCAGTGTACCCAGTCTCCACTGAGCACCCGTACACCATCCATGATGTCAAATACCGATGGATATGGGATCATCCATCGCCCATCATATGGGTCAAGATGCGTATACGCTAGTCTACACTGGTGTATCGATGCCCTGTCTCGATACACCCTCGACTAGGAACAGTTATATGATGTACTCGTCGACTACCGTGGCCCCACTAGTATGTTCTCATCATAGTCCCAGTAGTCGAGTACATATCCTAAGGGTTTTGTCAACATGTAACATAGAGACAATCTGAGTACATGTTAAGATAAAGTAGAACCAGATAGCATACTATCATGTCGAGCAAGAAAGTCATCCCTATATATGTCCAAGCATCCATTACAATATACATCGTATGTACAGTAATGGCCTCTAGGGCATACATATAACTAACAATCTCCCACTTGCACTAGGGCCATCTGTTGTGGTATCACATACCCAACAACTAGCTGTGGTTGAAGTATATCATACTCAACCATCCCATAAAAGTCTCTACTGGGAAAAAGGCCTTTGTGAGTGGATCCACGCTGTTGTCCTCTGTGTCTACTCTCCTAACCTCGATCTCCCTGGAGATCAACCGTCTCCATGATCAGGTGATACTGCCTAAGAATTATATCTGGATTTCTGATGGGACGGTAGTTCCTTGGCTAAAGCCAAAACTCTATTGTCACACAATGGTAGGAACGAAGTTCATCTCATGAACTTATATATCCAGACTGCCTCTTTGGTAGCATCTTTGGTAACGATGTATCTTGCCTTTAATCGTCTAGTAATTCACGGTATCTAGCTTGGAACTCTTCCAACATACCGTCCCTCCACTGAGGGTAAAGACAATGTCTGCGACTGACATTCAGTCGTCCTTATCACCCTGGAACCTTTCCAGTGATTCTCCCCAGGATCGATTGATACCATCTCACTACAACTAGTGAGTATCCTAACATCCAATTAGATCTATCTCATAGATCCAAAACCCAGGATTTCGTAGGTATCATTTTGATCCTATATGGAGAATCCTTGTGATAAGCGGATATTGACCGATCGTAGCATAGGAAACTCCTTCCCTATCTAGAGTATGTCATCCACGTAGTCTACGAGGATCACCACCATACTCCCTACTACCTTTTTGTATATACAAGGTTCATCTACCATTTTGATGAAGTCAAACTCTTTGACTATCACATCAAAACAGATGTTTCAACTCCGCGATGCCTGTTTTATCACATAAAACATCTTGCTCACGTTTCCGCTGCTCCCACTGTCTACGAAGCCATCTGGTTGTGTACATATAGACGCTCTCTTCCAAATCAGCATTTTAGAAAAGCAGTCATGACACCCAACCACCAGATATCGTAGTCATGGTATGTAGCCGTGGCAAGTAGGATCTGGATGGACTTAAGCATAGCTTTGAAAGTCTCAACTTTTCCATGTACACCATGTAATCTTCTCAAGATATACTTGCTCCTGATGGGGATTTAACCCTTCAGATAAAGCAACCAAAGTCCATACATTGTTGGTGTATAAGGATTCCATCTCAGATCACTAAGCATCCAGCCATTCTTACAGAGTCCCACTCCTGATGGCCTGCTCGAAACTAGTTAGGTCATCATCTCATGATGCAATCCTCGCTCCCACTGTCATAGAGAAACCGAAGTATCTCTCAGGTGGGTGACGAACCGTACTAGATCCGCGGAGAGGCTGAGGTTCGTTGGTTACTATTGAATCCTTTGGTTCTACCAAATCATCAGCTGCTGTTTGTATAGCTGGAACCTTTCCAGTTCTACATAACAGACCTTGCCTCGAGCTTGTCCGGATTTTGCTTTTAGACATAGACCGGACAACCCCAAATCTTAACAAACTTAAGATATGGGCTCTTCCCTTTCCATATCAAATATGAAGTGGTAGGCAACTGATTTGATTTGAACCCTATTCAATAGGTATGCAACTTCTCAAGTGCATAACTCCCAAAAGGAAATAGGAAACCCGGTTGTACTCATCATAGAGCACACCATATCACATAGGGTGCTATTGCTCCGCCCCGATATACCATCGTGCTATGGTGTATACGGAGGAGTAATGCTGAGAGAGAATCTCATTCTCCTTTAGAATAGTCCAGGAATTCCGTGCTTAAGTATTCTCCTCCTTGATCTCATCAAAGGACATAATACTTATACCCGTATTTTGGTTCTCTACTTCTAACTTACATTCTGTGAATATCTCAAAAGGTTCGGACTTGTGTTTCAACAGGAACATATGTCCGAATCTTGAGAGATAATCAGTGAATGTAATGAAGTACAAAGAACCGGTCTTGGCATGTGTAGACAGGAGACTTTCATACATCAGCATGTATCAATCCCAAGAGTTCACTAACTCTCTCTCTGATTCCAATAAACGAAGCTATGGTCATCTTATCTCTGTGACATGACCGGCAAGTTTCACAAGATGTAAATTCAAACTAATTTAAATATGCATCTATATGTAACTTCAGCTAGTCGGGTCACATTGATATGACCTAGTCTACAATACCTCAGGAAGGATGCGTTCATTTCTGAACTCTTCCTCTTGTGTGTGTTCTGTATACTAAGAACTGTAGTTTGATTTAGAACGTCCATGCTTTTAAATAACGTGCCTGAACCAATCAACTCTTGATATAGGAAATGTTCAAAACATTATCCAACAATACAAAATTATATCCTTCTTTACTAATAAAGAGATTGATATGATGTTGTATATCAGGTTCGGTATCTAATAACAATCGTTCAGAATCAATGTATTCTGGTAATACAGGGTGATAGTGACCAACAGACTTGGCTGCAACATTTGCACCGTTTTCTGTCTCATGAAACTTATCACCCGTTCTCAGTTCTCTACCTATCAGTAGCCCATGTAACAGATTACATATGTGGGATCCTGATCCGGTATCTCATACCGAGGACGTAAAGGATACTGAGAAACAGTTCTCTGTAATGAACATACCCGAAGAAGATGTATCAGCATGAACTTTCTTCGTTTGGGCGGCACGGGAAATCTGGTATTCCCCAATTTCCTGCTCTATCTTATAACAATTATAAGTTGGAGCGGGACTAACGTTCCCCAGCTTAGTATAACAAGCGGGTTCGGTCAATATATCCGTATTATTATCTTGATTAAGGCGTGATATGGTCGCTACCTGGAGAGAGAGAGAAGAAAACACTCAGTGTATGCTCTTGCAAGATTAGATTGGTTATCTAATATATCTAATCAGGATGTCTCCCACTGTTTTAATCAAATCTTCCTTCAAACCCTAAAAGGAAAGACTAGCCGGGATTAATTACACGCTACAAGTTCACCAATCTTTCAGCCAGGCCAGTGTCGGTACTTTGAGGGAGGTCCCCCGTGCTTTCGCACGAACCTAATTAAACTAAACCTCGTTTTCCCAGAGGCGTAACCCTGTTAACACCTTTCTAGACACCTACTTGATCGGCTAATTGTAATGTGTAAAACTCTTCCAGGAGTAACTCTTACTCGCAGCGGGTATCGGGATCCAACTATCTCATAGAAGGTATGAAATCTCATTGCAAATTTCAACACTTGAAATTCCCAATAATATTTTGCCCCAAGCGATCTATAACCTTGACCGAGTCAACAAACCATAGACCGCAAGTAAAGTTCAACCCGTCATTTCCCGATTGAATTAAACCCACCCGCACGACCCTTGACTGAATCAACAAGGCCGCACGACTACCCTAATCCAATCGCATCATATGCTTTGCAGATAAGCACTAATCAGCTACCGCACACTACGCCTTGACTGAGTCAACAAACGCAGCACGAATACTAAATACTACTTATCTGAAATGACGGAGGGCTACGACAGGTTTTTAAGAAAACCTTTTGCGTAATGAACTTTATATCGTTGGAGAATCGAGTAATTTTAAATGGAGCGTTTTTTAGGCTTTTCTAGTTTTGCTAAAGGGGTCACTCCCGGTGAAGGGATCGTCGGCCCTTTCCTCGTCGAATAAGGTGCAGGATATATCATATATACGACTATGCAAAGCAAGAACTATAGAAGCAATCAAAAGATAACCCGAGTTTGTAACATCTGCTAGTTTCACTAAAGAGGTCACTCCCGGTGAAGGGATCTCGGCTCTTTCCTTATCGAATAAGGTGCTGGATGTTCTACAAGGAACACCGCTATGCAAAGCAAGAACTAGAGCTACCTGTTTTTAAACAAGTTTCTACAACATCTTTAGGTTTCTTTTATTTCATTAATATCATTAATGAAGTCCCATTTTATTATTCTTCACAAGCATCTCTTTTGAAACGAAATCTGCAATATAACATATATCTCATATATATAATATAAACATTCGTCTCAGGCAGTAATATGATCTCAACCCAGAACATTGCAGCAGAAGAACATTTATGAAATATTGGATATACTAGGATGTCTGTGTTTTCAATACGAGCCTTTATAAAACACGGATTCCACAGTCGCGATGAATAGCCAAACCCACATCCCTAGACCCCTACGAGAGCGGCAAGCAACACTGCCAATTCTAGGGTTAGGAGACCCGATCTCGACTCCTCAAGATGGTCTCCCACTGGACCCCAGAACTCGGTTACTTGTGCTCCCCGCCTTGGGTCTACCTAATGCGGAAAAGTAAATAATATACAATGGTGACATCATCCTCAGCCCGGAAGTGCCCCAATAAAAGAATATTACATACAAATGAATTTTACATGAATGAAAAAAGAAAAACTCTCATCTCACATAAAACCCCCGGGTATTCAAATGCGACGATCCAATACAACATATCACAGCAACACATAATATCTCATATCATGAACGTAAGCAAGTATGCGTATCCCGATTGTCGTTGATGTATAGAAACGAAGCCGGCGATACACCACATACTACGCTTACGGTCACAGAAAAGAAAGTGTAAAACTACAACAGTTGGAATCCGCAACCTCTTTAGACATCGCATGCCTTACCAAATGAATTCCATAGACATCGCATGCCTAACAATTATAAACCCCGCATTTTAATCTCATTATCGAAAACTCTTTTCAATATCAAGTCGGCAATTCAACAAGATTCCCGACATCCTGATCGAATGCTCGTCATAAACTTTAGTAGACGGCCGAACCCCCGGATGCCGTTGACGAAGTGGAGTAAGGCGGAACACCGCTGCCGCGAGCACCCGAACGGATGCTTTTGGCGACGGGGTTCTCCTACAGTCACTTGGTCGGGGCTATGGGGCATGGCTGTCTATTAAGTTTACCCGGCGAGTATCCGCGTACGCTACGTGATTGAGACAGAATTTTGATCACATCAAAATTCCGTGGCAACCGATCATCGAGACTAAACTGCTATGTTTATAACATTCAAATTAGTTATCTCATAACTACTTGTGGATTCCAAATATTGTATCACATTCCAGATAAATAGACAATGTCAAACTTTCCGATCGAATAATCAAACACCCAAGTTTTCCCAAATTGCTCAACACTTGAGCGGAGTTCAAAAATATCCATTACATTCCACAGTACCAATGGTCCAGCTATAGAAGGGTCAAGCCAATGCCTCACATGTGGCACGCCGTACAGCCCCAAACCCTAAGGTTCAAAAGGCAGTTCAAGACGGTCACATAATCGAGTTAAGGTTTGTTGTCTTCTAGAGGGTCATTCGCGTTACTTGCACGACTTGGAACGTTTTTAAACAACGGAAAAATCCAACACTTGGAAATTTTCCGGGTCAGGAAAAAGTGAGTTATTGATATTCGGTCGAACTTTTTAACACGTTCTAAAATTATCCGGAAAAACAAAACAAAGTTAAAATATCCGATCGAATCATTAATTCCCCAATACAACCCAGAAAACTCAACACTGGAGTGAAAATAAAAAATTCCCAGAAGAATCAGGCATCACCTACGGAGATTACTGTAGAAACAGAATTCCCTGATCTTTACATACGGCCACGGAACCGCCGCAAAAAGCAGGCTATGGCCGCGGTTCCGCGGCGCTACAGTGGATTCAGGGGGTCGTTTTCTACAGTAATCCGTATATTTAGCTGCTCTATTTTCTGAGAATTTTTAATTCAGAAAAATCAACATTTTGAAAAATTATCCAGAGAAGGGGTTTGATCGGGCTTCTCGGGTTCGATCGGACTTTAAACTTCGCTTACACTTCGCCTAAAGCTCTAGCTTGGCTCTGATACCACTGTAGGGTTTCTAGGCACGCGCACAAGGGTCTATGAGTCATCAACCATGACCGATTAAAATTTTAGCCGTGCTGAACAACTCTAATACGGTTATTTAAACTAGGTTTTAGGCGAAAACTTGCATGTTAACAACTTTAACACTAAGTGAGAGGGATTACAACCTTTGTAGATCCGGTCCATCACTTCTTAAGCTCCGTGTTGAGGTCCCTTCACTGCGATCATCGTGTTCTGGACTCTCGAGAGGCTTCACGAAGAAAATGATGCAACCTTTGCTTCCGATCTTCGATACAAAGATGATCTACCTTGAAGTTTCGTTAACATAAGCTAACACTCATAATATGAAGTGAACACTCTCATCTAAATGGCAAGGATAGATGAGGATGATGAAGTAGGATTTTTGCCCTCATTTATTATCTTTTTCTCACTCACTTTCATCACAAATGAAAGCTTTTTCTTGAAGGAACTCAAGGAAGAAGAAGCATGAATGAAGATGATAGCCTAATCCTTTTGTGATGAACAATGAATTATTGTAGTGGTTACAAATCTAACCAAGGGTTAAGCATGAAAAGAGTTAACCCTTGTAGAGAGTTAACTAGAGTTAATGGTTTGGATTGGGTTAACATAATATCTCACAAAAATATCAAGCAACCACAAAGTCAAAGCTTCATGAAGCTTCATGGAAGCTTCATGCAAAAGCTAACCCTAATCCAAACCCTTACCAAGTTTAAACCCTAATTCAATGTTAAATTTGTAACCCTAACATGTTACAATATTATATATCACACATACAATATATTTTGTAACAATAAATAATAATACAATTAACATATAACACATGTATATCAATCTATTATCCTGTGAGAAAATGAATCTTTTAGTGAGAAAATATTAGTTAATGTAATTTAATATATCATATATATTATTATACATTAAATTATCGAATCAACACTTGATCCGATAATCCGGCTATATCGCATATAACCGACTAATACGATGACACGGCTATATCACATATACCCGACCGATATCTCATATCGCGAGAATCCAATACGGTATCACATACCGCATTATCCTCGGTCCCGCACATATCACATATGTGCTCCTACTCCATTTTTCCTGAGTCAAGAAACCTCTGTGTAGGACTCTAAAGAATCGCCAATACGCCGGCAGTAGGTGATGATCACATCAAACACCCACAAGCAGCAAGCGGTCGGCTAAACGTAACAGCTACCCAGGTATTGAGCGCTCAAAAGATCAACAAGCAAGCCTGTACATTCTCCTGTGAATCCAAACAGTAACACTCCCGTACAGTCCGGTCTCGTCGTCTGATATGTCGCATATCTCGCCTAGGGGTGGAAAACGTCAGACCCCAGTAGCTCGATAAGTCGTGTCGATATGAGGTCTATAACAGTTCGAGAAACTACTGATAACACTTACAAGTAAATTCAGCAACCCTGGCCGGGGATTTCCGGATATAGCCAATCGAACACAGCGCAACATCAACTCCCTATACCGGGAGAGACGAATCCCCTCCTATCGCTCATAGCCTCCATGTGATTCGGGACTGTACCCAAAAGCCACCTTTTTGCACGCCATCTTGGACGTGGTATGATGGAAATCAAAGCACGGTAGGAATCACACAAGACTCTATGAAGATCTCGGGTCAACAGACTAAACTGTACCAGTGTCAGCAAGGAACTGCCATCTGACGTAAGGTATAATACCATCTTGGAGTTCTCGGCGAGTCCGTCCAGTGTACCCAGTCTCCACTGAGCACCCGTACACCATCCATGATGTCAAATACCGATGGATATGGGATCATCCATCGCCCATCATATGGGTCAAGATGCGTATACGCTAGTCTACACTGGTGTATCGATGCCCTGTCTCGATACACCCTCGACTAGGAACAGTTATATGATGTACTCGTCGACTACCGTGGCCCCACTAGTATGTTCTCATCATAGTCCCAGTAGTCGAGTATATATCCTAAGGGTTTTGTCAACATGTAACATAGAGACAATCTGAGTACATGTTAAGATAAAGTAGAACCAGATAGCATACTATCATGTCGAGCAAGAAAGTCATCCCTATATATGTCTAAGCATCCATTACAATATACATCGTATGTACAGTAATGGCCTCTAGGGCATACATATAACTAATACAATCACCCACAAGCCACAAGCGGTCTGCTAAACGTAACGGCCACCCGGGTATTGAGCGATCAGAAGTTCAACGAGCAAGCCTGCTCACACTCCTGCGAATCCAATCAGTAACACTTACCGCACAGTCCGGTCTGTTCGTCTGATATGTCGCATATCTCGCCTAGGGGTGGTAAACGTCAGACCCCCGTAGCTTGATAAGTCATTCCGATGTAAGGTCCACAACAAGCGTGAAACTACTGATAACGCTTACCAGTAAATCACTGCAACCCTGGCCAGGGATTTCCAGTTATGGCCAGTCAAGCATAGCGCAACATCAACCCCCAATACCGAGAGAGACGAATGCCCTCCTATCGCTCATTGCCTCCATGTGAATCGGGACTGTACCAAAAAACCACCTGTTTACACGGCTCAGTAGAGCCGTGGCAGGGTGGAAATCAAAGCACTGTGGGAGACACACAAGACTCTATGACGATCTCGGGTCAACAGACTAAGCTGTACCAGTGTCACCAGAGAACTGCCATCTGACGTGAGGTATAATACCATCTAGGAGTTCTCGGCGAGTCCGTTCAGTATACCCAGTCTCCACTGAGCTCCCGTATACCGTCTCTGATGTCAAACACCAATGGATATGGGATCATCCATCGCCCATCACATGGGTCAAGAAGATATACGCTAGTCTACTCTTGAATATCGATGCCCCGTCTCGATATTCCCACGACTAGGAACATTGAAGGATGTACTCATCGACTACCCATGCCCCGCTAGTATGATCTACATCACAGTCCTGGAAGTCGAGTATACATCCTAAGGGCTTTATCAACATGTAATAGAGAGACAACAAGTATACATGTTCAGATAAAGAGCAACCGGATAGCGTACTATCATGTCGAGCAAGAAAGTCCTCCCTATATATGTCCCAGCATCCACTACATTATACATCTCATGTACAGTAATGGCCTCTAGGGCATACATATAACTAACAATCTCCCACTTGCACTAGGGACATCTGTAGCAGTGGTTGTTGTATCTCATACTCAACCATCCCTTAAACGTCTCTCTCTGGGAAAAGGCCTTTGTGAGTGGATCCGCCGTGTTGTCCTCTGAGTCTACTCTCCTAACCTCGATCACCCTGGAGATCAACTTTCTCCATGATCAGGTGATACTGCCTTGGAATATGTCTGGGTCACTGATGGGACCGTGGTTCCTGGATCAAAACCACACTTCCATTGTCACACAATGGTATGAACCTAGTTCATCTCATGAACTAATATACACCCAAACTGCCTCTTTGGTAGTATCTTTGATAGCGATGTCACCAGCCTTTATCGTCTAGTTTGCCACGATATCTAGCTTGGAACAATTCCAACATACCGCCCCTCCACTGAGGGTAAAGACAATGCCTGCGACTGAATTCAGTCGTCCTTATCACCCTGGAACTTTTCCAGTGATTCTCCCCAGGATCAATTGATACCATCTCACTACACCTAGCGAGAATCCTAATATCCAATTAGATCTATCCATAGATATAAAACCTGTGATTTAGGAGGTATCACATAGATCCTATATGGAGAATCCTTGTGATAAGAGGAGATTGACCGTGCGATGCACAGGAAACTCTTTTCCTATCAAGAGTATGTTGTCCACGTACAATACGAGGATGACCACCTTACTCTCTACTACCTTTTTGTATGTACAAGGTTCATCTACTATTTTGATGAAGTCAAACTCTTTGACTACCACATCAAAATAGATGTTCCATTTCCACGATGCCTGCTTTATCACACAAAGCATCTTGCACACGTTTCCGCTGCTCCCACTGTTTACGAAGCAATCTGGCTGTGTTCTTATAGACGCTCTGTTCTAAATCAATTTTTAGAAAAGCAGTCATGACACCCAACCACCAGATATCATAGTCATGGTATGTAGAAATGGCAAGTAGGATCCGGATGGACTTAAACACAGCCACTGGAAAAGGTTTCATCATTATCCACGCCTGGTCGATGACGGAAACCTTTAACAAGTCTAGCTTTAAAAGTCTCAACTTTTCCATATACACCAAGTAATCTTCTCAAGATATACTTGCTCCTGATGGGGATTTAACCCTTCAGATATAGCATCTAAAGTCCATACTTTGTTGGTGTACATGGATTCCATCTCAGATCGCTAAGCATCCAGCCATTCTTACAGAGTCCTCACTCTCGATGGCCTGCTCGAAACTAGTTGGGTCATCATCTCATGATGCAATTCTCGCTCCCACTGTCATCGAGTAATCGAAGTATCTCTCAGGCAGATGAGGAACCCTGCTAGATCAGCGGAGAGGCTGAGGTTCGACAGGGACTATTGAACCCTTTGGTTCTACCAAATCATCAGCTGTAGTTTGTAGAGCTGGAACTCCTTCCAGTTCTACAGAACTGACCTTGCCTCGAGCTTGTCCGGATTTTGCTTTTGACAAAGGCCGGACAACCCCAAATCTTAACTTGCTTAAGAGATGGGCTCTTCCCATACCATATCTCATATGGAGTGGTAGGCAGTGATCTGATTCGAACCTAATTCAATAGGTATGCAGCTTCTCAAGTGCATAACCCCCAAAAAGAAACAGGTAACTCAGTAATACTCATCATAGAGCACACCATATGTAACGTCTTCAAAATAATAAAATATGATTTTTGGGAAATTTTATAATTTAATATTATTTTAATGAATATTTTAATATTTTGGTATAATTAAATACAGATAAATGGGGAAAAATTATGGAAAATTCTAAAATAAGGTATTTTAAGGAATTGCCTCGTTTTCTGTGCATGCCCCCATTTCCTCTAGTTTTGACCCTGAGTATGTCTAGTTTTGACTGATTCCATCTAGGGTGAAATCTGGGTTGATTTTCCTATGTTGGTGTAAAATTTGGGACTTGTTTTAGCATGGATTTTGGTATTTGGTGATTCATTCCTGTCGGGTGGCGTTTGGACGTCAACGACAAGTGGATTTTGATTGTGTTTACATGCGAGTCGATAGGTTTTTACCTATGCGGGTAGCGTGTGCTATTTTGGTTTCCGATATGATTTTCATGTGCTATAGCATTGTGATATACTTGTAGGTACCCCGCGTGATGTTGAGGCAAAGGAGCTGAAGATAGCGACATCGGCTTTGGCACACGAGAAGCAATGTGAGTAGATTTATATCTACGGGAAGAAGTCGGGTGGATAGCGTATAGCACCCCCGCAGTCCGTGGTGATGTATACGAATACGTATACACACGAATATTTATATTGTGTTGTTTAGGGTTATTGATGGTAATAATGATATTTTGATGATAAGAATATATTGGCTTTGTATAGTGCGAACCCTAGAGTAGTGGTTGCACTCACACATACATTTACACACATACTTGCATTCATTCTTTCATTTATTAGAGTGCATATGATGGTGCGTATATCTACACATGGGTATGGGACTATGTGTTTATATACGGGATTTAAGGATGATACGTGGTTTGAGATGATACTTGATGTGAGGCCGTGAGATCAGCGATGTGACATAGCTTGTCTTCGAGGTGCGATATGATAGTTTTAGCGGGCCTTTGGACATGTGCTTTACCCGCATTCATATTTTTATAGATGGTATCGATTTGTACTAGACTTAGAGTAGTACCCCAGATTATGCAATCTGATGATAGTGATACCTGATATGTGATGAGGTACTGTGATATTGACCCCTATCCAGCTATTGGGATGCCGTACGACGATCTACCGTACGAGCCGATATTGATGATAGATCCGCACTCATGACTCGAGGATATCTTACGATATGTTATTGAGGCGGGATCAACGACTATCATATCTATATATATTGACTCAGATTAGGTGGTTTCTTACCCCTCCTGTCTAGATTACTTAGTAGACATTAGACTGGACCGAGTCATACCTATTTCAAACTAACGAATGGGGGATATTTTAAAGATAGGCAGAAGGGTCATACGGATATTTTCAAATGATGTATCTTTTCTTAAAACACCGTAGCCCTTGTTTTTCGAAAAGCCCTGATTCGTCTTATTTCAAATGGCACCCCTGCATGACTTGTACAGATTGGTGTAGATTCTTTACTTCTGCGTTGATTATTCGATTCCGCATATTCATGCTATTTGCATTGCATCGCTTGTACTGTGGTTATATTTCAGTCATGCTGCTAGGACACCAGCACCATTATCGATGATGCATATGTTCCACGTACACTTGTTGCCGGCTCACACACTCATCATCGATAATTGCCATGTCACTACACTGTAGTACTATTGCATTCAGTATATGATCCTTGCATGACATGATGATATGCATACCTTCCTTTACATGTCGCATACTTCATGCTTTTGATTATACACATTGAGATATGTTGTTTCTATGATATTTCTGGATTTGGGAACCGAGAGTGTTTCAAAAGAGAATATGTCATTGCTTTAAAAACCCGGTTACCCTTGATATGATATTTCAGTGCGTCCACCATGTGATTTCTCGGTGCTGAGAGCGACATGTGAAACCCGAATCGAGGAGTGGATGAGCCGATTGCGGGTACATGGTGGACCCGGTATGGTTCCCCTCGGCAAGATGATCGATGAGCTTTGCCGATTGAGCCTGGAGGGGGGCGAGTACCTACCGGTGATTGGTTGGACCTGGCAGTTATCCGGAGGATACTGACCAGAGTCGATGGATAGATTTGGACGTCCTGCCGGGGCCGAGGGCCGATACCGTAGACAGAGCCCGCGGGCCGATCCGGACTGACGGAGCCCGATATATGAGGATTTACGTGCCGATGCTGGGCACAGTTTTCATGATGTTTTCGAGTGCCGATGCTGGGCACTCCGGTTCCATGATTTTGACGTGTCGCGAGGGACACGGGTGGGTTATATCCTCATATTTCCATGCACAGGTTTAATGATAATTACTTGCATGATGGTTATTGTCATTGGGTGACGAGTGGACGGGATCCACGTGTGTGCAGATTGATTACATTGATCATACCTCATATTCATGACATGCTATTACCTGAGGCACTAGCACGAGCACTTGGCACTACACTCATGTATAGAGATTACATTGCCAGTTTAGCATGCTTCAGCTTTATTCATATTGAGGTTTATTTATATCTGATCGTATTGACCTAGGATGGGTCATGCATCCGATCTCTGCTTGTAGATATTTTCTATTCACGAGTTGGCAACTCACCCCCGTTGTGCCCCAGTCCTTGCAGGTTTTTGCCGTACAGATTCCATAGCGGCATTTCTGGCACACTGCTTTCTTATGGGTGACTTGCTTGGATAGGTGGGTTCTTTTGTATCAGAACCGCCATTGTTCATGTATCATTTATTGTATCTAGAATTTCCATCAACCAAAACTTGTTTATTGTTTCAGACTTAGAAAACAATGTTGTTTTATTTCGACCTTAGAGTCGCGCTAGTAGTATTACGGTTTTCTGGCTGTTTTGAGTTTCTTTTTTTTTGGGTTTTGATCCTCGCCCTTTGGCGTTGTATCTTATTATTGCTTGCGTGGTTGTGACCGTCGATGGACGAAGAGCTAGCTCCCGCTTGGGGATGCCTTTTATCATTTCATATATATTATTCTTGTTGTACCCCGTTCGGGGCCAGTTTTTACAAAGGAAACTCTGCCGAAATTTTCAGGAAAGGTTACACATTTTAAAAAAATGCATATTCGGCTTAGTTATTTAAAAACTTTGATTTCCAAATATGATTTCCTTACTTTTTCAAAAACAGTTTTCCTTATTTACTCTTTAAATGGTTTTAGATTGCTGGGCTTTTGGCTTACTTGGATCAGATGGGGTCCTATAGACTTCATATGGTTCAAGGGCCAGTCACGTGCTCTTTCGGGTCGTGACACCATATCTCATAGGGTGTGATTGCTCCTGTTGGGTTACTAGGCACACTAACAAGGCTCTACAAGGCATCGACCATGCCAAAATTAAATTTTTTATGTGCCGAACAACCCTAAGCTAGATCGTATACTAGAGTTTAGGCGAATCATTTAGCAAGTAAACAACTTTACTCTAAAGGGAATACGAAATACAACCTTTGTAGATCGGTCCTTCACTTCTAAAGCTCCTTGATGAAGTCCCTTCGCTGCGATCAAAGTTCTCCAGGACTCTTGCATGGCTTCACGAGGCGAAAGATGCGACCTTGCTTGAAGTCTCCGAGGCCGAAGATGATCTACATCGAGAAAATTCCGACTCAAGCTCCTACTTCACCAACTAGAGAATTAGTGAAGTAAACACCCTAAACTAAAGTACTAGTCTAGTAGAGAATGAAGAAATAGGAAGTGGGTTCTCTTTGGATTTTTGTTTCTCACTTTTTTCAAAACCCTAGCAAGCTTTTTCTCTTGCTCAATGAAGAAGAAGATGATGAACAAAAGAAAAGAAATGAGGATAATGATTAAGTGAGAGTGCTAACCATGGTGAATGAGTATCATATACTAACCCTTGTAGAGCCATAACCATAGCTAAGTGTGTGATGGTTAGGTTAAAGTCCAAAGTAAAAACAAATCTAGTGGACATTAGTCAATGCATCCACAAGCTTCCACAAGCTTCATGCATTTTCTAATTTTCCACTAATTTTCTGATTACTTTTAAACATTAAACCCAATCATAACAAATAGGATGGTGTATGTCTCATACACACATGAATGTTGTATCATCAACTATGATACAATATGATAACACATTTTAACATATGTCATATATATGTTAAAGTAGTGTACATGTGAGAAAAAACCCTAAGTGAACAAGCGTTAGCAAGTGTAAATTAGTATATCTAATATACAATTATACACTTAATTATTAAATCAACACTTGACTTAACAATCCGGTCATATCTCATATAACCGGCTAACATCCATTGTATCGACTTATCGAATCAACACTTGATTCGATAGCCCGGTCATATCATATATAACCGACCGATACAAAAAGTCGCAAGAATAGAATACGGAATCTCATACACGCATTTATTCTCGGTCTTGCACATATCACATACGTGCTCCTATTTCATTTTGCCTGAGCCAGTAAAACCACTATGTAGGACTCTAAAGACTCGTCAATACGCCGGCAGTAGGTGATGATCACATCATGCACCCACAAGCCGTCAACTGTACTAGCTGGACGTAACGGCTACCCGGGTATTGAGCGATCAGAAGATCAGCAAGCAAGCCCGCTCCAACTCCCGTAAAAGCCTGCCGGTAACACTTCCCGTACAGTCTGGTCTCCTCGTCTGATATGTCGCATATCAAGTCTAGGGGTGGAAAACGTCAGACCCCAATAACCGATAAGTCGTGCCGATGTGAGGCTCATAACGGGTCGAGTAACTACTGGTAACACTTACCAGCAAATCTCTAAATCAGCCCTGGCCCGGGACTTCCCTGTTATAGCCAATCGTGCACAGCACAACATCAACCCCCAATACCAGGAGAGACGAAACCCCTCCTATCGCTCATTGCCTCCATGTGACTCGGGACTGTACCCAAAAACCACCATTTTGCACGCCCTCTACAGACTAACCTGCACAAGTGTCACCAGAGAACCGCCATCTGACGTGAGGTATAATACCATATGGGAGTTCTCGGCGAGTCCGTCCAGTGTACCCAGTCTCCACTGAGCACCCGTATACCATCTCTGATGTCAAACACCAATGGATATAGGATCATCCATCGCCCATCTCATAGGCCAAGAAGCGTATACGCTAGTCTACTCTGGTATATCGATGCCCCGTCTCGATACACCCACGACTAGGGACCTTGAAGGATGTACTTATGGACTACCATGTCCCCACTAGTATAATCCGCATCATAGTCCAGGTAGTCAAGTACACATCCTAAGGGCTTTACCAACATGTAACGATAAGACAGTATAAAGAGACAAGTATACATGTTAAAGTAATGAGCAACCAGATAGCATTCATCATATCGAGCAAGAAAGTCCTCTCTACATATGTGCAAGCATCCAATATAATATACATCATATGTACAATACTGGCCTCTAGGGCATACATACAACTAACAATCTCCCACTTGCACTAGGGCCAGCTGCTGTAGTATCGCATACCGAGCATCCCGAAAAGTCTCTCAAACTGTATCTGGGGAATTGCCTTCGTGAGTGGATCCGCAGTGTTGTTCTTCGTGTCAACCCTCCTGACCTCGATCTCCCGGCGATCAACTATCTCCCGGATCAGGTGACACCGCCTCAGAATATGCCTGGATCGCTGATGGGACCTGGGTTCCTTGGCCAAAGCCACCGCTCCATTGTTATCGCAATACAAAGGTATTGGATGCTCAATGGATGGAACCACTCCAAGTTCAGTGATGAACTTCTTGATCCAGACAGCCTCTTTGGCAGCATCGTTGGCAGCGATGTATTCAGCCTCCATCGTCGAGTCTGCCATGGTTTCCTGCTTGGAACTCTTCCAGCTAACCGCCCCTCCGTAAAGGGTAAAGACAAATCCCGACTGTGACTTAGAGTCGTCCTTATCACTCTGGAAGCTTGAATCGGTAAAGGACTCCACTTGGAGTTCTCCATTACCATACACCAAGAGCATCTCTTTAGTCCTTTGCAAGTACTTGAGAATGCTCTTCACAGCTGTCCAGTGACTCTCTCTAGGATCAGCTTGATACCTACTCACTACACTTAGTGAGTATGCTACATCGGGTTTGGTACATAGCATCGCGTACATGATAGAGCCTACTGCCGAAGCATACGGTATCCCTTGCATGCGAGCTCTCTCCAAATCTGTCTTGGGAGACATCTCTTTGGAGAGAGTGAGCCCTGAGATCGTGGGTAAAAACCCACGTTTGCACTCTTCCATACTAAACCTCTTTAGTATGGTGTCAATGTACCTGGATTGGGACAATCCCAATATCCTTTTAGATCTATCTCTATAGATCATAATTCCCAATATGCAGGAGGCATCACCAAGATCTTTCATTGAGAATCTTTGTGATAAGAAGAGCTTCACCGATTGCAGCATAGGAATGACATTTCCTATCAAGAGTATGTCGTCCACGTACAATACGAGGAAGACAACCTTACTCTCTGCCACCTTCTTGTAGATACAAGGTTCATCTACGTTTTTGACGAAATCAAACTCTTTGATAACGACGTCAAAGCAGATGTTCCAACTCTGCGATGCTTGCTTCAATCCAGAAATGGATTTAAGCAGCTTGCACACCTTCCCGCTGCTCCCACTATCTACGAAGCCCTCTGGCTGAGTCATGTACACGCACTCTTCTAAATCACCGTTTAGAAAGGCGGTCTTAACATCCATTTGCCAGATTTTGTAGTCATGATATGCAGCGATGGCAAGCATGATCCGGATGGATTTAAGCATAGCCACTGGAGAAAAGGTTTCGTCATAGTCCACACCTGGTCTTTGACGAAAACCATTTGCAACAAGTTTATCTTTGAAAGTCTCCACTTTCCCATGTACACCAAATTTTTTCTTGAAGATCCACTTGCTCCTAATGGGTTTTACCCCTTCAGGAGCAACTTCCAAAGTCCATACTTTGTTGGTGTACATGGATTCCATCTCGGACCGCATTGCATCCAGCCATTTCACTGATTCCCCACTCGTGATGGCCTTCTCGAAGCTAGTTGGGTCATCATCAACCATGATGCAATCCTCGCTCCCACCATCCATGAGAAAATCGTAGTATCTCTCAGGTGGGTGAGGAACCCTACTAGATCGACGGAGAGGCTGAGGTTCGTTGGGAACTACCGAATCCTCTGGTTCAACTAAATTTTCAGTTTGAGTTTGTGTAGCCGGAATTTCTTCCAGTTCTACCTGGTCGCCACTAATTTCTTTTGTAAGAAATTCCTTTTCTAAAAAGGTGGCATGTCGAGAAACAAACACCTTTTGTTCCTCAGTATGGTAGAAAAGATATCCATGTGAATGTTTGGGATATCCCACAAACTTGCATAGAACTGACCGTGCCTCGAGTTTGTCCGGATTTTGCGTTTTAACATAGGCCGGACAACCCCATATCTTAACACGTTTAAGACATGGTCTCTTCCCACTCCATATCTCATATGGTGTGGTAGGTACAGATTTAGATGGAACTTGATTAAATAGGTATGCCGCTGTCTCCAGCGCAAACCCCCAGAAGGAAATAGGTAACTCAGCTGTGCTCATCATAGAGCGCAGTATATCTAATAGGGTGCGGTTCCTCCGTTCATATACACCGTTATGCAGTGGTGTATATGGAGGAGTCAGCTGAGAGAGAATCCCATTCTCTTTTAGGAAGTCCAGGAATTCATTGCTCAAGTATTCACCTCCTCGATCAGATCGAAAGATTTTAATACTTTTCCCGGTTTGGTTCTCGACTTCTTGTTTATATTCTCTAAATTTCTCAAAAGCTTCTGATTTGTGTTTCATCAGGAACACATATCCGAATCTAGAGAGATCGTCAGTGAATGTAATGAAGTACGCAGAACCATTCCTGGCATGTGTAGACATGGGGCCGCATACATCACTATGTACCAGTCCCAAGAGTTCCGTAACTCTCTCTCCATGTCCCGTAAATGGAGTTTTGGTCATCTTGCTTTTGAGACATGACTGGCAAGTGTCATAAGATGAAAATTCAAATGGATTCAAATATCCATCTTTATGCAACTTAGCTAGTCGAGTCGCATTGATGTGACCCAGTCTACAATGCCACAAGAAGGATTCGTTCATTTCTGAACTCTTCCTCTTGTGTTTGTTTGTTATGCTCAGAACAGTTGATTGATTTAGAACATAAATGCCATTGCACATCATGCCTGATCCAACCAACTTTTGGTTTAGGAAAATGTTCATAACATTATCCTGTAATACAAAATTATATGCCTCTTTACTTAACAAAGAAACCGATATAATGTTGCGTATCAGGTTCGGCATGAAATAGCATTCGTTCAGAATCAATGTATTACCAGTTGGCAATACAAGGTGATATTCCCCGACGGTTTTAGCTGCAACAATTGCACCATTTCCAACTCTTATATCTTTATCACCTTCTCCAAGTTTTCTACCTTTCCTAAGCCCATGTAACTGATTACATATATGGGATCCTGACCCGGTATCTAATACCCAGGACGTAGAGCAAATGGAGAAACAGTTCTCTGTAACGAACACACCCGAAGAAAATGCATCAATATGTACTTTCTTCATTCGGGTGGCATGGGAATCCAGATATTCCCCTATATCCTGATCAGTCTTATAACTCTTATAAGAAAGAACGGAACCAACGTTCCCCAGCACAGTATAACATGCGGGTTCGGTCAATACATCCATATTATTATCTTGATTAAGGCATGATATGGTCGCTACCTGGAGAGAGAGAGAAGAAAACACTTTAGCGTATGCTCTTGCAAAATCAGATTGGTTATTATTTTATCTAATCAGGATGGCTCACATTGTTTTTATCAAATCTTCCTTCAAACCCTAAAAGGAATGACTAGCCGGGATTAATTACACCCTACAACTTTGTAAATCTTTCAGCCAGGCCAGTGTCGGTAATTTGAGGGAGGTTCCCCGTGCTTTCGCACGGACCTAATTAAAGTAAACCCCGTTTTCCCAGAGGCGTAACCCCGTTGACACCTTTCTAGACACCTACTTGATCGGCTAATTGTCCTGTGTAAAACTCTCCCGGTAGTAACAATTACTCGCAGTGGGTATCAGGATCCAACTATCTCATAGAAGGTATGCAATCTCATTGCAAATCTCAACACTTGAAATCCCCGATAATATTTTGCCCCTTAACCCTATGACCTTGACAAAGGCCAACAAATCGTAGGATGTTAGTCAAGTTCAACCCGTCATTTTTTGATTGAATCAAACCCACCCGCACGATCCTTGACAAAGGCCAACAAGGTCGTACGACTACCCTAAAAAAGCTGCATCATATGCATGGACAGATAAGCACCATTTAGCTACCGCACACTACGCCTTGACAAAGGCCAACAAACGTAGCACGAATACTAAATAGTTCTTATCTGAAATGACGGAGGGCAACGACAGGTTTTTCTGAAAACCTATTGCGTAATGAACTTGATATCGTTGTAGAATCAAGTGAATTTTGAAATGGAGTGATTTTGAGGATTTCATTAGTTTTGCTAAAGAGGTCACTCCCTATGAAGGGATCTCGGCTCTTTCCTTATGGAATAAGGTGCAAGATATATCATATACATCACTATGCAAAGCAAAACTCCAAAAGCAATCAAAAGCAAACCGATTATTGTAGCATCTGTCAGTTTTACTAAAGAGGTCACTCCCGGTGATGGGATCTCGGCTCTTTCCTCATCGAATAAGGTGCAGGGTATATCATATATACCGCTATGCAAAGTAAAACTGTAGCTACCCTTTTTATTTGAAAATTTGATTCTACAACATCTTTTAGGTTTCTTTTCTTTCATTAATCACATTAATGAAGTCCCATCATTTAAGTCACCTAAACATCACAGATAAATACGACGTACACTTATGCCATCCGCATTCGCCTCGATGCCCCCTCATACACTGTTAGGTTAGGTAACTAACGGCAGAGCAGGGCAGGGCTAGCACGGGTGTAAAACATAAGTAACGTCTATATAATATATCATATATACTATATACAGTATTTATCACAGAACATCAAATGATCACATCACAGATATCGCAGCAGAAGAAACATATGAAACATTGGATATACTAGGACGTCCGTGTTTTATTTTGAGCCTCTATAAAACACGGATTCCACGGTCGCGATGAATAGCCAAACCCACACCCCTAGACCCCTACGAGAGCGGCAAGCAACGCTACCAATTCTAGAGTTAGGAGACCCGGACTCGACTCCTCGAGTTGGTATCCCACTGGACTCCAGAACCCAGTTACTTGTGCTCTCCTCCTTGGGTGTATCCTAGTGCGGAAAAGTAAATAATATACAAAAGGTGACATCAACCTCATCCCGGAAGTGCCCCAATAAAAGAATATTACATACATTTAAATTTACATGAATGAAAATAAAAACTCTCATCTCACATAAAACCCCCGGCTATTCAAAACGCGATGATCCAATATAACATATCCAGCAACACATAACATCACATGTCATCAACGTAAGTAAATATGCGCATCCCAATTGTCGTTGACATATAGCAACGAAACCGGCGATGTCACATATTACACTTACGGTCACAGAAAAGAAAGTGTAAAACTACAACATTTGGAATCCACAATCTCTTTAGACATCGTAAATCCGAAATATCATATATTTCGCATTTCATGCCAAACAGTGTGAATTCCACATATTGTATCACATTCGAGATAAATAGACAGTATTAAACTTTCAGATCGAATATTCAAATACTCAAGATTTCCATAATAGCTCAACACTTAAGCGGAGTTCAAAAAATTCCAGAATACGTAACAGTAGCAACGGTCCAGCCGTAGAAGGGTCAAGCCAACGCCTCACATGTGGCACGCCGTACTGACCCAAACCCTAAGGTTCAAAGGGCAGTTCAAGACGGTCGCATAATCGAGTTAAGGTTTGTTGTCTTCTAGAGGGTCCATCGCATCACGTGCACGTTTTTCCGAAAGATTTAAACCCGAGAAAAATTCAACACTTGATTATTTTTCGTGCCGGGAAAAATTGAGTTAATGATATCCGTTCGAACATTTTAGTACTTTCTAAATTATCCGGAATAACATAACAAAATTAAATTCTCCGATCGAATCGAAGATTAAAAAATAAACCCCAAAATACTCAACACTTGAGTCAGGTTAAAAAATACCCATAAAATAGCAATAACAGAGTAGGGTATTACTGTGCAAACAATAAAACACAAGCTCACTTTACGGCCGCGGAGCCGCGGCACAAGCAGGGTATTGCCGCGGTTCAGCGGCCATCCGTACGAATCACTTTGTCGTTTTGCACAATAATTCCTAAAATCACCTACTGAATTTTTTAGGTATTTTTAATTCCAAAAAATCACAGATTTTGAAAAAAGTCCAGAGAGGGGGTTAAAATTGCGTATTCGGGTTCGTTCAGAGTTTTAACTTCGTTAACACATCGACTAATGCTCTAGCTAGGCTCTGATACCACTGTTGGGTTACTAGGCACACTAACAAGGCTCTACAAGGCATCGACCATGCCAAAATTAAATTTTTTATGTGCCGAACAACCCTAAGCTAGATCGTATACTAGAGTTTAGGCGAATCATTTAGCAAGTAAACAACTTTACTCTAAAGGCAATACGAAATACAACCTTTGTAGATCGGTCCTTCACTTCTAAAGCTCCTTGATGAAGTCCCTTCGCTGCGATCAAGGTTCTCCCGGACTCTTGCATGGCTTTACGAGGCGAAAGATGCGACCTTGCTTGAAGTCTTCGAGGCCGAAGATGATCTACGTCGAGGGAATTCCGACTCAAGCTCCTACTTCACCAACTAGATAATTAGTGAAGTAAACACCCTAAACTAAAGTGCTAGTCTAGTAGAGGATGAAGAAATAGTAAGTGGGTTCTCTTTGGATTTTTGTTTCTCACAATCTATCTCACTTTTTTCAAAACCCTAGCAAGCTTTTTCTCTTGCTCAATGAAGAAGAAGATGATGAACAAAAGAAAAGAAATTAGGATAATGATTAAGTGAGAGTGCTAACCATGGTGAGTGAGTATCATATACTAACCCTTGTAGAGCCATAACCATAGCTATGTGTGTGATGGTTAGGTTAAAGTCCAAAGTAAAAACAAATCTAGTGGACTTTAGTCAATGCATCCACAAGCTTCATGCATTTTCTAATTTTCCACTAATTTTGTAATTACTTTTAAACATTAAACCCAATCATAACAAATAGGATGGTGTATGTCTCATACACACATGAATGTTGTATCATCAACCATGATACAATATGATAACACATTTTAACATATATCATATATATGTTAAAGTAGTGTACATGTGAGAAAAAACCCTAAGTGAACAAGTGTTAGCAAGTGTAAATTAGTATATCTAATATACAATTATACACTTAATTATTAAATCAACACTTGACTTAATAATCCGGTCATATCTCTTATAACCGGCTAACATCCATTGTATCGACTTATCGAATCAACACTTGATTCGATACCCCGGTCATATCATATATAACCGACCGATACAAAAAGTCGCGAGAATAGAATACGGCATCACATACACGCATTTATTCTCGGCCTTGCACATATCACATACGTGCTCCTATTTTGTTTTGCCTGAGCCAGTAAAACCTCTATGTAGGACTCTAAAGACTCGTCAATACGCCGGCAGTAGGTGATGATCACATCACGCACCCACAAGCCGTCAGCGGTACTAGCTGGACATAACAGCTATCCGGGTATTGAGCGATCAGAAGATCAGCAAGCGAGCCCGCTCCAACTCCAGTAAAAGCCTGCCGGTAACACTTCCCGTACAGTCCGGTCTCCCCGTCTGATATGTCGCATATCAAGTCTAGGGGTGGTAAACGTCAGACCCCAATAACCGATAAGTCGTGCCGATGTGAGGCTCATAACGGGTTGAGAAACTACTGGTAACACTTACCAGCAAATCTCTAAATCAGCCCTGGCCAGGGACTTCCCTGTTATATCCAATCGTGCACAGCGCAACATCAACCCCCAATACCGGGAGAGACGAAACCCCTCCTATCGCTCATTGCCTCCATGTGACTCGGGACTGTACCCAAAAACCACCGTTTTGCACGCCCTCATGGATGTGGTAAGGTGGAAATCAAAGCACAGTGGGAATCACACAAGACTCTATGACGATCTCGGGTCTACAGACTAACCTGCACAAGTGTCACCAGAGAACTGCCATCTGACGTGAGGTATAATACCATCTGGGAGTTCTCGGCGAGTCCGTCCAGTGTACCCAGTCTCCACTGAGCACCCGTATACCATCTCTGATGTCAAACACCAATGGATATGGGATCATCCATCGCCCATGTCATGGGTCGAGAAGCGTATACGCTAGTCTACTCTGGTATATCGATGCCCCATCTCGATACACCCACGACTAGGGACCTTGAAGGATGTACTTATGGACTACCATTTCCCCACAAGTATGATCCGCATCATAGTCCAGATAGTCAAGTACACATCCTAAGGGCTTTACCAACATGTAACGATAAGACAGTATAAAGAGACAAGTATACATGTTAAAGTAAGTGCAACCAGATAGCATACTATCATATCGAGCAAGAAAGTCCTCTCTATATATGTCCAAGCATCCAATATAATATACATCATCTGTACAATACTGGCCTCTAGGGCATACATACAACTAACAGCTCCGCCCCGATACACCATTGTGCTATGGTGTATACGGAGGAGTAATGCTGAGAGAGAATCTCATTCTCATTTGGAATAGTCCAGGAATTCCATGCACAAGTATTCTCCTCCTTGATCTCATCATAGGACATAATACTTCTACCCGTATTGGTTCTCTAATTCTGACTTATATTCTTTGAATTTCTCAAAAGCTTCAGACACGTGTTTCAACAGGAACATGTGTCCGAATCTTGAGAGACCATCAGTGAATGTAAGGAAGTACAAAGAACCAGTCCTGGCATATGTAGACTGGAGACCTTCATACATCACCATGTATCAGTCTCAAGAGTTCACTAACTCTTTCTCTATTTCCAGTAAACGGAGCTATGGTCATCTTATCTTTGTGATATGACTGGCAAGTTTCACAAGATGTAAATTCAAACTGATTTAATTATGCATCTAAATGTAACTTAGCTAGTCGGGTCGCATAGATATGACCTAGTCTACAATGCCTCAAGAAGGATTCGTTCATTTCTGAATTCTTCCTCTTGTGTGTATTCTGTACATTAAGAACTGTGGTTTGATTTAGAACATCTATGCTTTTAGATAACGTGCCTGAACCGATCAACTCTTGATATAGGAAATGTGCAAAAAATTATCCAACAATATAAAATTATATCCTTCTTTACTTAATAAAGAGACTGATATGATGTTGTATGTCAGGTTCGGTATCTAATAAAATTCCTTCAGAATCAATGTATTTGGTAATACAGGGTGATAACTGCCAACATCTTGGCTGCAACAATTGCACCGTTTTCAACTCTTGAAACTTATCACCCGTTCTCAGTTCTCTACCTATCTGTAGCCCATGTAACAGATTACATATGCAGGATCCTGATCTGGTATAATACCCAGGACGTAGTGGATACTGAGAAACAGTTCTTTGTAATGAACACACCCGAAGAAGATGCATCATCATGCACTTTCTTAGTTTGGGCGGCATGGGAATCCTGGTATTCCCCTAATTCTTGCTCGGTCTTATAACAATTATAAGTTGGAACGGGACCAACGTTCCCCAGCTCAGTATAACAAGCGGGTTCGGTCAATACATCCATATTATTATCTTGATTAAGGCGTGACATGGTTTCTACCTAGAGAGAGAGAGAAGAAAACACTCTGCGTGCGCTCTTGCAAGATTAGATTGGTTATATATTTTATCTAATCAGGATGGCTCCCACTGTTTTTATCAAATCTTCCTTCAAACCCTAGAAGGAAAGACTAGCCGGGATTAATTACACTCTACAAGTTCGCCAATCTTTCAGCTAGGCCAGTGCCGGTACTTTGAGGGAGGTTCCCCGTGATTTCGCACGGACCTAATTAAAATAAACCTTGTTTTCCCAGGGGCGTAACCCCGTTGACACCTTTCTAGACACCTACTTGATCGGCTAATTGTAAAGTGCAAAACTCTCCCAGGAGTAACAATTACTCGCAGTGGGTATCGGGATCCAACTATCTCATAGAAGGTATGCAATCTCATTGCAAATTTCAACACTTGAAACTCCCGATAAAGGTTTTTACCCCTAGCACTTATGACCTTAACTATGGTCAACAAATCATAAGCACTAGTCAAGCTCTACCCGTCATTTCGTGATTAATTAGACCCATCCACATGACCCTTAAGTAAGGTCAACAAAGTCACATGACTGTCCTAACTAATCGCATCATATGCTGTGTAGGAAGACCTCACTTAGCTACCGTACACTGTGCCTTGACTATGGTCAACAAACACAGCACGAATACTAAGTACTCTACTTCCTAAAATGACGGAGGGTTGCGGATGGTTTTTAAAAAAACTTTTAATGCTTTGAACTTGATCTCGTTGCGGAATCAAATGGTTTTTAAATGGAGTGTTTTTTTAGGCTTCTGCTAGTTTCGCTAAAGTGGTCACTCCCGGTGAAGGGATCTCGGCTCTTTCCTCATCGAATGAGGTGCAGGATATTCACAATACCACTATGCAAAGCAAGAACTAGAAAAGCAGTCAAAAGACAAACCGAAGGTTGTAGCATCTGCTAATTATTGCTAAAGAGGTCACTCCCGGTGAAGGGATCTCGGCTCTTTCCTGATCGAATAAGGTGCTGGATGTTCTTCAAGGAACACCGCTATGTAAAGAAACAACAAGAGCTACCTAATTTTTGAAATTCGATTCCACAACATCTTTTTGGTTTATTTTCTTTCATTAGTCTCATTAATGAATGTCCCATCATTTAAGTCCACCTAAACATCACAGATAAATACAACGTACACTTATGCCATCCGCATTCGCCTCGATGTCCCGTCTGCACCTTTAGGTTAGGTAACTAACGGCAGAACGGGGTAGGGCTAGCGCGGGTGTAAAACATAAGCAACGTCTATATAATATATCATATATACTATATACATTATCTATCTGAACATATCATATGATCACATCACAGATAACGCAGCAGAAAATATCATATGAAAATATTGGATATACTAGGACGTCCGTGTTTTATTTTGAGCATATATAAAACACGGATTCCACGGTCGTGATGAATAGCCAATCCCACACCCGTAGACCCCTACGAGAGAGGCAAGCAACCCTACCAATTCTAGAGTTAGGAGACCCGGACTCGACTCCTCGAGATGGTCTCCTACTGGACCCTAGAACCCGGTTACTTGTGCTCCCCTCCTTGGGTCATCCTATTGCGGAAAAGTAAATAATATACAATGGTGACATCATCCTCAGCCCGGAAGTGTCCCAATAAAAGAATATTACATACAATGAATTTTACATGAATGAAATTGAAAAACTCCCATCTCACATAAAAAAAACCGGCTATTCAAACACGACGATCCAATATAACATATCCAGCAACACATAACATCACATGATATTGAAAACAGTTTTCGATATCAAGTCGGGCAATTCAACAAGATTCCCGACATCCAGATCGAATGCTCGTCGCAAACTTTGGTAGACGGCCGCAAACCCGGATGCCGTCGACGAAGTGCACTAAGGCGGAACACCGCTGCCGCGAGCACCCGAGCGGATGCTTTTGGCGATGGGGTTCTCCTACAGTCACTTGGTCGGGGCTATGGGGCGTCGCTGTCTATTAAGTTTACCCGGTGAGTATCCGCGTACGCTACGTGACTGCGACGGACTTTTGATCGCATCAAAATTCCGTGGGAACTGATCATCTGAGACTGAACTGCTAGATTTATAACATTCAAATTAGTTATCTCATAACTACTTGTAAATTCCAAATATTGTATCACATTCCAGATAAATAGACAATGTTAAACTTTCCGATCGAATAATCAAACACTCAAGTTTTCCCAAATAGTTCTCAACACTTGAAATTAGTTTAAAAACATCCATCACATGCCACTGTACCAATGGTCCAGCCGTAGAAGGGTCAAGACAACGCCTCACATGTGGCACGCCGTACTGCCCCAAACCCTAAGGTTCAAAAGGCAGTTCAAGACGGTCACATAATCGAGTTAAGGTTTGTTTTCTTCTAGAGGGTCCATCGCGTTACTTGCACGACTTAGAACGTTCTTAAACTACGGAAAAATCCAACACTTGGAAATTTTCCGGCAGGGGAAAAAGTGAGTTATTGATATCCGACCGAACTTTTTAACACGTTCAAAAAATTACCCGGACAATCTAAACAAAGTTAAATTATCCGATCGAATCAACGAATCCCCAATACAACCTTAGAAAACTCAACACTTTAGTGGAATTACAAAATTCCCAGAAAAAATGACAAGAAAGGACCTAAGAATAAATAGATGAATTTCCAGGGACTAATTCAAAATTTTGGCCGCGGAACATCGGCCAAACCCTTGGTTTGGCCGCGGCTCCGCGGTCAAATAATCGAGTTAATGGACCATACTTCACAGTAATTTTTAGTTTTTCCTGCTTAATTTTCTGATCATTTTTAATCCAGAAACAATCAACTTTTTTAAAAATGTCCAGAGAGGGGTCAATATCGGGGTTTCCGAGTTCGATTGGACTTTAAACTTCGTCTAGACTTTGCCTAAAGCTCTTGCTTGGCTCTGATACCACTATAGGATTCCTAGGCACTTTACCAAGGTTCTACGAGGCATCTACCATGCCCGATTCAAAAATTTAGCCGTGTCGAACAACCCTAACCAAGATCGTATACTAGAGATTATGCGAAAACTAAAAGAAAGCAAACAACTTTACTTCTAAGTGAAAGGGATTACAACCTTTGTAGATCCGGTCCTTCACTTCTAAAGCTCCGTGATGACGTCCCTTCGCTGCGATCATCGAGATCCCGGACTCTTGTGATGGTTTCCTCGGAGAAATGAGCGGGCTAGGTCGTTGACTTCGAGGACGAAGATGATCTACGTCGAGAAGACTCAAACTCAAGCTCCATCTTCACTAGGTCAAAAACTTTGTGAAGAGAACACCCTAAACTAAATGGCAAGTAGTAGAGGATGATAAAATAGGAAATGGGTTCACTTTAGGTTTGGATTTCTCACTCTAAATCTTCACTTGAAAATTTTCTAGTAAGGTTTTTCTTCACTTGAAGAAGAAGAAGAAGAAGAAAAGAATAAGAATGAATTATGAATTATCACAAAAGAATAATCAAGTGAAGTCTATCATAATGCAACCATGGGTGAGTTTACCTTTGTAGAGACTAAACCATAGTTGAGGTAATGGTTAGGTTAATGAAAATCTTATGCAAAACAAAATGAGTGGACTTTGTCAAAGATGCTTAAAAGCTTCATGAAGCTTCAAGCCAAGACAAAGAAAACCACCATTTTGTTTTAGCAAAATAAATAAAAACCTAAACCATTATCTTAAATATGGTGTAATTCATACACACACCCAAGTTTCCATGTATCATCAATCATGATACAAACTAGTGCACAAACATATATCACATATACAACTTGTGCACATCAAGTGAGAAAATCAATCTTAAGTGGAACAATACTAGTTAATGTAAATTAATATATCACATATATAATTATACATTAAATCATTAAATCAACACTTGATTTAATGATCCGGTCATATCGCATATAACCGACTAATATCTAGTGTATCAATATATCGAATCAACACTTGATTCGGTAACCTGGCTATATCACATATAACCGACCGATGATACAAATCGCGAGAATAGAATACAGTATCACATACTGGTATTATTCTCGGTCCCGCACATATCTCATATGCGCTCCTATTTCGTTTCGCTTGAGCCTGGAAACCTCTGTGTAGGACTCTAAAGACTCGTCAATACGCTGGCAGTAGGTGGTGATCATATCAATCACCCACAAGCCGCAAGCGGTCTGCTAAACATAACGGCCACCTAAGTATTGAGCGATCAGAAGATCAACGAGCAAGCATGCTCACACTCCTGCGAATCCAATCAGTAACACTTACCGCACAGTCCGGTCTGTTCGTCTGATATGTCGCATATCTCGCCTAGGGGTGGTAAACGTCAGACCCCAGCAGCTTGATAAGTCATGCCGATGTAAGGTCCACAACAAGAGTGAAACTACTGATAATACTTACCAGTAAATCACCGCAACCCTGGCCAGGGATTTCCAGTTATGGCAAGTCGAGCATAGCGCAACATCAACCCCCAATACCGGGAGAGACGAATCCCCTCCTATCGCTCATTGCCTCCATGTGAATCGGGACTGTACCCAAAAACCACATGTTTGCACGACTCAGTAGAGCCCTGGTAGGGTGGAAATCAAAGCACATTGGGAGACACACAGGACTCTATGACGATCTCGGGTCACAAGTCTCTATGACGATCTTGGGTCAACAGACTAAGCTGTAAAGTGTCACCAGAGAACTGCCATCTGACGTAAGGTATAATACCATCTGGGAGTTCTCGGCGAGTCCGTTCAGTGTACCCAGTCTCCACTGACCACCCGCATACCGTCTCTGATGTCAAACACCAATGGATATGGGATCATCCATCGCCTATCACATGGGTCGAGAAGATATACGCTATTCTACTCTGGAATATCGATGCCCCGTCTCGATATTCCCACGGCTAGGAACATTGAAGGATATACTCATGGACTACCCAGGCCCCACTAGTATGATCTACATCATAGTCCAGGAAGTCGAGTATACATCCTAAGGGCCTTATCAACATGTAATAGAGAGACAGCAAATATACATGTTAAGATAAAAAGCAACCAGATAGCGTACTATCATGTCGAGCAATGAAGTCCTCCCTATATATATCCCAGCATCCACTACATTATTCATCTCATGTACAGTAATGGCCTCTAGGGCATACATATAACTAACAATCATAATCACCTGCCTGCGACTACGATAATTTCCTTAAGGGCACTATAGCCAACAATCTCCCACTTGTATTTAAGGCCAATTATTGCGGTGTCGCATACTCACAGCCCGTGTGATACCGAACACCCAACTTCTCTACTAATCAGTCTCGCAAAGCCCGTTTGCGAAACTATTGCGTTCAAGAAATAGCCTCGGTGAGTAGATCCGCTCCAATGTTTCTTTCTGTATCTCTTTATATCTCAACTTCGCGGAGAAGGATATCTCCCGAAATAAGCAATACCTGTCTTAGAATTTGTCCGGTATCTGATGGGACCCAGTTCACAAATGAACTCCAAATCTAGCAAACTTCCTGGACTGTATCATCTACTGAATTTAATCAGTATCCTGCGCCATGCCTTCCACAGTATCCGCTTGGACCACCCGTCTGTTAGTTGTATGTATGCCCTAGAGGCCATTACTGTACATGTGATGTATATTGTAGTGGATGCTTAGACATATATAGAGAGGACTTTCTTGCTTGACATTATAGTATGCTATCTGGTTGCACTTTATCTTAACATGTACACATATTGTCTCTCTATTACATGTTGATAAAGCACTTAGGATGAGTACTTGACTACCAGGATTATGATGCAGATCATACTAGTGGGGACATGGTAGTCGGTAAGTACATCCTTCAAACGTTCCTAGTCGTGGGAGTATCGAGACAGGGCATCGATACTCCAGAGCAGACTAGCATATATTCTTGACCCATATGATGGGCGATGAATGATTCCATATCCATTGGTGTTTGACATCAGAGAAGGTATACGGGTGCTCAGTGGATACTGGGTATACGGAACGGACTCGCTGAGAACTCCTAGATGGTATTATACCTATCGTCGGATAGCAGTTCTCTGGTGACACTGGTACAGGTTAGTCTGTAGACCCGAGACCGTCATAAAGTCTTGTGTGATTCCCATTTGGCTTTGATTTCCACCATACCACGGTCAAGATATCGTGCAAAAAGGTGGTTTTTGGATATATTCCCGAGTCACATGGAGGCAATGAGCGATAGGAGGGGTTTCGTCTCTCCCGGTATTGGGAGTTGATGTTGCGCTATGCTCGATTGGCCATAACAGGAAATCCCTGGTCAGGGTTGCTGAGATCTATTGGTAAGTGTTATCAGTAGATTCTCGAACCATTATGGAACTTGCATTGGCCTGACTTATCAGGCTATTTGTGTCTTACGTTATACCACCCTCAGGCTGTGATATGCGACATATCAGACGAAGAGACTGGACTGTACGGTTGTGTTACTCATTTTATTCGCAGGAGTATGAGAGGGCTTGCTTATTAATCATCTGATCGCTCAATACCCAGGTGGCCGTTACGTTTAGCAGAACGCTTGCGGCTTTTGGGTGTTTGATATGATCTTCACCTAATGCCGGCGTATTGACGAGTCTTCAGAGTCATACACAGAGATTTCCTGGTTCATGCGAAATGGAGTAGGAGCATATATGTTATATGTGTGGGACCGATATTAATACGTGTATGTGATACCGTATTATATTCTCGCGATATGTGACATTCGTCGGTTATATGCGATATAGCCAAGTTATCAGATCAATTGTTGATTCGATAAGTTGTTACATTTGATATTAGTCGGTTATATGAGACATAGTCGGATTATTAAATTAAGTATTGATTTAATAATTTAATATAGAATTATATATTTGATATATTAAATTATATTAACTAATATTTGCTCACTTAAGTATTCATTTTTCTCACTTATGATACATTGATATATATGTGATATATGTTAAATGTATTGTTTTCTTTTTGCACAAAATATATATGTGATATATATTGTTGTGTCATGATAGGTTACACATGCAACATGTACGTATGAGACTCATACCATGCTACATTAATATTAGGGTTTTATTTATTTTAAGTAATACAAAATTATTTGGAATTAGTCATGGTTGAGCTTGGAAGAAGCTAGTAGAACCATTGACTAAGTTCTCTTGTTTTGTTTTTCTTAAGATATTTATTAACCTAACCATTAACCTTACACCATGGTTAACTCTCTACAAGGGTTAGTGTATGACACTAACTCACCATGGTTGCAATTCTAACCTTATGAGTTCATTCATCTCTTCATCACTTCTTCTTCTTCCTCAAGAGAAAAAGCTTGCTACCTTTTTTTAAGTGATGAAATATTGTGAGAAAAAGAAATCTAAAGAGAGCCCAATTCCTATTTCATCATCCTCCAATATTATCCATTTAGTTTAGAGTGTTTGCTTCACTAATTTCACCATTAGTGAAGAGGTAGCATGAGCTTGGGTCTCCTCGACGTAGATCATCTTCGGCTTCGAAGGCATTGAGCAAGCTTCTTCATTTCTTCATGTGAACCCTCTCAATAGTCCGGGTCTTCACAACTTGCAGCGAAAGGACTACGACATGGAGCTTTAGAAGTGAAGGACCGGTCTACAAAGGTTGTATTCCCTCATTCATTTAGATGTAAAGTGTTTACATTGCTTTTCGTATGATTTTCTAGTAAAGATTCTAGGGTTAGGGTTAGCTAATACGACAATTTTTTAAAAATGGCATGGACGTTGCCATTCGAAACCTTGATTCCGTGATAGGCAACCCTACAGTGGTATTGTAACATTTCAAAAAAAAATAAAATATTATTTTTTGGGAATTTTTATAATTTAATATTATTTTATTGAATATTTTAATATTTTGGTATAATTAAATACAGAAAAATTTGGAAAAATTATGGAAAATTCTAAAATAGGGTATTTTATGCAATTATGTCATTTTTAAGTTTTTATGATCATTTATATACTAATTTAGTGCTTATCGCGATTAAAAATCGCTAATCGGTTTTTAGCAATTTTGTGCAAAACAAGCACATATCTTTTCTACACTTGTGTTACATTTTTTCTTGACATGGTTTTACTTTGGGGGTTACTATTCTAGTGAGAAGGATTTTGAGAGGAAAGAAAATGAAAAAGGAAAAGAAAAGAGAGGTATGGCCATGTAGTAGGTATGGGGGGAGTTTGACCTTGGACCTCTTTCCCTCTCCCTCTCATTTCTCCCTCATCTCTCCCTCTCCCTCTTCAGCTCCAGCAGCTGCTGCTGCCCCTCTTCATCCCCTACCTTCAAGCCCTCAAATCGTCTCAAAAACAACACCAAAAACCCATCTTCATTTCACAAAAAGTATACACAAGCTCAAGATCTACACATTGAACCAAGAAAGCAAGGATTTTGGCCACTAGGGGCAACTCAAGAATTTTCTTGAGTTGCAAAATGAGGTATTTACTGAACCCTTAGCTTAATTTTAGCATTCCTTATACCCCATGTTTAGTTTAGAACCGATATTGTGTGTTTTGTGGACTTAAGGAAAACCTAGTTAGGGTTTGAGGGAATTTTGTGTTGTAATGTGAAATTGAGCTCAGTAGAGGTTATCTAAACACCTTAGTGCTATAATTGAGACCCAAAACCTGAAGCTTAAGACCCGGAATACAAATTTAGAAATCGATATCGGAAAATTTAAGGAATCTGTGAAGGTTATATGAGATCTGCTATCAACCCGAGACTCTGAAAATTATTTTGGTTGGACATTGGTATGTGCAGGCACCCAGGAAGCTATCACCAGAACCATAGCCCCTAACTCCCAAACCCGGCCGCAAATATATCCTTTCTGGCCGCAAATTGCGGCCAGACCAGAGAGGAATCGGCTCGTTTTTGTTTTGGTACCCCCTTATCAGTAGTTTAGACCCCTGGCATGTATAGATTTGTCTAATTTGACCTAGGGTGAAATCTGGAGCCTATTTCCTTTGTTGCTGTTTTGGATTCGTGTTTCTGTATTCCGTATTTTTATTTCTGAATTTACGTATTGTGTTTTACCTCGACTATTTGGCGTTTATACGACGATATCGAGGATTGATTGTTGGTTTTGGAGGCGTACCCATAGGTTCTAACCTATAGGCCCCATAGCGTATCGTTTTGGTTTTCGTGTGTCGTTTTAGCTTTGATTTGGTTTTAATGCGCATATACGATACTTTGATGTGTAGGTACCCCTTGAAGACTTCGGGACGACAAGCAAGCACGTGGCGACGTCGACAAATAAAGACGCGATGTGAGTAGATTAAATCTACGGTTGAAGTCGGGTGGATGGCGTATAGCACCCCCGCAGTCCGTAGTTGATATAATGTGTATATATATATTATATAATAGTTAGTGTGTCTTGGATATTGTGTTAGGTGTATTATGGATAGTTTAGGGTTAGAAGTAAACTAGTATAGTTCATAGTCGCGAACCCTAGAATAGATTTACACCCACACGCACACCCTTGCATATTCATTACACTTGCACTGTGTTTGATGATATTGGATGACATTGGAGATGAGTCGATGATATTGGGCATTGTGCCGCGAGATCAGTGATTTGATATGATTCGTATCTGGGATACGACATGTGATCTCTAGCGGGCCTTTGGACGTGTGTTTACCCATGCAGTCATATTGATAGTATCAGTTGTACTAGACATAGATCAGTACCCTAGATTATGTGATATGATGATGAGGATACCAAATAATTGATGAGGTGATTGTGATATTGACCTGTACCCAGCTATTGGGATGTCGTACGACGATTTACCGTACGAGCTTTATATTGATGATAGATCCGCACTCATGACTCGAGGATGTCAGATGATATATTGTATCGTACGCGATACTATTGAGGCGGGATCAACGACTATTATATTATTTATATATATATCGACTCAGATTTGGGTGGTTTCCATACCCCTCCTGATGGACTTGGCTTAGTAGATGTTAGACTAGACCCGAGTCATACCTATTTCAAAACTAACGAATCGGGAATATCTTAAGCACAAGTAAAGGGATTCTACGGGTATTTTCAAAAGACGTATCTATTCTTAAAAACACCGTAACCCTTATTTTACCGAAACCCCGATTCGTCTTATTTCAAAAGGCACCACTGCATGACATGTACATATTGGTGTAGATTCTTCACTATTGCATTGATTATTCGATTCTGCATCGCATTGCATGTGTTTATTTCTATATTGCAATCATGCTGTTAGGACACCAGCACCATTATCGATGATGCATATGTTCCATGTACTCTTGCTTGCCGGCTCACACACTTCATCATCGATAATTGCCATGTCACTACACAGTAGTATTATTGCATCAGGATATGACCGTGTATGTGCATACTATTATTCTATGTCACATACATCATGCTTGCTGATTATACGCATTGAGATATTCGTTTTCATGATATTTCTGGTTTTGGGAACCGTGGATAATTTCAATGGAGAGTATGTACTTATTTGAAAAACCTGGTTTCCTTGATATGATATTTGTGCAGCCACCATGAGATTTATCGGTTCTGATTATATACCCCATACGAGGAGTGTGTGCCGTATGAGGGTACATGGTGGGGCCCGGTATGGTTACCCTCGGCAAGATGATCGATGGATTTTGCCGATTGAGCCTGGAGGTGGGCGAGTACCTACCGGTGATTGTATTTGAGCTCGGCGGATATCCGGGGGATACCGACCGGAGTTGAGAGATGGATATGGGCTGACCCGTACTGCCGGGGCCGAGGGCCGATACCGCAGACGGAGCCCCATATAGATGAGGATTTACGTGCCGATGCTAGGCACAGGTTTCATGATGTTTCCATGATTTTGATTATATCCTCACTTTTACATGCATGATGCTTATTGTCATTAGGTGACAGGTGGACGGGATCCACATATATACAGACTTTTATTACATTGATCATATTCACTTGTATATATAACAGGGTATGAGGGCGCTGTTATATATACCCTTACACCAATATTAATGGAATGGGATGCTAATATATGTGTATTGATATTCATTTTGATACTTCATTATATTTACTTCATGCAGACATACCTTATGTTTATGACATGTTTTTACCAGAGGCACTGGCACGAGTATTTGGCACTACCTACATGTTTAGATGTTACATTGCTACCTTATCACGCTTCAGGCTTATTCTTTGAGATTTATATACTGATCGTTTGACCTAGGATTATGTTATGCATTCGATTTTTGCTTGTAGATATTCTCTATTCACGAGTTGGCAACTCACCCCCGTTGTGCCACAGTTCTTGCAGATTTTGCCGTACAGGTCCCATTGCGGCATTTCTGGCACTCTGCTTTCCTTTGCGGGTGATTTGCTTGGTAGGTGGGTTCTTTGCATCAGAACTACCATTGTACTTGTATTATTCCATTGTATCTAGAATTCCATCAACCAAAACTTGTATATTGTTTCAGACTTAGACACTAGTGATGTATTATTTCGACCGTAGAGTCGCGTGTAGCAGTATTACGGTTTTCTTGTTATTATGAGTTTCTTTTGAGTTTTGATCCTCGCCATTCGGCTTTGTATATTATATTGTTTGTGTGGTTGTGACCGTCGATTGACGAAGAGCTAGCTCCCGCTTAGGGATGCCTTTTATCACTGCATATATATATTATTCTTGTTGTACCCCATACGGGGTCAGTTTTTACAAAGGAAACTCTGCCGAAATTTTCAGAAAAGACTACACTTTTTAAAAATGCATTTTCGGCTTAGTTATTTAAATCCTGATTTCAAAATATGTTTCTTTTCTTATCAAAACCAGTTTTCTTTATTTACTCTTAAAATGGATTTAGATTGCTGGGCTTTTGGCTTACTTTGATCAGATGGAGTCCTATAGACTTCATATTGTTCAAGGGCCAGTCACGTGCTCTTTCGGGTCGTGACAAAGTTGGTATCAGAGCGCTAGGTTAACCTTTGTTCGAGTCTAAGTTTGACTATGTGGAGCCTAGGGCGTCTATATATACCCGGAACTTACGGAACTTACACTTAGTCGACGGGGTATTAGACCCTAACTTTCGTCGTGTAGGATGACCCTTGGTTGATGGAGCAGGTGACTGCAGTAGAGTGACGTACCGTGTGTATGTTCCGCGGCATACTTACAACACGCCACTCCGCTTAAGGAGCCTTAGGATGTACATTTCCTTGCACCGTATTATATTCCTTCCTATGATCTATCTTCATCGATACTGGTTATGTTTTTGCTGCCACGATCACAAGGGCAGAGAGAGAGCTACGGCTAGAGTTGCGTCAGCTTGAGCTCGTCGCAGACGAGGACTGACCAGGGCATGATTCCAGAGACTTACGATTGCATTGAGAGGCGTCGTCTTATTGTGTTTTCGCGCCATGAGCATTTGACAGATCGCTTTCACTAGAATTCTCGGACGTGCCGATTGGTACCAGAGAAGCAGGCTACTGCTAGAGGCCATCCATGATGTGATGGCCATTGATATATCGCTTATTCAGGATGATAGAGGCGTTGTTCAGCGTACAGAAGAATGAGCCAGTTGTTGCTGCAAATGACGAGATGTCGCCCAGATGATTAGAGCTACTGCAGCATGAGTTTATAGTTAGAGATATGTTGGTGAGTCGCTAGTCACCTAAGGATGAATGACTAGGACAGGTGGTTCTTTCGCTTACCGATGCGAGGTCATCAGATAGATTGATTCCAGCTAGAGGCGACTTCACGCAGGTTCGTTGAGAGTCCATAGAGACGATCGAATGTCAGGAGCCCATTTTCCAAGTTTGAAGTATACGGAAAGACATGCAGGGCATTCTATGGACCCTCTAGAAGAATGAAACCCTAACTCGACTTAATGAACGTATGAAAGCCTTTGAACCTTAGGATTTGCGGCAGTTCTGCGGCGCCATTAGTGAGGCTTGGGTTTGCCCTTCTACGGCTGGACCACCGACGCTGTGGCATGTACTCGATACTATTAAACTGTACTCAAGATGTTGATCTATTGGGGGATTATGAGGTTCTGACGAGTCGATCGAATGATTCGACATCATTCAGATATCATGTGATGGGATGCTTTGCTTGGGAGACTCCAGATACGAGTATAGCCGTTGGAGCACAGTCCATGTAGCCACGATGAGATGAGTCCGAATCAGTCGACATTGAAGCAGAGTGAAGTAAAGAGTTCGCTAGAGATTTCGACGAGATGACGTTCCCCTCTGCTGACATAAGAGATGCGATACGCACGCAGAGGCATTGTTTATGGATATATCTTCCATAAAAAAAGCGTGATGAGTATGCATCCGTTCCGGAACAAGAATTAGCTTCAGCAATGGACGATGACTTCCGGGCAATTCGGCAGAAAAGAGATATGCGAGAGACTTCGGATCGACCGTAGCCGAGAACATTGCAGTGCGCAGATAGAGACGTGACGTCAAAGTGGACGATGATACAAACAAGCGGGACAAGAGGTTCGTGCAAGACTTTGACGAGCTGTCATTACTTTCCATCGAGACCGGAGACCTGATATGCTTACTGAGGCGTTGGGATGAGACCAATTTCCGAGGAAATGATGTGCTGAGGACTCAGATGTCCATTGAGTGAGAAAAGATTATGCAAGAGTACCATCCTCCATACAGACCGGCATAGGCAAGATCAGAAGATACCTTGAGCGGGATTCCTTCCAGGACACTGCTGCCTTAACATTTGCACCCATGATCAGATGTAATATGCATTCAAAGAAATCAGAGGCCGGCGCCAGTGACATGCTGCTTTACGAGTGGTCGTGAGGATTGACCGAGAGATGACCAGAGAAGTGCCAGAATGGAATCGTCCCCGTTAGCACACCTGACAGGGCCGATGAGCCGATTGATTGTGAGATTGGTAATCCACAGAGAAGATAAGGACCTAGAGGCAGAGGACGCCAGACCTTGAGCAAGTGGCAAGTAGATATCTTGCGCTGCTAGCATTGGATGCACCGACACCTTCTCGACTTTGAAGGAGGGACTACCGATGACGGTATATATGATTTGTGATTTTGTGATTCGATTATCACGTATCCGTCACTTTGGATTTCGGTATTTTGGGCGTTCTGTTTTCATGATTTAGTCTTGATGGCTGAGTTTCATGATATTTGTTTTGTGCACCATGGTTGCACCTACTAGGTATTTATATTTTGCGCATAGTTATTACATTTGAGGTATTGATTGTGATTTCATGCCTATTTTGTGCCAATGATTTGATTTACGCTTCCAGCATAGTTTTCGTGCACCTTTAGTGTTTTGATTTGATTTGTGCACGCTGATGCACATGGTTGTGAGCTTATACACCACGGAATACCTGATTTTGAGTGAGCCGTATTGTATACCGTCGATTTCGAATCTGATATTGATATTGATTTCTTGCACTCTGTGCATTTGATTTTGGATTTTCGTGCATGTTGGGCGCAGGTATTGATACGATTTTGGTGCACACCAGATGCGCTAAATCGGGATTCCTTGTGCATGACAGATACACCTGATTTTGCTGTCAGGCACACACACGTTGCCTATGACAGATGTTTCGTTCACACCAGTTGCACCTAGATGTTGTTTTTGTGCACATGTATGGCACATATATGGATTTTGATTTACGTGCGCACCAGACGCACCGAATATTTATATATACATTTTGAGATTTATTCCTTATAGAGCATTACGTTTTATGATATTTGCTATGTGTTTTCATACTGAGCGGGACTAGTCAGATGACAGTACCCGCATACTTTTGCATGTATTTACTTTAGTTATTTACATATATAGCTTTCATATATACATGTATAATTTTGATGTACATTATACTAGTTCTGTTTTGGATTTGACATTTGTGTCTTTACCATGACTCCGATGATTGCAGGATGCTTGACGGAGTTTCGATTTTGAGTTATCTGCTCATTACTTATGCGCATGTATTGCGCTATGATGTGATTTATGTATTGATGATTTCGGATCCCGACAAATTGGATTTTTTACTGAAATGTTTTAGTACTTGGGGGTGTAAATTTAAATTCGGGGACCGAATTTATTTAAGAGGGCAAGATTGTAACATTTCAAAAAAATAAAATATTGTTTTTTTGGGAATTTTTATAATTTAATTTTATTTTATTGAATATTTTAATATTTTGGTATAATTAATTACAGAAAAATTTGGAAAAATTATGGAAAATTCTAAAATAGGGTATTTTATGGAATTATGTCATTTTTATGTTTTTATGATCAATTATATGCTAATTTAGTGCTTATCGCGATTAAAAATCGCTAATCGGTTTTTAGCAATTTTGTGCAAAACATGCACATATCTTTTCTACACTTGTGTTACATTTTTTCTTGCCATGGTTTTACGTTGGGGGTTACTATTCTAGTGAGAAGGATTTTGAGAGGAAAGAAAATGAAAAAGGAAAAGAAAAGAGTGGTATGGGCATGTAGTAGGTATGGGGGGGTTTGACCTTAGACCTCTTTCCCTCTCCCTCTCATTTCTCCCTCATCTCTCCCTCTCCCTCTTCAGCTCCAGCAGCTGCTGCTGCCCCTCTTCATCCTCCACCTTCAAGCCCTTAAATCATCTCAAAAACAACACCAAAAACCCATCTTCATTTCAAAAAAAGTATACACAAGCTCAAGATCTACATATTGAACCAAGAAAGCAAGGATTTTGGCCACTAGGGGCAACTTAAAGATTTTTTTGAGTTGAAAAATGAGGTATTTACTGAACCCTTAGCTTAATTTTAGCATTCCTTATACCCCATGTTTAGTTTAGAACCGATATTGTGTGTTTTGTGGACTTAAGGAAAACCTAGTTAGGGTTTGAGGGAATTTTGTGTTGTAATGTGAAATTGAGCTCAGTAGAGGTTATCTAAACACCTTAGTGCTATAATTGAGACCCAAAACCTGAAGCTTAAGACCCGGAATACGGATTTAAAAACCGATATCGGAAAATTTAAGGAATCTGTGAAGGTTATATGAGATCTTCTATCAACCCGAGACTCTGAAAATTATTTTGGTTGGACATTGGTATGTGCAGACACCCGGGAAGCTATCACCAGAACCCTAGCCCCTAACTCCCAAACCCGGCCGAAAATATATCCTTTCTGGCCGCAAATTGCGGCCAGACCAGAGAGGAATCGGCTCGTTTTTGTTTTGGTACCCCCTTATCAGTAGTTTAGACCCCTGGCATGTATAGATTTGTCTAATTTGACCTAGGGTGAAATCTGGAGCCTATTTGCTTTGTTGCTGTTTTGGATTCGTGTTTCCGTATTCCGTATTTTTTTTTCTGAATTTACGTATTGTGTTTTACCTCGACTATTTGGCGTTTATACGACGATATCGAGGATTGATTGTTGGTTTTGGAGGCGTACCTATAGGTTCTAACCTATAGGCCCCATAGCGTATCGTTTTGGTTTTCGTGTGTCGTTTTAGCTTTGATTTGGTTTTAATGCGTATATACGATACTTTGATGTGTAGGTACCCCATGAAGACTTCGGGACGACAAGCAAGCGCGTGGCGACGTCCACAAATAAAGACGCAATATGAGTAGATTATATCTACGGGGGAAGTCGTGTCGATAGCGTATAGCACCCCCACAGTCCGTAGTTGATATAATGTGTATATATATATTATTTAATAGTTAGTGTGTCGTGGATATTGTGTTAGGTGTAATATGGATAGTTTAGGGTTAGAAGTAAACTAGTGTAGTTCATAGTCGCGAACCCTAGAATAGATTTACACCCACACGCACACCTTTGCATATTCATTATACTTAAACTGTGTTTGATGATATTGGATGACATTGGATATGAGTCGATGATATTGGGCATTGTGCCGCGAGATCGGTGATTTGATATGATTCGTTTTTGGGATACGACATCTGATCTCTAGCGGGCCTTTGGACGTGTGTTTACACACGGAGTCATATTGATGGTATCAGTAGTACTAGACATAGATCAGTACCCCAGATTATGTGATATGATGATGAGGATACCAAATAATTGATGTGCTGATTTTGATATTGACCCGTACCCAGCTTTTGGGATGCCGTACAACGATTTACCGTACGAGCTTTATATTGATGATAGATCCGCACTCATGACTCGAGGATGTCAGATGATATACTGTATCGTACGCGATACTATTGAGGTGGGATCACCGACTATTATATTATTTATATATATATATCGACTCAGATTTAGGTGGTTTCCATACCCCTCCTGATGGACATGGCTTAGTAGATGTTAGACTAGACCCGAGTCATACCTATTTCAAAACTAACGAATCGGGAATATCTTAAGGACAAGTAAAGGGATTCTACGGGTATTTTCAAAAGAAGTTTCTATTCTTAAAAACACCGTAACTCTTATTTTACCAAAATCCCTATTCGTCTTATTTCAAATGGCACCACTGCATGACATGTACATATTGGTGTAGATTCTTCACTGTTGCATTGATTATTCGATTCTGCATCGCATTGCATGTGTTTATTCCTATATTGCAATCATGCTGTTAGGACACCAGCACCATTATCGATGATGCATATGTTCCATGTACACTTGATTGCCGGCTCACACACTTCAACATCGATAATTGCCATGTCACTACACAGTAGTATTATTGCATCAGGATATGACCTTGTATGTGCATACTTTTATTCTCTGTCACATACATCATGCTTGCTGATTATACGCATTGAGATATTCATTTTCATGATATTTCTGGTTTTGGGAACCGTGGATAATTTCAAAGGAGAGTATGTACTTATTTGAAGAACCCGGTTTCCTTGATACGATATTTGCGCAGCCACCTTGAGATTTATCGGTTCTGATTATATACCCCATACGAGGAGTGTGTGTCGTATGAGGGTACATGGTGGGGCCCGGTATGGTTCCCCTCGGCAAGATGATCGATGGATTTTGTCGATTGAGCCTGGAGGTGGGCGAGTACCTACCGGTGATTGTATTTGAGCTCAGAGGATATCCGGGGGATACCGACCGGAGTTGAGAGATGGACATGGGCTGACCCGTGCTGCCGGGGCCGAGGCCCGATACCGTAGACGGAGCCCCATATGGACGAGGATTTACGTGCCAATGCTAGGCACAGGTTTCATGATGTTTCCATGATTTTGATTATATCCTCACATTTACATGCATGATGCTTATTGTCATTGGGTGACAAGTGGACGGGATCCACATATATACAGACTTTTATTAGATTGATCATACTTCACTTGTATATATAACAGGGTATGAGGGCGCTGTTATATATACCCTTACTCCAATATTAGTGGAATGGGACGCTAATATTTGTGTATTGATATTCATTTTGATACTTCATCATATTTACTTCATGCAGACATACCTTATGTTTATGACATGTTTTTACCTGAAGGACTGGCACGAGTATTTGGCACTACCTACATGTTTAGATGTTTCATTGCCACCTTATCATGCTTCAGGCTTATTCTTTGAGATTTATATACTGATCGTTTGACCTAGGATTATGTCATGCATTCAATTTCTGGTTGTAGATATTCTCTATTCATGAGTTGGCAACTCACCCCCGTTGTGCCACAGTTCTTGCAGGTTTTGCCGTACAGGTCCCATTGTGGCATTTCTAGCACTCTGCTTTCCTTTGCGGGTGATTTGCTTGGTAGGTGGGTTCTTTGCATCAGAACCACCATTGTACTTTTATTATTACTTTGTATATAGAATTCCATCAACCAAAACTTGTATATTGTTTCAGACTTAGACACTAGTGATGTATTATTTCGACCGTAGAGTCGCGTGAAGCAGTATTACGGTTTTCTTTTTATTGTGAGTTTCTTTTGAGTTTTGATCCTCGCCATTCGGCTTTATATATTATATTGTTTGTGTGGTTGTGACCGTTGATTGACGAAGAGCTAGCTCCCGCTTGGGGATGCCTTTTATCACTACATATATATATTATTCTTGTTGTACCCCATACGGGGTCAGTTTTTACAAAGGTAACTCTGCCGAAATTTTCAGAAATGACTACACATTTTAAAAATGCATTTTCGGCTTAGTTATTTAAAATCCTGATTTCAAAATATGTTTCTTTGCTTATCAAAACCAGTTTTCTTTATTTACTCTTAAAATGGTTTTAGATTGCTGGGCTTTTTGCTTACTTGGATCAGATGGAGTCCTATAGACTTCATATGGTTCAAGGGCCAGTCACGTGCTCTTTCGGGTCGTGACAGGTATCAGAGCCATGCTAGAAAATTACATGATGTTTGTTAGATTACGAAACCGAAACTACTCCGTAACTTGAAACCCTAGAATCTAGTTTCTGTCGAATTTTATTTAGCCTCCAAATTTTTTTTTAGCAACTGCTGAATGTTGTATGAGATGCAACATGAACACAGTATAAAATTGAACCCCAGACCTCGGATTTTGGCCTGCCAGAAAGCATAGAAAACCGGTGTGCTCGGTTTTATGTTGGAGTTCCAGGTTGAATTTTGTAGTGTGTTCCAGTCTCTGGGTTTTTGTGTTTCAGGTGTTGCTAGTTTTTGCTAAATATGCATGTGATGTTATCTTTCTGCAAATGCAACTCGGAGTGTTTCATAATCATAATTCTAACATGTATTCGGGTTATTTAGAAGATATTAAAAAGATCTAACGGATATCAATAACCCAATTTTTCCCTCGCTGAAATTTTCCAAGAGTTGGATTTTTCGGAGTTTAAAATTTTCAGAAAATCATGCAAGAGATTCTGTGGACCCTCTAGAAGAACGATATCCAAACTTGACTTTATGGATCGTGGAACCGCGGTCATACCCTAGGGTGTGCGGCAGATCCGTGGCGACATGAGTGAGGCATGGGTCGACCCTTCTACGGATGGTTAATAGGAGCTGTGGCAGTTTCTGGGTACTTTTTGAACTCCGCTCAAGTGTTGAGCTTTTCGGAAAATTTTGGGTGTTTCCTTATTCGATCGAAAAGTTTAACTTCGTCCAGCTATCTGTGATTGTGATACAATATTTGGAATCCACAAAAATTAGTTATGTGATAACTAGTTTAAATTTTATAAATCTACCAGTTTAGTCTCATTTGATCGGTTGCCACGGAATTTTGATGTGGATCAAAAGTCCGTCGCAATTACGTAGTGTACACGGATACTCGCCAGGTAAGCTTAATAGATAGACACACCCCATAGCCCCGACCAAGTGACTGTAGGAGAACCCCATCGCCAAAAGCCTCCGTACTGGTGCTCACGGCCACGGTGTTCCGCCTTAGTGCACTTCATCGACGGCATCGGGGGTGCGGCCGTCTACTAAAGTTTCCGACGAGCATTCGATCAGGTTATCGGGAGTCTTGCTGAATTCCCCGACAAGTTATTGGAAAGTGTTTTCAATATCGAGACTAAAATGCGGGGTTTATAATTGTTAGGCATATGATGTCTAAGGAATTTATTTGGTTGGGCATGAAATCTAAAGTATGCGATACATTGGGTTTATGATGTCTAAGGTGGTTGCGGATTCCAATTGTCATAGTTTTTCACTTTCTTTTCTGTGACCGTAAGTGTAATATGTGGTGTATCGCCGGTTTCGCTGCTATATGTCAACGAAAATTAGGATACGCATATTTATTTACGTTGATGACATGTGATGTTATGTGTTGCTGTGATATGTTATATTAGATCGTCGTGTTTTGAATAGCCGGGTTTTTTTTATGTGAGATGAGAGTTTTTCATTTTCATTCATGTAAAACATTGTATGTAATATTATTTTATTGTGGCACTTCCGGGTTGAGGATGCTGTCACCTTTGATGTATATTATTTACTTTTCCTCATTAGGATAGACCAAAGGTGGGGAGCACAAGTAACCAGGTTTTAGGGTCCAGTTGGAGATCATCTCGAGGAGTCAAGACCGGGTTTCCTAACTCTAGAATTGGTAGGGTTGCTTGCCACTCTAGTAGGGGTCTAGGGATGTGGGTTTGGCTATTCATCGCGACCGTGGAATCCATGTTTTATACAGGCTTAATTTAAAACACAGAATTCCTAATATATCCAATATTTCATATGTGTTCTTTTGCTGCTGATATTCTTTGATGTGATCACTCGATATGTTCTGAGACGAATGCCTATATTATATATATGAGATATAATAAATATTGCTGCTTTCGTTTCTTATGTGATGCTTAGAAAGCATAACAGATGGGACTTCATTAATGAGATTAATGAAAGAAAAAGAAACCTAAAGATGTTGCAGAAACTTGTTTAAAAACTGGTAGCTCTAGTTCTTGCTTTGCATAGCGGTATTCCTTGTAGAATATCCAGCAACTTATTCGATAAGGAAAGAGCCGAGATCCCTTCACCGGGAGTGACCACTTTAGCAAAACAAGCAGATGCTACAACCCACTCGGTTTGTCTTTTGATTGCTTCTATAGTTTTTGTTTGCATAGTGGTATTTATGAAATATCCTGCACCTTATTCGATAAGGAAAGAGCCGAGATTCCTTCACCGGGAGTGACCACTTTAGCAAAACTAGTAAAAGCCTCAAAAACACTCGTTTTAAAATTCACTCGATTCTACAACGATATCATGTTCATTACACAAAGGGTTTTCTTAAAAACCTTTCGTAGCCTTTCTTCATTTCAGATAAGTAGTATTTAGTATTCATGCTGCGATTGTTGACCTTGTCAAGGCGTAGTGTGCGGTAGCTGATTAGTGCTTATCTGCTAGCATATGATGCGATTGGATTAGGGTAGTCGTGCGGCCATGTTGACCTTATCAAGGGTCGTGCGGGTGGGTTTAATTCAATCAGGAAATGACGGGTTGAACTTGACATGCGGTCTATGGTTTGTTGACCTTGTCAAGGTTATAGATCGCTTAGGGCAAAATATTATCGGGAATTTCAAGTGTTGAAATTTGCAATGAGATTGCATACATTCTATGAGATAGTTAGATCCCGATACCCACTGCGAGTAAGAGTTACTCCTGAAAGAGTTTTGCACATTATAATTAGCCGATCAAGTAGGTGTCTAGAAAGGTGTTAACGGGGTTACGCCCTTTGGAAAATGAGGTTTATTTTAATTAGGTCCGTGCGAAAGCACAGGGAAACTCCCTCAAAGTACCGACACTGGCCTGGCCGAAAGATTGGCGAACTTGTAGGGTGTAATTAATCCCGGCTAGTCTTACCTTTTAGGGTTTGAAGGTAGATTTGACTAAAACAGTGGGAGCCATCCCGATTAGATAAACTACTAACCAATCTGATCTTGCGAGCGCACGCAGAGTGTTTTCTTTCTCTCTCTCCTGGTAGCGGCCATGTCACGCCTTAATCAAGATAATAATTTGGATGCAGTGACCGAACCTGCTTATTTTACTGAGCTAGGGAACATTGGTTCCGCTCTATCTTATAACTGTTATAAGTCCGAGCAGGAAATAGGGAATATTCGGATTCCCATGCCACCTAATCGAGGATTAAGCATGTTGGTGCATATTCTTCGGGTGTGTTCGTTACCGAGAACTGTTTCTCAGTATCATCTACGTCCTAGGTATTTGACACTGGATCAGGATCCCGCATATGTAATATGTTACATAGGCTACAGAAAGGTAGAGAACTGAGAATGGTTGATATGTCTCTAAGTTTTAGAGAATGGTGCAATTGTTGCAGCCAAGTCTGTTGGCAGATATCACCTTGTATTAATACATTGATTCTGAACAAATGTTATTACATACCGAACCTGATATACAACATTACATCATGTTCTTTACTGAGTTAAAGATGGATATAATTCTGTATTGGAAGATAATATTGTGAACATTTTCCTGAATCAAGAGTTGATTCGATCAGGCACGTTAGATAATAGCATATACGTTCTAAATCAAACCACAGTTCAAAGTATGTAGAACACACACAAGAGGAGTAGTTCAGAAATGAATGAATCATTCTTGTTGCATTGTAGACTAGGTCATATCAATACGACACGACCAGCTAAGTTACATAAGAATGAATATGAGAATCTGTTCAAATTTTCATCTTATGATACTTGCCAGTCTTGTCTCAAAGGTAAAATGACCGATACTCCGTTGACTGGAAACAGAGAAAGAGTTAGTGAACTCTTGGGACACATACATGATGATGTATACGGTCCTATGTCTACAAATGCCAAGGTTGGTTCTTCGTACTTCATTATATTCACTAATCTTCATCAGGATTCAGACATATGTTCCTGTTGAAACAAAAGTCTGAAACTATTGAGAAATACAAGGAATATAATCTTGAAGTTGAGAACCTAACGGGTAGAAGTATTAAGTCCTACGATGTGATCGAGGAGGAAAATACTTGCGCTTGGAGTTCCTGGAGTTTCTAAAAGGGGAATGTGATTCTCTCTCAGCTTACTCCTTCGAGTACACCACAGCACAACGGTGTATCGGGGCGGAGGTATCGCACCCAACGAGCTATGGCACGCTCTATAATGAGTACTGCTGAGTTACCTGTTTCCTTTTGGTGTTATGCACTTGAGAAGATGCATACCTATTGATTGGGGTTCCATCCAAATCAGGGCCTACCACTACATATAGGATATGGTGTGGGAAGAGACCATGTCTTAAAACAAGTTAAGATATGGGGTTGTCCGGCCTATGTTGAAAGGAAGAATCTGGACAAGCTCGAGGCAAGGTCAGTTCTGTATATGTTTGTTAGGATATCCCAAACATTTGCGAGGGTATATCTTCTACCTAACTGAGGAGCAAAACGTGTTTTGTTTCACATCATGCCACCTTTTTAGAAAAGGAATTTCTTATGAAGAAATTAGTGGATATGAGGTAGAACTGGAAGGAGTTCCAGCTTGACAAACTAACAGCTGATGATTTGGTGAAACCAAAGGATTCAATAGTCTCCAACAAAACTCAACCTCTCCGTGAATCTGGTAGGGTTCCTCATCCACTTGAGAGATACTACGGTCTTCTCGGTGACAGTGGGAGCGAGGGTTGCATCATGGTTGATGATGGCCCAACTAGGTTCAGGAAGGCCATCACGAGTGGCGACTCTATGAAAAGGCTGGATACTATGCGATCAAAGATGGAATCCATGTACACCAACAAAGTATGACTTTGCATGTTGCGCCTGAAGTGGTAAAACCCATTAGGAGAAAATGGATCTTGAGAAGATTCTTGGTGTAGATAGAAAAGTTGAGACTTTCAAAGCTATGCTTAAGTCCATAAGGATCAATGCAAGCATCGCTGAGTTGGAACATCTGTTTTGATGTGGTAGTCAAAGAGTTTGACTTCATGAAAAAGGTAGATGAACATTGTATATACATGAAGGTTGTAGAGAGTAAGGTTTTCTTCCACGTATTGTACGTAGATGACATACTCTTGATAAGAAATGGTTTCCTATGCTACACTCGGTCAAGCTTCTCTTATCACGAGGATTCTCAATAGAAAATCTAGATGATACCTACTACATCTTATGGATAATGATCTATGGTGATAGATCTAAGTAGATGTTACGAGTGTCCCAAATCCAGGTACATTAACGCCATACTAAAGGGGTTTAGTATGGAGAATTCTAAGCATGGTGGTTCGCCCACTTACTAAGGAATCACTCTCTCCAAAAATAAGTCTTCCGAGACTGATTTGGAGAGAGCTCTCGTGCAAGGGATATCCTATGCTTCTGCAGTGGGCTCTATCAGAGTATGTGATGTTATGTACCAGACCAAATATAGATGACTCACTATGTGTAGTGATAAGGAATCAATCGGATCTTGGGAGAATCACTGGACAGCTTCGGAGGACATTCTTAAGTACTTGAGAAGCACCAAAAGAAAGTTCTTGGTTTGAGCTTTCAGAGGGATAAGGACGACTGAAAGTCAGCCACAGGCATTGTCTTTACCCTCAGAGGAGGGACGGTATGTTGGAAGAGTTCCAAACTAGATACCGTGACACACTAGTCGATAAACGCTGAATACATTGCTACCAACGATACTACCAAAGTGGCTGTCTAGACATTTCTTGTCCATGAGATGAATATGGTCCCTACCATTGAGCATCCAATAACTGTTATTATGACAACAATGGAGTTGTGTCTTTGGCCTAGGAACGCAGGTCCATCAGCGATCCAGACATATTCTGAGGCAAGTATCACCTGAACAGGGAGATGGTTGATCTCCAAGGGATCGAGGTAAGGAGAGTAGACTTTGAGGTTAACACGACGGATCCACTCACCAAGGCCTGCTTCTCCAAATACTAATTAAGAGATTTTGGGATGGTTGAGTATGGGATACTACAACCACTGCTAAATTGTTGAGTATGAGATACTTCAACAAATGTCCTTAGTACAAGTGGGAGATTGTTAGTTATATGTATGCCCTAGAGGCCATTACTATACATGTGATGTATATTGTAGTGGATGCTTGGACATATATAGGGAGGACTTTCTTGCTCGACATGATAGTATGCTATTTGGCTGCACTTTATCTTAACATGTACATTTATTGTCTCTCTATTACATGTTGATAAAGCCCTTAGGATGAGTACTTAACTACCAGGATTATGATGCAGACCATACTAGTGGGGACTGGGTAGTCGGTAAGTACAACCTTCAAACGTTCCTAATCGTGGGAGTATCGAGACAGGGCATCGATACTCTAGAGCAGACTAGCGTATACGCTTCTCGACCCATATGATGTGCGATGGATGATCCTATATCCATTGGTGTTTGATAACAGAGAAGGTATACGGTTGCTCAGTGGAGACTGGGTTGTTAGTGTATACGCCCTAGAGGCCATTATTTTATCATACTAGCTTGTATATTACTTAATGAAAGCTTGGGATATTCACAGTTGTATTAACAGTCTTGCTCAAAATGGCAGTATGCTACTTGGTTTGTCTCTACTTCAATATGTGCATGTGTTTATTTTAGCATATTGCATATACATATTAGTAGAGCCCTTAGGATTTTTGCTTGATTACCAGCATTGTGATGGCAGTCACACTAGTGGGGGCTGGGTAATCTACAAGCACATCCTTATACAGGTCTCTAGTCGTAGGATTATCAAGACAGGGCATCGATACTTCGGAGTAGACTAGTGTATACGCTTCTCATCCCAGCAGGGGAGATAATCTATCCCACAGCCATTAGTACGCCGTACTGGAGATAGTATCCAGGTGCTCGTTAGGTTACGAGTACACCGGACAGGACTCGTCGGGAACTGTTGGTTGGTATTATACCTATCGTCAGATAACAGTTCCCAGAAGACATGAGTACAGCTTAGTCCGTCGACTTGACACTACCACTTCGCCTCGAGTGTGTTCCCACTGTACTTTGATTACTACCCTACCACGGGTCAAAGGAGTCATGCAAACAGGTAGTAGTTGGGTGCAGTCCCAAAGCATTTAGAGGCAGTGACGGTTAGACAGGATTCGTCTCTCCCGGTATTGGGGGTTGATATCGCGCCGTGTCTGGAGAGCCATTACACAAAGTCCCTGGCCAGGGCCAGCGAGATTTACTGGTAGGTACTCCAGTAGTTTCTCAGGGTGTTCTGGGCTACACTCCGACATGACTTATACCTCTATTAGGGGTCTGACGTTTACCGCCCCCTAGGCCCGATATGCGATACTATTAGACGAACAGACCGGATTGTATGGAGATTGTTACATTCAGGCCCAGTAGGAGTTCGGATGGGTTTTCCTCATCGGTCTTCTTATCGACATCTACCCGGGGACCGTTACGTACAGCTAGTACCGCTTGCGGCCTGTGGTTAAACCCGCTGCCAGCGTAGTGTCGAGTCTTTAGAGTCGCACACAGAGAGTTTCCCTGCACTAGGAAGAAGGTGTAGAGGCCGTATGGTTTACGGTAGGGGTTCGATCACTTACGTACACTAGTGCGCGTATGATGTTTGGGCAGATAATAATAGTGGGCTTTGGTTTAAGCCGGATCCTAGTATTTTATTGATGGATCATTTATTGTCAATTAGTATTCGTAGTCTTCGGAATGCGGATGCGGGTGTGTATACACGGATGTGAGGAGCGAAGAAGAAGATGCCTCATTAGGGTTTTGACCATTGACTTGATTAAAACCATTATGAGGTGGAGGAAAATGTTTACTAATTTTTTATTAATAATAATTGTATCTTGGCTAATTGGGTTTGACCATTTGACCTTGTTGACTTTTGTTGACTTAGATATTTTTGCTAAGCATTGGAAATTTTGGCTTAGCATTTAATGTGACATGATAATGGTCAAATAAACTTAGCCATCACAATTATCATGATAAAAGATTAGTTTTCTTTTTCCAAATGGTTCATCATCTCATTCCTCTTCTCTCTCATCAAAAGATCTCTCATACAAGCTCTTCTTCTTCCTCCTCACTACAAAAATCTTAAGCTCTCATGTGTTGAGAAAATAATAGTTTAAATAGACAAACAAATCCATCTTCAAACTCTACATCACCTAGGACATCAAGCTTAGAAAACTTGTTGCCCTAGTTACCTCTGTTCTTGAGGTGGAGATCGGACTATAGACTCTCGGATGGATCGTCTTCGACTCAAGAAAGCCGTGGAGGTGGTTACGATCCGGATCGATCCTTAGAGCCAACGTAGACGAGGAGGACAGCGGAGAAGACCCGAAGGACTAGTATCATGAGGTATAATCTTCTACCATAGTAGATTAAACCTTTTGTTAGTTTGTTAAAAATGGTTTAGCAAAGATCCTTCATCATAAGTCTATGTTACCTTCTATGAAAATTTGATTTTTACCTATTCCGCCTCCTCGCTAGCTAGCGGGGTGAGTGACATAGACTTACAGTGGTATCAGAGCTAGGCTAAACCATTACTAACATATTAAAAAAGTGTTAGAAATTCGATCACCGGAAAAATCACAAAACCACGTCAAAAAGGCATGTTTTCTGTCGATTTTAAAAACTGGTCCAAAATTTTTTCCAGGGACCTTAAAAATACGAGCTGGCTTTTTTATGGGCACCCAAGAAAAATGAGGATGTGAATCGGTCAGACCACCGCGGAACCGCGGCAGAACCAAGCGTTCCGTCGCGGATCCGCGGCCGAGTCGACACCGAGTCAACTCGTTTTTCTTTCAGTGTGTCAATCTTGGTGTTTTGTGATTTCTCTGATATTTTGTTTCTGCCCAGAATTTGTTGAGTACTCTGTTGTGCTTGGGGTAGATTCAAATCTGGTAATCGATCGAAATTCTAAGTACTTTAGCTAATCGGATCTTCTGTGATGTGATATATGTACTGAAAGTCTACTAATCGCTATACGTCGATTAGTGGGGGTTGTGCATATCTGTGTTCTGTGATATTGGATTGTGTATATGAACTTGTTGGATCGTCGTGGATGAATAGCCGGGGATGTGAGATGGGTGTTTATTTATCTTTCATTCGATGCAAATTGTAAATTGATGTAATATTATTTTATGGTCGCACATCCAGGTTGAGGTTGTAGCCACCATTGTATATTATTTCTTTTACTGTTTTCTCCTCCTAGGATAGACCCATGGTGGGGTGCATAAACTACCGGATACTTTGAATTTCCGAGTGGCCTACTCACTTTGTTGAGGGATGTTGCTTCACTTCGGGTATTTGGCGGGTAGTTTGCCGCACCCGTAGGGGTGTAGGGTGGGTTTTTTGGCTATTCATCACGACTGTGTAATCCGTCTTTCGTTGCGGGCTCAAACGAAACGCGGATTCCTAGTATATCCAATGCGTTCATCTGTGATCTGGAATGACTATCATTGCATCTGACGAATGTATATATCTATATATGATATCTAGTAGATGTTGCTTATGTTTTACTTCCGCGCTAGTCCAGCCCCCGCTCTGTCGTTAGTTAAGTAACCTAACGGGTGATGACGGGGCCCAGTGGCGAATGCTCTGTCGTTAGTTAAGTAACCTAACGGGTGATGACGGGGCCCAGTGGCGAATGCGGATGGCATAAGCGTACGTTATATTTTCGTCGTTTTCTGCAATGGTACGATTAATTGATGGGACTGCATTAAAATAAATGCAAAGAAAACAAACCAAAGCTGAATCGTCGGAACAATTTTAAAACCACTCGGTTTTTTTAAAAACAGCAAAACTTTTAAAATGCGGAGCATAAACCACTCCTTTTAAAAGCTATCAGGTTCCTTCGATTATATCAAGTTCACTATGTTCACGGTTTCGCCAAAACCATTCGTAGCCCTCCGTCATTTCATATGAATATTCAATAGTATTCAAGCTATGTTTGTTGACCTTCGTCAAGGCATAATGATTGGTAGCTGCTGGGTGTTCATATGTAGCATAGAAAAATGCGTTGGTTTGGGACAGTCATGTTACCTTGTTGACCTTCTTCAAGGGTATATATGGATGGGTTCAAATTAACCTTGACAATGATTGGTAGAACTTTACATGTGACTTATAATTTGTTGACCTTCGTCAAGGTCATAAGAGCATGGGGCAAAAATCCACATCGGGAGTTTCTAAAGAAACTGAAACTTTCTAGTGTTGCATACCATTTGGAGTTTGATAATGTTGGTATGATTCCATCAGCATTATCACATATTGATATTTGGATCCCGATCCTACTGTGAGTATCCGCTACTCCTCAGGAGATTCTTTTACTTAATGATCAATGTTATAAACTAAGTTGGTGTCTAGAACAGTGTTAAGAGGGGCTACGCCTCCAGGGAAAAGAGGTTATTTAACTAAGGAACTTCGCGAAAGCGTCGTAAAACCTCCCTCGAAGTACCGACACTAGCCTGGCTGAACGGTTAAGAAAGTATTGTACGGTGAGATTAATCCTGACTAATTCTTCTTTTATGGTTTGAGAAAGGATTCGAGAAACAATGGGAGCCATCCTGTTTAGATAAATTAAAAACCAATTTTAACTTGCAAGAGAATCATGCTAAGTGTTTTCTTCTCTCTCTCTTAATTGCAGCGACCCAGTGACCAGATATAAGTTACATCTAGATAAAATGACTTAATCTGACTGTATTGACTGGCAAAGGTCTGTCCAGATGTCATTACCTATGACAAGCTGGGACACCTCTTCACTACTCTAACCCCTGCCGTCTCAGGACCAGTTTCCATCGTCACGGATATTCATATCCGTAAGACATCGAAAAAACACTGTGCGAATGCCAAGTGCCTCGTGTTGGCCTCAGTTGATAGTGGAAACCAGAGGCAGCACGAGAAGATGGACATAGTTTCTGTCTTCCTACATAACAATGATTTATATGGAGAGCAATCTCGTATCGCAGGATATGAGACCTCGAAATAATTGCTTCAAGCGAGGTTGGCTATCGGGTCATCTGTAGGGGACAACATCCTTACGATGACTAGCTATATTGATGTGCTCATGGACCTGGCGACCACGTTGGGAAATAGGTCATATACTGACGTGTTTCTACAGTACCTACCCTCTACTTACACCCTGAAGGAAACCAGGGAGACACCCGCTCTTCTTATTGGGGAATCATCCTCTTCTGCATCCAAGGCGAAAGCAAAGGGTGAGAAGAAGAAGTCCTCCACAAAGCCGATATGCGGTGTCAGGAAGGTAAAAGGAAAGGGAAGGGCAAAAGTTTCGGGACTAAAAGAAGGGAAGGAGGGACATTCCTATTGTTACGGGAAAGGACATTGGCAGAGGGATTGCAGGGCTTTGAAAGCCAGTTGCCAGGATTCGAAGCATGTTGTGGCTTCGGCTTCGGGTGTGTTTGTAATGGAAAACTGTTTGTCAATTAACTCTACTTCCTGGGTACTATATACCGAATCAGGATCTCATATCTGCAATTCATTACAGGATTTGAGAAACCATAGAGTTATCAGGGTAGGTGATATGACTCTCAAAGTTGCGAACGGAATGAGCGTAGACGCTGAATCCGTAGGGGAATATCATCTAGGATTGAAAAGTGGGCAGATATTGATTCTACGCAATTGTTTATATGTACCTAGTCTATCTTGTAATATCATATCTGTATCCTTACTTTCTAAGGAAGGATATGATTTTACATTTGTAAGCGATGTGGTCTACATCCACCTAAATGAAGTTCTGATTGGGTCAGGTACATTAGAAAACGGAATATACGTATTGAATCAAGATCAGGTTTTAAGTGTCCAGAACACACTTAAAAGAAAGTCTCCGGAAACAAATCTGGCTTTCTTATGGCATTGTAGACTGGGTCACATCAATGAAACACGGTTGACAAAGTTACATAGAGAGGGATATTTGAATCCGTTCGAATATCAGTCTTATGCTACTTGTGAATCTTGTCTCATGGGAAAGATGACAAAGACTCCGTTTACTGGACACGGAGTAATAGCGAGCGAGCTCTTGGGACTCATACACAGCGATGTGTGTGGCCCAATGTCTACACATGCGCGAGGTGGTTATTCCTATTTCATTACTTTTACGGATGATTCTTCTAGGTATGGACATATCTTCTTGATGAAGCATAAATCCGAGTCCTTTGGGAAATTACGGGAATACAAGAATGAAGTGGAAAAACAAACAGGAAAAAGTATCAAGACACTGAGATCTGATCTAGGTGGTGAATACTTAAGTGCCGAGTTCCTGGGATACTTAAAACAGAATGGAATTCTCTCTTAGCTTACTCCTCCATACACACCACAACACAACGGTGTATCGGAAAGGCGGAATCGAACTCTATTGGATATAGTTCATTCCATGATGAGTAAGGTTGAGTTACCGCGATCCTTCTGGGGCTATGCACTAGAATCAGCTGCATATATTTTGAACAAGGTTCCAACCAAGACTGTGCCTACCACACCATATCAGATGTGGAGTGGGAAGAAACCCTGTCTTAAGTACTTTAAGACATGGGGATGTCCAGCTTTTGTAAAAAAGCAGCATACTGACAAGCTCGAGGCACGCTCGATACTGTATAATTTTATGGGGTACCCGAAGAACTCCAGGGGGTATCTTTTCTATTACGCAGAGGAACAAAAGGTTTTTATTTCTCAGCATCCCCACTTCTTGGAAGCTGAATTTTTAGAAAATCAGAAAAGTAGGAGCGCAATAGAACTGGAAGAAATTCTAGAACCACAAGCTATTACTGAAAGCTTGGTAGAACCAGAGGTTTCAGAATAACCGGACATCCCAATGCCACTCCGCAGGAGTAGTAGGCAGTCTCATCCTCCCGAGAGATACTACGGTTTTCTCATAGACGGGGATCGAGAGGATTGCATCATAGACAATGATGAGCCTACTAGTTCTAGCAAGCCATTCAGAGCGGCGACTCGGTAAAATGGCTGGATGCAATGCGGACCGAAATGGAGTCTATGTACACCAACAATGTTTGGACTTTGGACATTTCTCCAGAAGGGGTAAAACCCGTAGGCTGCAAATGGATCTTCAGAAAGAAGATTGGTGTAAATGGACAGGTTGAAACCTATAAGGCTAGACTTGTTGCAAAGGGTTTTCGTCAAAGACCTTGTTTGGACTATGATGAAACCTTTTCTCCAGTGGCTATGCTCAAATCCATTCGGGTCCTTCTTGCCATTGCTGCCTTCCATGATTATAAGAGCTGGCAGATGGATGTATAGACAGCTTTTTTAAATGGTAATTTAGAAGAGTGCGTCAATATGGATCAGCCGGAGGGTTTCATTCAGAGTGGGAGCAGCGGTAAAGTGTGCAAGTTGCTTAAGTCCTTTTATGGACTAAAGCAAGCATCGCAGAGTTGGAACATCTGTTTTGATGATACTCTCAAAGAATTCTACTTTATCAAAAATCCAGATGAACCATGCATTTACAGTAAGATTGTAGGGAGAACTGTCGTATTCCTCGTCTTATACGTGGATGACATTCTCTTAATAGGAAATGACATTCCAATGCTATAGTCAGTCAAAGGATTCTTGTCACAGAGGTTCTCCATGAAGTACCTGGGTGATGCCTCCAACATTCTGGGGATCCAGATCTATCGTGATAGATCTAAGAGGATGTTGTGACTTTCGCAGTCCAGGTACATTGACACCATACTGAAAAGATTCAGAATGGAAGATTCTAAGCGCGGTAACCTACCGGCTTGTCACGGAATCACCCTCTCCAAAGAGATGTCTCCCATGACTGATTTGGAAAGGGCTCGCATGTCATCTATACCCTACGCATTTGCGGTAGGCTCTATAATATATGTGATGTTATGTACCAGACCAGATGTAGCATACGCATTGAGCGTTGTAAGACGGTATCAGTCGAACCCAGGGGAGAAGCACTGGATAGCAGTAAAGAACATTCTCAAGTACCTGAGAAGGACTAAGGAGATGTTCTTGGTGTATGGCGGAAAAGACCTCCAGACCGAGGCCTTTGCTGACTCCGGCTTCCAGAGTGACAAAGATGACTCCAAGTCCATGCCGGGTTATGTTTTTACCCTCAATGGAGGGGCGGTCTGTTGGAAGAGCTCCAAGCAGGACACCGTTGCTGACTCGACGATGGAAGAGGAGTACATAGCTTCTTGCGATGCCGCAAAAGAAGTTGTCTGGATGAAGAAGTTACTCACAGAACTTCAGGTGGTTCCAACCATTATTGATCCAATACCGTTGTATTGCGACAACAACGGCGCTATAGCTTTAGCAATGGAACCCAGGTCCCATCAGAAGTCCAAGCACATCTTGAGGCGGTACCACCTGATCAGGCAGATCGTAGATCGCCGGGACATCGAGGTGAGGAAAGTAGATACAGAGAATAACACTGCAGATCTACTCACGAAGGCCATTCCTCAGACACAGTTCGAGAGGCTGATTGAGATGATAGGTCTACGATACGCCAGTACATGGCCCTAGTGCAAGTGCGAGATTGTTAGTGTATATGCCCTAGAGGCCATTATTGTATCATACTAGCTTGTATATTACTTAATGGAAGCTTAGGATATTCACATTTGTATTAACAGTCTTGCTCAAAATGGTAGTATGCTACTTGGTTTACTTGGTTTGTCTCTACTTCAATATGTGCATGTGTTTATTTTAGCATATCTCTTATACATATTAGTAGAGCCCTTAGGATCTTTGCTTGATTACCAGCGTTGTGATGGAAGTCACACTAGTGGGGGCTGGGTAATCTACAAGCACAACCTTATATAGGTCCCTAGTCGTAGGATTGTATAGACAGGGCATCGATACTCCGAAGTAGACTAGTGTATACGCTTCTCATCCCAGCAGGGGAGATGGTCTGTCCCACAGCCATCAATACGTCATATTGGAGATAGTATGCAGGTGCTCGTTAAGTTACGAGTACACCGGAAAAGACTCGTCGGGAACTATTGGTTGGTACTATAACTATCGTCAGATAACAGTTCCCAGGTGACATGAGTACAACTTAGTCCGTCGACTTGATACTGCCACTTCGCCTCGAGTGTGTTCCCACTGTACTTTGATTACTACCATACCACGGCTCAAAGGAATCATGCAAATAGATAGTACTTGGGTGCAGTCCCGAAGCATTTGGAGGCAGTGGCGGTTAGACAGGATTCGTCTCTCCCGGTATTGGGGGTTGATATCGCGCTATGTCTGGAGAGCCATTACACAAATTCCCTGGCCAGGGCAAGCGAGATTTACTTGTAGGTACCCCAGTAGTTTCTCAGGGTGTTCTGGGCTACACTCCGACACGACTTATACCGCTATTAGGGGTCTGACGTTTACCGCCCCCTAGGCCTGATATGAGATACTCTTAGTCGAACAGACCGGACTGTACGGAGATTGTCACATTCAGGCTCAGTAGGTGTTCGGATGGGTTTTCCTCATCGGCCTTCTTATCGACATCTACCTGGGGACCGTTACGTACAGCTAGTACCAGATGCTTCCTGTGGTTAAACCCACTTCAAGCGTAGTGTCAAGTCTTTAGAGTCCCACATAGAGAGTTCCTCTGCCCTGATCAAAAGGTATAGAGATCGTATGGTTTTACGGCAGGGCTTCGATCACTTACGTACACTAGTGCGCGTATGATGTTCGGGAAGATAATACTTGTAGGCTTTGGTTTAAGACAGATCCTAGTATTATATTGATGGATCAGTTATTGTCTCTTAGTATTCGAATTCTTCGGAATGCGGATGCGGGTGTGTATGCACGGATGTGAGGAGCGAAGAAGAAGATGCCCCATTAGGGTTTTGACCATTGACTTGATTAAAACCATTATGAGGTGGAGGAAAATGTTTACTAATCTTTTATTAATAATAATTGTATCATGGCTAATTGGGTTTGACCATTTGACCTTGTTGACATTTGTTGACTTAGATATTTTTGCTAAGCATTGGATATTTTGGCTTAGCATTTAATTTGACATGATAATGGTCAAATCAACTTAGCCATCACAATTATCATGATAAAAGATTTGTTTTCTTTTTCCAAATGGTTCATCATCTCATTCCTCTTCTCTCTCATCAAGAGAGCTCTCATACAAGCTCTTCTTGTTCCTCCTCACTACAAAACACTTAAGCTCTCATGTGTTGAGAAAATTAGAGTTTAAATATACAAACAAATCCATCTTAAAACTCTACATCACCTAAGACATCAAGCTTAGCAAACTTGTTGCCCTAGTTACCTCGGTTCTTGAGGTGGAGCTCGGACTATAGACTCTCGGGTGGATCGGCTTCGACTCAAGAAGGCCGCGGAGGTGGCTTCGATCCGGATCGATCCTTGGAGCCGACATGGATGAGGAGGACAGCGGAGATGACTCGAAGGACTAGTATCATGAGGTATAATCTTCTACCATAGTAGATTAAACCTCTTGTTAGTTTGTTAGAAATGGTTTAGCAACGATCCTTAAGCATAAGTCTATGTTACCCTGTATGAAAATTTTAATTTTTACCTATTCCGCCTCTTCGCTAGCTAGCGGGGTAAGTGACAAAGACTTACATTTGTACACTTAACGGACTCGCCAAGAACTCCTAGATGGTTTTATACCTATCGTCGGATAGCAGTTCTCTAGTGACACCGGTACAGGTTAGTCTGTAGACCCGAGATCGTCATAGAGTCTTGTGTGATTCCCACTGTGCTTTGATTTTCACCATACCACGGTCAAGAGATCATGCTAAAAGGTGGTTTTTGGGTACAATCCTGAGTCACATGGAGGCAATGAGCGATAGGAGGGATTTCGTCTCTCCCGGTATTGGGAGTTGATGTTGTGGTATGCTCGATTGGCCATAATAGGAAATCCCTGGCCAGGGTTGCTGAGATCTACTGGTAAGTGTTATAAGTAGTTTCTCGAACTGTTATGGACCTTGCATCATCATGACTTATCAGGCTATTGGTGTCTGACGTTATACCACCCCAAGGTGTGATATGCGACATATCAGACGAAGAGACCGGACTGTACGGTAGTGTTACTGATTAGATTCGCAGGAGTATGAGCATGCTTGCTTATTAATCTTCTGATCGCTCAATACCCGGGTGGACGTTATGTTTAGCAGACCTCTTGCGGCTTGTGGTTGTTTGATATGATCATCACCTACTGCCGGCGTATTGACGAGTCTTCAGAGTCCTACACAGAGGTTTCCTGGTTCATGTGAAACGGAGTAGGAGCACATATGTGATATGTGCAGGACTGAGATTAATACGTGTATGTGATACCATATTCTATTCTCGCGATATGTGACATTCGTCGGTTAAATGTGATATAACTAAGTTATCGGATCAAGTGTTGATTCGATAAGTTGTTACATTTGATATTAGTCGGTTATATAAGATATAGCCGGATTATTAAATCAAGTGTTGATTTAATAATTTAATGTAGAATTATATATATATATTAAATTACATTAACTAATATTAGCTCAGTTAAGTATTCATTTTTCTCACTTATGATACATTGATATATATGTGATATATGTTAAATATATTGTTTTCTTTTTGCACAAAATATATATGTGATATATATTGTTGTGTCATGCTAGGTTACACATGCAACATATATGTATGAGACTCATACCATGCTAGGATAATGTTAGGGTTTTATTTGTTTTAAGTAATTCAAAATGATTTGGAATTAGTCATGGTTGAGCTTGGAAGAAGCTAGTAGAACCATTGACTAAGTCCTCTTGTTTTGTTTTTCTTAAGATATTTATTAACCTAACCATTAACCTTACACCATGGTTAACTCTCTACAAGGGTTTGTTAGTGTATATGCCCTAGAGGCCATTACTGTATCATACTAGTTTGTATATTACTTAATGGAAGCTTGGGATATTCACAGTTGTATATACAATCTTGCTCAAAATGGTAGTATGCTACTTTGTTTGTTTCTACTTTAATATGTGCATATGTTTATTTTAGCATATCGCTTATACATATTAGTAGAGCCCTTAGGATCGTTGCTTGATTACCAGCGTTGTGATGGCAGTCACACTCGTGGGGGCTGAGTAATCCACAAGCACATCCTTATACAGGTCCCTAGTCGTAGGACTATCAAGACAGGGCATCGATACTCCAGAGTAGACTAGCGTATGCGCTTCTCATCCCAGCATGGGAGACGGTCTGTCCCACAGCCGTCAGTACGTCATACTTGAGATAGTATGCGGGTGCTCGTTCGGTTACGAGTACACTGGACAGGACTCGTCGGGAACTGTTGGTTGGTACTATACCTATCATCAGTTATCAGTTCCCAGGTGACATGAGTACAGCTTAGTCCGCTGACTTAACACTGTCACTTCGCCTCGAGTGTGTTCCCACTGTACTTTGATTACTACCCTTCCACGGCTCAAAGGAGTCGTGCAAACAGGTGGTAGTTGGGTATAGTCCCGAAGCACTTAGAGGCAGTGACGGTTAGACAGGATTCGTCTCTCCCGGTATTGGGGGTTGATATCCCGCTGTGTCTAGGAGAGCCATTACACAAAGTCCCTGGCCAGGGCAAGCGAGATATACTGGTAGGTTTCCAGTGTTATCTCAGGGTGTTCTGGGCTACACCCCGACACGACTTGTACCGCTATTAGGGGACAGACGTTTACCGCCCCCTAGGCCTGCCATGCGATATTCTCAGACGAACAGACCGGACTGTACGGAGATTGTCACATTCAGGCTCAGTACGAGTTCAGATGGGTTTCACCTCGTCAGTCTTCTTATCGGCATCTACCTGGGGGCCGTTACGCACAGCTAGTGCCGCTTGCGGTCTGTGGTTAAACCCACTGCCAGCGTAGTGTCGAGTATTTAGAGTCCCACACAGAGAGCTATTCGCCTTTAGGCAAAAGAGTAGAGGTCGCATAGTTTCGCGACAGGGTTCGGTCACATCCGTGCACTTGTGCACGTTTAGTGTCCGGGAAGTTATCACTAGCGGGCTTTGGTTTAAGCCAGATCCTAGTGTACGTTTTGGGATTAGTTTTATCTCGTTTGTATTCGTGTTCCTCGGAACGCGGATGCGGGTGTGTATGCCCGGTTGACAGAGAGAGAGAGGCAGTGGATTCTGATTAGGGTTGTTGACTGTTGACTTTTGCTAAACCCTAATGAGAATAAGAAATATGATTAATGATAATATTAATTAAGTATTATTGTGCCATGGTTGGGTTGAAAGGTTGAGTTTGTTGACTTGTTGACTTTGTTGACCGGTTGACTAGGTTGGACTTGTTGACCATCATCATTACAATGGCTATCATTTCATGGCAAAGACTTTTGCTTGCTTGTTATACTTTACAAAATGAGTGCATGAAATGATATTGCCATTTGATATGATATGAACCATCACATAATACTCAATTATTATTATTTGTTATGATTATTTTGGATTATGAGAGCAAGGGTGAGAAAAGTCTTGCTCATTCTATCATTCTTATTCTCTCTCATCCTCAAGCTCTCCCTCTTCCTCTTGCTCTCTCTGTAGTTCATGGTTCTATTGTCTCATGTGTTGAGAAGCAAGAACCATATAGATAAAACCCAAAACACTTCTCTACTCATCGTAGTATACAAGGTCTAGCAAACCAAGCGTTCTAGTTTCCTCAAGATTGAGGTTGAAGCCAAAGGTGGAAGCTTTCAGGTGGATCCATCTTTGGCACAAGGAGACGACGAGGAGAGAACCATCCGACCACCACAAGGAGTCGAAGAGAAGGAGTTCAAGTAAAGGTATAACCCCCTAACCGAGTAGGTAAAACTCCTAGTTAGGTTGTTAGATAGTTGTTTAATAAAGATCCGTATTTTGAGTCCATGTTACCACCCAAAAGAAAATCGTTTTTCATCATTTCCGCAACCGCAAAGTACCGGGGACGGGTAACGTGGACTTACAGTGGTATCAGAGCCTAGTTAAACACTATCTAACATGTTAGCAAAGTAACTAGAAGTTCGATCGGAGAAAAAGTCACGAAACATGCCCGGAATTCAAACTTTCTGTCGATTTTTAAACTGCTGTAAAAATTATTTGACATATACCAAAAATCGGCTCAGGGTTTTTAGTGAACAGTGCAGAAAAACGATCCACTGAACCGACCAACTCACCGCGGAAACGCGGCAAGAAGAGCTTCTTGCCGCGGAACCGCGGCCGAGTTGACTCGGCCGTGGACCGGTTTTGTTGCAGTGTATTTCTGGGGGTGTTTTGGGATTTTTGGAATATGATTTTTCTGCCCAGATTTTCCAGAAAGCAAAATTTGTTTTTGGGGTTTAAAAATCCGTATTTTGATCGAACTTCTAAAGACTTAAGCTAACGGGTTATATCTGTGATGTGATATATGTATTGAACGTCTGCTAATCGCTATACGTCGATTAGTGGGGGTTATACATATCCGTAATCTGTAATGTTGATGGTATGTGTATATGAATTCATTGGATTGTCGCGGATGAATAGCCGGGGGGTTGTGAGATGAGACTTTTCTTTTTCTTTCAATTCATGTAATTTGTAATTGATGTAATATTATTTATATGGCCGCACAACCAGGATGGGGTTGTAGCCGTCATTGTATAATTTCTTTTACTGTTTTTGCTCCTAGGATAGACCCAAGGTGGGGTGCACAAACTACCGGGTATCTCGAAGTGCCGAGTGGCCTACTCACGGTGTTGAGGGAGGTTGCTTCGCTTCGGGTACTTGGCGGGTAGTTTTCCGCACCCGTAGGGGTCTAGGGTGGGGTCTTGGCTATTAATCACGACCGTGTAATCCGCTCTTCGTTACAGGCTCGTACGGAATGCGGATTCCTAATATATCCAATGTTTTCATCTGTGATCTGGAATGGCTATCATTGCATGTGACGAATGTGTATATCTATATATGATATCTATTTAGGCGTTGCTTATGTTTTGCATCAGCGCTAGTCCAGCTCCCGCTCTGTCGTTAGTTAAGTAACCTAACGGGTAATGACGGGGCCTCGTGGCGAATGCGGATGGCATAAGCGTACGTCATATTTTCTATTTTTTCTGCAATGGTAGGATTAAATGATGGGACGCATTAAAATTAATGCAAGAAAATAAACCAAGTAAAAGTCATTGGAACAATTTCAAAAACCACTCGGTTTGTTTTCAAAAACAACTTTTAAACGCGGAGCTTAAGCCACTCCTTTTAAAAGCTATCAAGGTTCCTTCGATTATATCAAGTTCACTACGTTCACGGTTTCGCCAAAACCATTCGTAGCCCTCCGTCGTTTCGTATGAATATTCAATAGTATTCAAGCTATGTTTGTTGACCTTCGTCAAGGCATAGTGATTGGTAGCTGTTGGGTGTTCATATGTAGCATAGATAGATGTGTTGGTTTGGGACAGTCGTATTACCTTGTTGACCTTCGTCAAGGGTATATACGGGTGGGTTCAAATTAACCTGGACAATGACGGGTAGAACTTGACATGCGACTTATGATTTGTTGACCTTCGTCAAAATCATAAGAGCATGGGGCAAAAATCCACATCGGGAGTTTCAAAAGAAACTGAAACTTGCTAGCGCTGCATACCATTTGGAGTGTGATGATTCTGGTAGGATTCTTTCAGTTTTGTCACGCGATGATATTTTGATCCCGATCCTACTGTGAGTATATGCTACTCCTCGGGAAATTTCTCACTTAACGATCAATGCTATAAACCAAGTAGGTGTCTAGAAAGTTATTAGTGGGGCTACGCCCCTATGGAAAAGAGCTTATTTAATTAAGGAACTTCACGAAAGAGTTGGAAAACCTCCCTCGATGTACCGACACTAGCCTGGCTGAACGGCTAAGCAAGTATTGTACGGTGAGATTGATCCTGACTAATTCTTCCTTTTTGGTTTAAGGAGGTATTCGAGAAACAGTAGGAGCCATCCTGTTTAGATAAATTAAAAACCAATCTAAACTTGCAAGAGCATTATACTGAGTGTTTTCTTCTCTCTCTCTTAATTGCAGCGACCCAGTGACCACACATAGGTTACATCTAGATAATAAAATGACTGAACCTGACTGTTATGATTGGCAAAGGTCTGTACAGATGTCCATCACCCATGACAAGCTGGGACACCTCTTAACTAATCAAACCCCTGCTGTCTCAGGACCAGTTTCCCCTGCCACGGACATTGACATCCGTATGACATCAGAAAAAGACTGTGAGAAAGCCAAGTGGCTCGTGTTAGCCTCAGTTGATGGTGCAAACCAGAGGCAGCACGAGAAGATGGACTCAGTTTCTATCTTCCTCCATAAACAAAGATTTATATGGAGAGCAATCTCGTATCGCAAGATATGAGACCTCGAACGAATTGCTTCAAGCGAGGTTGGCTGTCGGGTCATCTGTAGGGGGCAACTGATTTGAAGAGATTTTAATGATCAAAAATATATTACCGCAATCAAGAACGGTGTCGCTATGCAGCTAGCCGGTGAGTACGGGTCGGTCCACAGGGATGTTGTGAATTTCCTAGTCGCTCAAACGAGTTAATTCCGATGGGTGCTCGGACTGATTGTTAAATCTAAAAACTAAATCTATCTATACTAAGATTATCAAGATCTAAATCTTGCTAGGGTTAGGTTTCGGAATGGTTTGGAAATGTAAATAAATCTCAACGCTTTCTATACCCAAATTAGGATCAAAGAGGAGTTATGGTAATTATCAATAAAGGGGATTAGATCCATTCGGGAAGGTGTTCCTTCCTCTAGGTTCTTGTCCTTCCGTTAGAGATCCTTACCCTAACCTCCATGGAAAACGCGCGCAACCGGGCCTTTATACTACCGTATCACTGCTACCTCGAGGGATAGGGTGTCGTAGGGCGCGGTGTGTGCGTGTATGCATCGAGTCCTATTGATTGTATGTGATGGATAAGAAAGGGATGAGAGATCTCATCTCTCAAAAGCCTTCCCCAAAGCTAACATCTAGTGCAAGGAATTAAAATCTAAACTAGTGCAATTAAATAAAACTACTTACAGATGGCTCTCTCCAAACATCAACACAGGGTTGTCAGATCTGAATTCATGAAATGAAAAGAGGCACCGATGCTCTCCAAAAGAATTCTAAAATTTATTAATGAAGGGAGGCATGGCCTTTACAATGATTTAGAGTTCTATTTATAGGACATAGAAACCCTAGGTTACAATTGATTCGCATGTCTGCTTTTACAAAAATGCCCTCTAAGAAAAAGACCAAGTCAACAAGCCTCGCACCGCCACAAAATTTGTCGCCGACACGGGCTTAACCCGGCCGCGGAACCACGACCCGAGGCATGGTTTGGCCGCGGTTCCGCGGCCAAACAAGAGGATTGTGTCATCAATTTTGGTGTGATGGCTCCTGCTGACTTGTACTTTTTACTTCTATATGTCCTTTTTCAATTGGGCTTCCAGGTCTTCTCCAGATCTCTAGTGAACATTGTAGCGGACATTTACCGAAGTCCTGAACCTTGCGCTGTTCTGTACTGATCTCTGTGTAGGCTTGATCAAGATTCTATGGTTGTTGGTCAAAGTCCCACTTTTGCATCGTCTTTATATCTTTTTCACAGTTTTAGATCCAAGAACCTGTAACCTGTAATATGTAGCAGACATGCGTCAAAAGCACCTGTTTATTTATAAAACGAATAAGAATGGGGAGTATAATAATGCAATATTATGGTATGAACAAATACCCCCAAACTTATCTTTTGCTCGTCCTCGAGCAAACTTATTTTTTATTCTCTACAAAAACCTAACCGCACTTTCGCAGGGAAACGCGGTTGCACTGAGCACGTGCAACAAGCCGTTAAACCTCTAGGTGTTCCTAGTAGGAGGAGTGTTGTCTCTTGAGGGTTTTCAGCGGATACTACCAAAAAAATCCAATCAATTTGGCTTTTCGACTTTAATTCTCCAATTAGGTTTTCTAACAAGGAATTCTATTATCGCCGACTAGTAATTATCCACCCATATTCTTCACACTTACACATCATTTAACTTAAGATTATGTATGTTTTATAGACTTACTTAGCTTTCGGCATCTCTTAAGTTTTCCTTCTGGGGTTCCATCTCCACTTAGGAATTTCTATCAACTCTATTAAAGATACAAGTTCTATTCTTCACTCCTTTCTCTCATCTAAACTCCAATCTCATATCCCCACGTGTGTGTATAAATCACCCCTACACTTGGAAATTCAAATAAAGCAATCATACCCTTATCCGTTGTCCAAAGTACTTATTAGTAGGTGAATTTTTAATTGAATTTTGCTTACACATCCTTCATGCGACCGTTAATACTTCTTGAGGTACCAACAACCGATTACAAGACGCGTTAGCTCTTTAAAGCGTATTTCCTAGTCTTGCAACACCCAAGGCTTTAGCAGTGACTCCCAAACCAGTTGGTCTAAGGCACTAGGTGATGAAGCACCCTCGCTCAATATTTTTCTATTTTTGCAGCCTTAAGTAATCACAAAAAGCAGTGTTCATTTTTTTCTTTATTCACTTTTTTTTCTTTTATTTTCATTGTACTAAGGACTTTAGACAAGAGCATTTCAAGATCTCTTCTACTAATCCAAGTTTCAAGGTGCCTGATTGTGCAAATTGTAGGGTATACATTTTCAGAATCTAGACTTAAGCTAGGAACTATTTTTCAAACTTATACTCTAATAAGAACATCAATACTTTTCCTTTGTTTCGACTTAGCCAAAGAAGTGAACTCAAAATTTGCTTATTTCTAACTAAACTATAAAGACATATACTTTCTACCGCTAAACTTTAAAGAAGGTTATCTTTATGGTTTTTAATTTACTAAGTCTAAGATCTAGTTGTTCCTAGCTAGTTAACTTATTTGTCAAACTCTAGTTAAATAAGCCAAAATTGAATACAATAATTTTTATAATTTTTCAAAAATTTTCAATTTTTATGGGTTTTCAAATAAGTATGCAAATGCAAAATGTACATATGAATGCGAAGGAAGAAGATTTACCGAGCATACCCCCAAACTTAAACTTGACAGTGTCCTCACTGTCATGCTACACCAAGAGGGTCAAAATGCCGGCACTCCCCTGTTTATTTATTTATAATTTTTTTATATTTTTTTAAAAAAAAAATTGTTGTTTTTTTTATAGAAGAAGAAAACAAAAAATATATACACATATATACAACAAGGTTCCCGCCAAACTCAAGCTTGGCCTTACACAAGCCAAAGGTTAGCACCAACCATTCAAAAATCTTATCGTGGTAATGGTCGAGTTGGTGAAAGAATAGAGTGAAAAGAAAAGAAAGGAGAAGCACACGAGACCGTGTGGAGGTAGAAACGGGATACGGTCTCGGTGGGGGAGAAGAGGGGCGGAAAAAAGAAAGAAGGGTAGCACGATCTTGAGGGTGTAAATTGACTGAATAAATTAGCACAATTTGTGATGACCGATGTGTTAAAAGCGATTGTGTTAATCTATCAACCCGTCGAGAAATGGGGTCAAATCCTTCAAGATTCGCAAGAAAGCATGGGTACGCCGAACTTGGTATAGGAGATGAAAGCGTAAGGGTCACTTGCACGGTCGGAACGATAGGAAGGACGAAAGGGAGTGAATATGGGATAGTGTTATTCTCACCCAGGTAATCTGTCGCGAACTTGAAGGATTCCATCAATGGTTCGAAACAACTGTAAGCAACTGAGTCTGATGGTTCGACTAACTCATCTGAAAATGTAAAGGACTCAAACTCGGGCGGTGAGTCATCAACATCGTCCGAAAAAGTAAAACACTCGTACGTGTTATCGGCTGTGAGAACTGTGTCAGATTCAAAGAGAAATTTTTCAAACTCACAGTCTTCAAGCGTGATATTGTGCGTGGTCGGAACGATGGAAAGGAGGGAGAGTGATTTAGTTAAAGGTTCAAGAGGATGAATTGGAAAATCCGACACATCAAACAAAAATGGTTCAACCTCAATATTATCCTCACTACTCTCCTCAATACTATCCTCATAACTCTCCTCAATATTTATCTCAGCTATGCCATTATCATCAAAATCAAGACGCATACGAAGTTCGGGAGAAACATTTAATGACTCGGGATGATGAATTGGACATAAAATTTCAATCAAATCTATCGGTTCATCATCCAAAATATTCCCGGCGTCTATATCCTCAATCAAGCAAAAATTAATATTTTCTGACACCTCATCAAAAGCATGGATATTTTTCGGTTTGGGTTCTAGAGTGAAGGTGTAAAGATCGAAAGGATTAAATGTGGTTTCACTCGAAAGGGGTTCTTCACAATTTGGCAAATCAAGCACTACAAAATCACACAACTCATTTTTATCCTTAACTGATGAATCATTTGGGACAATCGATGGAAAACCGGAGTTGTGGGATTCATTTGGGTAAGGGTAGGTTTGATTTGGAAACCCTCTCAAATTCGCACTCTGTCCAACCTCCTCCTTATACATTGAAAAATTTGAAGCTAGCGGGAAACTAGCGACCGGTTCACTAGGTTGCATAAGGGCGGCCATGGACGCTTCCACATTCCTAGTCATTTTGTTTGTTGTTGCAATATAAGCTGCCAACGACTGTTCCAAACTAGACATGGGTGGTGAAGGGGTTTCGGGAAAAGATTCGAAATTGTTTGGATACGTGAAACTCCCAAAAGGCTGTGTAGAAACATGGTCTAGTGAAGGTGGGAAAGTCAGGTAGGACTGGTAGGAAGTGGATGGTTGGACAGGATTAGGATCGACATGTGGATGAAAAGGTAGATGGACTTGTTGATTCCTAGAACTAGATGAGGGGAGAGGGGTGAAAGATCGGCTACGAGATTGAGCGATATGCTCAGCAATGGACATCGGTTTAGGAGTTACAGCAGGACTCGAAAAAGTGGCATCAACATACGAAGGTGGTGAAGGTTGACATGGTTGACACAAAGTGGGTTGCAAAGTCAAACTGTTTCTCCTAGACGCTTCTATTTGATCTTTCAAAGAAATTTTGGGCACGGAGGGATCTTCCTTAAATCGACCGAAACAATTGACGTACGAAGCAAAGTTAGGTTCGGGATACCAAAGTTTGGCAAGAGATTTATGATGTGGGGTACCCATGAGAAAAGAAAGAAGATTTGAGTGCACGGATTTCTTAGCGACAAAAGTTATAAGTTTTTTTTTTAAAAAAATATTTCCTCTTATTATTTTTTTAATATATTTTTTGCACAAATTTTCGATAAAGGGCTTAGACACAAAATGCAATCAACCAGAAATGCACAATCAGTCCTAGATCCAGGGTCACCTAGGTCAGCTAGACAGCTCCTAACTGTTCCAAAGGGCTAGAAATAGGACCTCAAACCGCCTCTTCACCGCCAATTGCTGCTAGGTAAGTGCCAGGTGAGTGGGAGGCTCCCCGCTACAAGTAGCGGTTCTAATTAGTAACCACTTACCTTAGACACACTTGCCTAGACACCGCAAAGTCAAGTTAGGATTAACGGCCGATGCCTATAACTAGTCCTATGTCCTATTGAGCTCGAAGTCCTTAGGGCTGGGTCTAGTATGTTTTAATTAAAGATTGGTCAATGCAAATGCTTTATGTGATTTCTGGGGTCCTGGGAAAGGTGATGAAATCCCCACCCAATCTGAATTGGTCTCAATCCCCTTAAAGTCCGATTAAAGATATGCAAAACAGTAAATCACTTGCAATCAAAGATTTTTATTTTATGCGCGGCGCAAAGAATCCTGCACAAGATTTGTTATTTGGAAGGGAAAAGATTTTTATAGGGCACGGAATCCAGCAGGAATTTTCAGAAAAGATATATCAAGATTTACAGAGAAGAAACAGAGGAGCTTACAGTGCAAATTTCGACAGGTGTCGCCGCCAAATCGCAGCCTTTCCGCGGCCAAATGGGGGGTCCCACCGCGGTTCCACGGTTCTCTAGCCGGCACGATTCGCAAAAAATTTCTCTCGTGCTGAGTCATCGAGGTGGCCGCGGTTCCGCGGTATAAAGTAGGTTGTGGCGGCGGAAACGCGGCACGATGGGGGGTTCAAATCTCCAGAAAAATTCTACTGTTCCGTTTTGGAAATCTCTCTCTGTTCTGATCTGTTGTTTTCTGTTTCGCTTTCTGCAGATTTTCAGATCCGAATTTGTATATAGATCCTGCAAAATTCAAACAACAAAGTACGCTTTCCAAAAATAACAAATGATATATTTTTATATTTTTTTTTTTGTGATTTTTCAGATTTTTCAGATTTTTTTAATTAAGATTAACCCGAAATTGCAAAAAATAAATAACACGCCATCCCCGGCAACGGCGCCATTTGATTAGAGAGATTTTATCGATCAAAAATATATTACCGCAATCAAGAACGGCGTCGCTATGTAGCTAGCCGGTGAGTACGACTCGGTCCACAAGGATGTTGTAAATTTCCTAGTCGCTCAAACGAGTTAATTCCGATGGGTGCTCGGATTGATTATTAAATCTAAAAACTAAATCTATCTATACTAAGATTATCTAGATCTAAATCTTGCTAGGGTTAGGTTTAGGAATGGTTTGGAAATGTAAATAAATCTCAACGCTTTCTATACCCAAATTAGGATCTAAGAGGAGTTACGGTAATTATCAATAAAGGGGATTAGATCCATTCGGGAAGGTTTTCCTTCCTCTAGGTTCTTTTCCTTCCTTTAAAGATCCTTACCCTAACCTCCATGGAAAACGCGCGCAACCGGGATTTTCGTAAAACCCGACTTCTCCCCGTAGATATAAATCTACCCACCTTGCTTTTCGTATTCCGATGCTGATGTCGCCATCTCAATCTTCAACGCCTCGACGTCACGTGGGGTACCTACAAGGATATCACAAACGCTAAAGCACATGAAAACCATGTCGGAAACTAAAACGGTACACGCTACGCCCATAGGTAAAAACCTATATCCTCGCATGCAAACACATCCAATAATCCTTTGTCGTTGGCGTTCAAACGCCACCCGACAGAAACGAATCACCAAATACTAAAACCCATGTTAAAACAAGTCGTAAATCATGCGCCAACTCAAGAAAATCAACCCAGATTTTACTCTAACTGGAATCAGTCAAAACTGCACATACCCAGGGTCAAGTCTACACGAAATAGGGCCACAGGAAAAAAACGAGGGGGTCCAACCTACTATTGCCGTAATTTACGGCCATAGGGATTAAAGCTGCGGCCACAACAAGGGATTAGGGGCCAGGGTTTTGTGGGATGGTTCCAGTGTGCTTGCACAGCATACTGCCAAGTCAATTTTGTTTTAGGGGTCCCGGGGCGATAGCAGATTCCAGAAAGGTCAAAAAGTTGACAAAATCGCTAAATTACGCCAAGTCGAACAAATCTAGTATTTTGGTGAAATCTGGAACAAATCTTGGTTAAACTGGTCTTAACAGCACCTAGTAAGGCTATACTAACATTCAAAACTATCACTTGGCCAAATCTCACTCAAATCACCTAAAACTAGCACTAGATCAAAATAATAGCACTTAATTTCAGCTAAATAACCATGATCAAGAAAGAAGGAGTTGGGTTGCGATATTACACCTCAAGGGATCTTAGGATAGGAGAAGAGAAGAAGGAGGTGAAGAGGAGTGTGTGATTGCTGGTGGAGTGCTATTTCTACAGCTGAGCTGCTGCTTGTGGCTGCTCTCTTGTTGCTACAGCTGTTGTTTGGCTGATGTTGCTGCTTGCAAATTGTTTTCTTGTTGTTGTTGCAGCAGCAACTGCTGTTGTTTTTGGTGTTAAGGGCTGATGTTGTTGTGTTGAGGGCTGATGTTGTTGTGTTGAGGGTTGATGTTGTGTTGGCTGATTGGCTGATGTTGTGTTGGGGCTGATGTTGTGTTGGCTGATTGGCTGATGTTGTGTTGGCTGATGTTGTGTTGGGGCTGATGTTGTGTTGATGTTGTAAGTCCACGTTACCTCTCCCGGTTCTTTCGGGCTTACGGAAATGGTGAAAAATGATTTTTAGGGTTTGGGTAACATGGACTACGAAAACGGATCTTTGCTAAATTACACACTAGCAACCTAACTAGAGAGTTGTCTACTCGATTAGGGGTTATACCTCAACTTGAACTCCTTCTTCTTGACTCTTGATGGTGGTCGGATGGTGCTTTCCTCGTCGCCTACTATTGTCAAAGATGGATCCACCTGAGGGTTTCTTCCTTGAGCTCCTTTCTCGAACTTTGAGAGAACTAAGATCTTTGGTTTGCTAGACCTTTAACCTTAGAGAGAATAGAGAGTAGCTTTGGGTGTTTTATCTTCAAGGAGATCTTTCTCAACACATGAGAATTGTTTTCCTTGAACTAGAGGAGGAAGAAGAAGAATAGAGGAGAGAGAATGGTTATGATAGAATGAGATGGTTTTTTACAACCATAACATAATAAGTGAATTATCTAATAATAATATTAATCCAAAAATGAAAAAGGTGATGGTTGGTTTGATGAGTGTAACGTTTTGAAAATCGTTTCGGTGAAATTTCGAAAAAACGGTAAAATAAGGGGGTTTTCTGTAAAAAGTCAAAATGCAAATATCTTTATTATAAAATTAAATATACATATTCTAGCTATGTAATTGCTAGAATTTGGTGTTTATTGAGTCACTGGTGAAATTTCAAATTTTCTGAAATTTTTTCCGAAATTAATTATTTTAATATTATTTTAAGCCGTCACTAATACATTTAATTAGGGAAAATTACAAATTGGAATGAGTTGAAACAAATTGTGTGCAACATAAAACATTAAATAAAATTTTATCATGTGGTTTTTTAAATGAAATCGTTTGCCAAAACGGTTTAGAAAATATCGAAGAAATAGGCTTTTTCCGGTGAATTTATTGTTAACGGGAATCGGGGTAATACATTTATCTTTTTCCCTAACCCACACACCCACACCTCACCCTCTCTCCCTCTCCCCATGTGGCCGGCCCCACCACGACAGCCCTCCCCCTCTCTCTCTCTCTCTCCAATCACCAAGAAAAGAAAAGAAAAGAAAGGAAAATGATAGAAAATGGTGGACTTTGACTTTTCCACTTTCTCTACCTCACTCTCTCTCCTCTCTCACCCATTCCCCACCCCCATGCTGGCCGAGACCCAATCATTTTCAGCAGCCCTCCCCTCTCATTCCTCATCTCATCTCTTCTCAAAAAAAATTCACAAAAAAATTCATGAAAAATCAACAAAAACTCAAAACCGAAATCCAACTCCTACCCATTATTTATTTGCCTATCTAGCATGGATTTTGGGAGCAAGAGAGCAATTTAGAAGGCTATGTGTGCTTGTGGGATCTTCAAATTGATTGGGTATAAATTCTAACCCTTTGTTTAATTATTGTTAAATACTTTAAATCAAACATAATTAGTTAATGTTATGGGATTAATTGAATAATTGGAAAATCTAGTAAGGGTTTGTGATTTGCAATTAGGGTTCTTATCATGTAATCATGGTTGCAAAGTGTAAATTATCATCTTAAGGAAATTAAAACTTAATCTTTTTGATAATATGTATTGTTAGATGTAAAATGTCCAAATTAAGTTTCTTTTTTTTTTATATCTAAACTAGGTTTTTAGAAATTATTGAAAATGTGAAATTTAAAATCTAGTTAGGATTTTTATAAATTGATTATGATTTTAATATGGAGATTAACATGTTAATAGAATGCTAAAACTAATCTAGTAGCTAGTTTGCAATTTGTTAATTTAAATTTGTAATAATTATATATATTGCAAACTAGGTTTTTAAAATATATATATTTTGGTGAGATAAAATTTCAATTAGTTTTTCATGACATCATTAACATTATAATGAGTGGTTTAAAATCTTAGGTTATGCAAAACTAAGATTAATGGTTGAATTGTGAATTTTTCTTTAAAAGGTGTTAAAAATTGATATTTTTGCAAACTAGGATTTTGGAATTTATGCAAATTGATAAGAATAAATTATAGAAATGGTTTGTATGAATTAGTTATGATATTTAGTGGATATTGTGGCCGCTAGTTTTGTTTAAAACATCTAGTTTTGTACTAAAACGGGAAATTTTGCTTGCTAGTTTTTCGGAAAAACGGCTTTTAAAGTGAATTTGGGGTTTTTGTGAGTTTTAACCTATTTTATATTAAAATTAGTGTTCGTGAATGTGCAAATGAGTGTATTTGGGTTTTTTCTCGATGGTCTGGCGCTTGTACGCCGATGTCGAGAGTTTTTGGGTTGATTTGTGGAAGCAACCATAGGTTTTGACCTATGTGGGATTCGTGTGTCGTTTTGGTCATGAGTCGGATTTTAATGCGATGCGGTGCGTTATGATATGTAGGTACCCCCATGTGGACTTCGAGACGGCAAGCAAGCGCATGGCGACGTCGGCACCGGCGAGCGAGGACCAGGTGAGTAGATTTATATCTACGGGGAGAAGTCGGGTGGATAGCGTATAGCACCCCCGCAGTCTGTGGTGGTGTATACGGATGTGTATACACACCAACAATTATTATATGTTATTTGGGATTAATAACGATGTTAGGATGGATATTGGTGTGTTGGATTACTTTAGTGTTGCGAACCCTGGGGCAGTGTTGCACTACACATACACACATACATACACACATACATACTTGCATACATTCCTATTTATATGTGCTCCTGGGACTCTTTATAGCTATGTGTTCACATGGGTATGGGACTATGTGTTCACATACGGATATGAGGACGATACTTGCGATTGAGCTGAGTCGATGAGATTTGTTTTGTGGTTGTGATATCGGTTTGTACGAGACTGTCGATTAGTAGTCAGATCATGACTATATTGATCATATTAGTATTGTACTAGACATAGGTCAGTACCCTGGACTATGATCTTGGATAAAGAGGATACCAGATGAATAGTGTGATGAATAAGATATTAACCCGTACCCAGATTTGGGGATGCCGTACGACGGATTTACGTACGAGCTATATTTTGATGATTGATCCGCACTCTTGACTTGGGATGTCTGATTATAGATATGGTATCGGATATGATATTATTGAGGCGGGATCACCGACTAATATATATACAGGTATGTATATGTATCGACTCAGATGTTAGGCGATTTCCTTACCTGTAGTCCAGCTGGTTAGCTTAGCACTTTAGTTTAGTTTAGTAGTTAGATTAGATTCGATTCTTACCTATTTCAAAAACTAACGAATCGTGGGTATTTTAAAAGACAGCCCAAGGGATCCTACGGATATTTCAAAAGACGTATCTTTTCATAAAAACACCGTAGCCCCTATTTTCAAAACCCCATTATTCGTGTTATTTCAAAAGGCACCATTTGTAGGACTTATATTAGGTTAATGCAGATTAGTTATAGTTGCGTCTAGTATTCAGCTCCCGCTCATTATTGTGGTTCGCTTCGCATCGCATGCTTATATTATGTTTCATACTCCATTATTGATATCATGCTGTTAGGACACCAGCACCATTACCGATGATGCGTATGTACCACGTACACTTACTTGCCGGCTCACACACATCATCATCGGTAATTGCCATGTCACGTACACCTTAGAAAATATTATTGCTTGACATAGCCTGTTAGCTAATAGTTTAGACATTGTAGTTATTACCTGCTACTTCATGCATACTGTTATTCATTGTTATGCCGCATTCATGGATTCTCATGCATATATTCACTATTTTACTTGTTATTGAGGTTTTGGATTCGGATTTCCATGAGATTTTCTGGATTTGGAGGAAAACCGCAAAAACTTATATAAACTGATTTCCCTCTTTTTAAATAAAAAAAGTGCGGTTTTTCCCATGATGTATGAGTCGTCCACCATGAGTTTGCTGATGGATTTCGAGACCCGATTCGAGGAGACGGATGAACCGTTTCGGGTACATGGTGGACCCGGTAAGGTACCTCGGGGCAAGAAGCGCGTGATGATGACGATGTGAGCCTGGCAGGGGAGCACTACCTACCGGTGATTTTACCCGACGCGTCGGATATCCGGAGGATACCGTCGTGGTCTTGAGATGGATGGTAGGGGCCGGTCTGGACTGACGGCGCCCTAGATATTGAGACAGTGATATTGAGATTTCGAGATATTGAGGTACAGAGACTGTGATACAGAGATATCGAGATATTGGGATTACGTTTTGTGCCGATGCTAGGCACTGTTTTATGCTGATTTCATTATGATACCTCATTTTAAAAACACAAAGGAAATCTCACTAAATTATGAAAACAGTTCTTCATTTACATGTATTCTGTTTTCATGCATTCATACCTTATTCATATGATATATTGCTACCTGAGGCACTGACACGGGCACATGAGATTACACTCGGGTTAGATATCTACCCTAGCCTTGTTATAGGTTGCATGTTATTCTTATATTTGAGGATATATTATGATCATTGACCTAGGATTGCGTTATTTATGCGATTTCTTTTCGTAGATGTTTTTCTATTCACGAGTTGGCAACTCACCCCCGTTGTGCCCAGTTTCTTGCAGGTTTGCCGTACAGGTTTCATTACGGCTTTACGGGCATAGTTTTCTTCGGGTGATTTGCTAGTAGGTCGGTTTACTTGTATCGTACCCCCATTATATATCTTGTATATCATTATTCTGTTGTATCTAGAAGTTCCATCAACCAAATATGTATTTATTTGAGATAGAGGCCTGTGATGTTTACTCTTTCGACCTTAGAGTCGCGCGTTGTATTTTTGTGGATTTCTTGTTGTTTTGAGTTTCTTTTTGAGTTTTGATCTTCGCCCTTGGCGTTGTATATTATATTGCTTGTGTGGTTGTGGCCGTCGATTGACGAAGAGCTAGCTCCCGCTTGGGGATGCCTTTTTTTGATTTCGTATACTATTCATATTGTATCCCGTTTGGGGGGCAGTATTTACAAAGGAGACTCTGCCGAAATTTTCAGAAAACACTTGATGTTTTTAAAAACCGCATAATTCGGCTTATGCTATTAAAACTACTTGTTTTAAATTGGTTTTCCTTCACTCTACTACTTTTCTTGGTTTGGATTTCTGGGGTCTCGGTTTACTTAGATTACGTACGCCTCGAGACGTTCGTAGTTTAAGTGCCGGTCTTGTTCCGTACTCTCGGGACGTGACAAAGTTGGTATCAGAGCGTTAGGTTTTACCCTCAGAGCGTAGGATGACCCTTGGTTGATGGAATAGGTGTAAGTCTACGTTAGCGCCCCGGCCGTCTACAGACGGCAAATGCGGAACAAAAACTTTTAAACTGGCGCAATCGTATACTTTAACCCGGATCTGCCATTATTGCTAAACTAACAAACTGTAAAGAGTGTAGAAAGGTTATACCGAACGATCCGAGTCCTTCATTCTTCAACCATCATCCCACGCTCCGTTGCGGCTGCTCCGATCTCGTCGATCTCCGATCTGCTCGTCCAGGTGGCACCACATCACTGATTCTTTAAAGGGGCTCCTGCCTTTGACTCGAGGCAACTCGGTCGTCAAGTTTGCTAAAAGAGACGACCAAGATTGATGTAGAGAATGAGTAGATGACTTTGTCTCACTTCGTCCAAATCCGTGGACGATCGGTTAATGAAGTTGCCTAGGGAATCGGGTGATGGAATGAAATGAGCTGTGAATTCAATACACCGAAAACTATCATAATCTTTTGCAAATGAAAACTCAAGTATGTATGAGAGAGAGGAGGGGCCGGCCATATATAGGGAGGAGGAGGGTGAGTGTAGGAGCAAAGGGGGGTGAGCATAAGGATAAATATCAACAACAAATATCCTTAAGAAAAACAAAACTCATTAATGAAATGAATGACTCACTAAACCTAGTCATCCATTCATTAATGCAACCAATGAAAACACAACACCATTTAACCTAGTCATCACCTTCTAGAACCTTCTAGAAGCATGACTCACCCTCATCCAAGAAAAGATAAATCCGTCTTTAACCGAATGTTAAAAGACGGCTGATAGAAAACAGGAAACTGGCAACATCCAAAAGTGATCCTGAAACGACTTTCAGGATAACCCCGTAACTGTATAAATATACCCGCATTTGTATTACGACCGAATACAAATGCAACTGAGACAAAGATATTATATCTACTCAATATAATAATCGGATCCGGCTTAAACCAAAGCCGACCAGTATCATCTGCCCGAAAAATAACACGTGCGTAAACGCACGTGCATTTTCCGAACCATGCCATAAACCATACAACCTCTACAACGTTTCGCCCGAACTTGGGAAACTGTCTGTGGGGGACTCTAATGTCTCGTCAGTACCCTGGTAGTGGGTTTAACCACAAACCGTCAGCGGCACTAGCTATGCGTAACGGCTGCCCATGGACTGACCTCAAGGGAGGCCGATGAGCGAACTCATCCGGAAACCCTACTGAGCCTAACAGTGACAATGTATATACAGTCCGGTTCGTTCGTCTATGAGTATCGCATATCTGCCTAGTGGGCTAGTAACGTCAGACCCCCAATAGCAGTATAAGTCGTGTCGGAGTGTAGCCCAATAACACCCTGAGATACTACTGGAGTACCTACCAGTAAATCTCCTGCCATGGCCATGGACTTTGTGTAATGGCTCTCCTAGACACAGCACGACCTCGCCCCCAATACCGGGAGAGACGAATCCCCTGCCGATCCGCTCACGTGCCTCCATATGGCTCGGGACTATACCCAAAAGATACTTGTTTGCACGACTCATTTGAGACGTGGTAGGGTAGAAATCAAAGCACAGTAGGAACTCACACGAGACAAATGACGACCTCAGGTCGATGAACTAACCTGTACACATGTCACCAGGGAACTGCTATCTGACGATAGATATAATACTAACTATCAGATTCCCGGCGAGTCCTGTCCGGTGTACTCATAACCCAATGAGCACCTGTATACATCTTAGGTGATCCAACTGACACCAGTGGCTTATGAGACCGGCCACCGCCCCTCGTCGGGGTCTCGACTGTATACACTAGTCTACTCCGGAGTATCGATGCTCTGTCTCGAAACTCCCACGACTAGGGACCACGATTAAGGATATGCATATAAACTACCCAACTCTCACGTATATGATCGCCATCATACTGTTGGTAGTAAAGAAAGATCCTAAGGGCTCTATCAAAGTGTAACATGTAATCAGTCAACTGAACATGTACACGACTGATAAAGGCAAACCAGATAGAATACTATCATCTTGAGTAAGACTGTCCTACCGGTATAGGTCCTCCGCAATCATTGCAATCACGTACCTGCGATCCAATAATTGACTCTGAGGGCACTATCTCCAACAATCTCCCACTTGCACTCAAGCCTAATTATTGCGATGTCGACTACTCACAGCCCGTGTGAAACCGAACATCCAACTCCTCTACTAATCAGTTTCACAAAGCCCGTTTGTAAAACTATTGTGTTCGAGAAATAGCCTCAGTGAGTGGATCCGCCTAGATGTTTCTTTCTATATCTCTCTTAATCTCAAGTTCGCGGAGAAAGCCATCTCCCGAATTGAGTAATACCCGTCTTAGAATATGTCTGGATATCTGATGGGACCTAGTTCATAAATGAACTCCAAATCCAAACTTCTTAGACTGTATCGATCACCGAACCTAATCAGTATCCGGCACCATGCCACCCACAGTATCCTCTTGGAACACCTGTCCATAATACTGTCCTTCGTCAGAGGGAAAACTATAACTCTGACAATCACTCTGTCAACCATGTCACCTTTGAAGCCTGGAATGATAATCGTCTCCCGAAGGAGGCTGCCGTCATCAAATCCGTAGAACATGTACTTATGTTCTATAACTGCTTCCTTATGTTTCTCCAGGATTGGATTAATACAAACTTATTGCATCTAGTGCAAAAACAACATCTGGTGTGGTACTTGACATCTCATGATTGACTCAATTGCCTAAGCAAGTGATCTGCCAATCATGCACATCCCTCTCCCCTTTAGTCTGTAAGACATCTTTAGAGAGGGTGACTCCATCACCTGCAGGTACACCACCATGCTAAGAGTCATATATTCTAAAAATCATTAGACTACTGTCAAAGTACCCACATTGGGAAACTACCCAAATCCAGATCTAAAACCATAGATCTAGAAACCAGAATGTCAAATATTATATCCATATCCTGTCTGGAGAAACAACTATGTGACGACCACAGTACAACCGATCGTAGTATAGGAATTTTACTTCCTACTCTGTGTATGTCATCCCCCTACTACCTTCTTAACAGATCCATCCTCTATCCTGATTGAAGTCAAACCCATGACTGTCACATCAAAATTAGATGATCTATCTCCGCTATAATTGCTCAAGTCTATAAATAGATATAAGCATCTTGCCCACTATATTTCCGATGCTCCCACTGACTACGACAACCCTCCTACCGGGTCTCATATCCTGGAACAACAGTAGTGTCAAGTCTGGGTAGATAATAACCTCCCTGTCACCGTCCTTGAGGCTACCGGAGTACCTCTCGGGTGTCTGAGGTTACCCACCATATCTGCGGAGTGGCTATTGGAATGTCAAACCTGATTGAATATATAGGTCTTATTAAATTTTCCGTAATCGTTCGCGGTTCTGGAATCACTTCCAGTTCTACCATACTCCCACTACTGTTTTCTGAAAAAGATCCATTTTACTAAAACTGTGGCGAGTCAAGAACAATATCACTATTAATCTTCCAAATGGTAGAATATCAACCCTCGTCATAGCCAGGGTCAACCCACAAACAGCCATTACAGAAACGTGCCCTGAGTTATCCAGAATCTGGTTTTAAGCATAAGCTGGACAACTCCCCGTACCTTAATATCTTTTAAGGTACGAACTATTCTATATCCAATATAGAAACTTTGGCACTTATTTAATTGGAACCGGATTCAAATCATGCAACTGTCTCCAGTGCATATCAACTTAATGGAATGAGGCTAATCAGCATTACTCAACTTAGGAATCCATCCAATTATGAGCAACCTGAAAGAGAAACACGTTTCTCAAAAAATCATCACTATCATCTGAATACCAATCACAAGAATCTACATCTTCGATCTCTTTGAAGAATCCCGATACTTGTGATACCTGGTTCTCTACTTTATTCTTATACCCACAACTTCTCAAAACTTAGACCTCGTATTTCTACGAAGCACTTGTCTAAATACTAGAGAAATCATAAGTAAACAGAACATAGTACGAGGACCTACCCCTTTGTCCTGATGGACACTTGGACAATATACACTACTCTGTATAAGTTCGCTGAGTTGAACAACTCAAAACCTGTGTATCGTAGGTTGAAAACTGTACCCTGGCGATTTCCTCAAATATCACTAATTATAACGAATTCCGATATAGTGAGGATGATCACCAAATTCCCAATAACTTACTCCCACTCATCATCTGTAAAACCATACAGATATGAGAATGAAACCTGGTAAATACATACCCTTGGAGTAAGTATCTAATCGGGAAAACAGTTTTTCTTTAACAATGAACTGAAACATGAAAATGTTTCGTAGGGGATCCTGGTATTCATAGTAATGCCTCTTCCATAATCCAATTCATGACTATAACCGTATATTTCAATGCCATCTCTCCAAATCCCTTTATTTCTCTTTCGTCATTATCTTCTGTACACCATCGTTAGGCTAAATGGTTTTCTTCCTTCCCTACCGTTCGGCACCAGCCTATGGTTTGGAAGAAGACTATCCAGTAAGCATAATAGGTGTACCCTCCTAAACTAAGGAGTACTCGCATCTTGAGAGAAGGTGATGATAAAAGACAACTGAATAATACCTTATTCCTTTAAAGGTGAAATGGGAGTGGCGATGAAGTACGCGGTTTGGTCGTGAATGATAACAGTCGCAGTTTACTTTGCCCTCTTTCTAATCCCTTTATTTTGTCTTTACATATTATCTTCTGCACACCCTACTTAGGCTAATTGGTTTTCTTCATTCCCTACCTTTCGGCACCTGCCTATGGTTTGGAATAAGACTGTCCAATAAGCGTAATAGGTGTACTCTCCTAAACCAAGGAGCCCTTGCAACCTGAGAGAAGGTGATAATAAAAGACAACTGAATAAACCATTTATATTTCTCCTGAACCTGGATCCATCCTCGAAGAAGTCCCTCCGAGTTCGTATATAACCATACGATGGATCTATCCAATGGAAGTGGATATCCGTAGTAAAACGGGTGTTCGGAGAAATGCAAAGGGTAAAAGAAGGAGTGGCAATGACTTATGCAACTTAGACAATCCAAAAGCCAGTATTTTAAGAAGGTTCGGTCAACCTGGTCACTGAGTCATAGTCTAGGGTCGGTCTAAGGTCACTGCCAAAGAGAGAGAGAAAAGAAACACTCTGCGTGCACTCTAACCTAGATAAGAATGGTTATCACTTTATCTAATCCGGAAACCTCCCACTGTACTGTCAAATTCTCCTCCAAACCTAAAAGAAGAATCAATCGGGATCACCCGAAGAGTAAACCAACTCATCAGTGGGAATCGGGATCCAACTCTCATCGCATGATAGCGTGACGGAATCCACTCGCGTTATCACACTCCAGAAGGTATGCGCATGCCTGGAAAGTTTCAGTTTCTTTAGAAACTCCCGATATGATTTTTACCCCATGTTCTTATGACCTTGACGAAAGCCAACAAATCATAAGTCACATGTCAAGTTCTGCCCGTCATTATCTTGTTAATTCGAACCCACCCGTACATACCCTTGACGAAAGCCAACAAGGCAATAAGACTGTCCCAAACCAACACATCTATTTATGCAACAAATGAATACCCCAGCAACTACCAAACACTTTTCCTTGACGAAAGCCAACAAACATAGCTTGAATATTACAGACCATCCATAAGAAACGACGGAGGGCTACGGCTGGATTTTGGCGAAAAACCTTTAACGTAATGAACTTGATCTCGTTGAAGGAACCTGATAGCTTTTTATAAATATAGTGGCGAAAACCTTTGCTAAAGAGGTCACTCCCGGTGAAGGGATCTCGGCTCTTTCCTCGTGGAATGAGGTGCAGGATATTCCACTGAATACCGTGATGCAAAGCAACATGCAATCGACTATAGTGAAGTTATTACCCTGACGCAAACTTCTGCCCAAGGGGTCAGTCCCGGTGAAGGGATATCGGCCCTTGCCCCGTCGAATGAGGTGCAGGATATTCCAACCGAATACCACTATGCATAACAAAAGGAAACATCTTTGTAATAATACTTTTTAAATTGTTCCAACAACAGTAAACAGGTTTGTTTTACTTTGCATTGATCAGAATCAACGCAGTCCCATCAACTAATCACACCAGAAAAGAACGAAAATAAAATATACGTATATGCCATCCGCATTCGTCACTGGGTCCCGTCATCACCCGTTAGGTTACTTAACTAACGACAGAGCGGGGACTGGACTAGCGCGGGTGTAAAACATATACAACATCTAATAGTATATAAACCAATATACAGTAATTGCTCCAGGCGTGATAATATGCAACATTACAGAAAAGTAATAAGCATCACAGAACAATAAAGATAATCTGGGATCCCCGAGTTTGACAGAGCCGCTGCTGAAACCCGACGTTCCCCTGTCGTGTGGATAGCCTGTGCAATGAAACCTAGACCCCTACGGGTGCGGCAAGTTACCCGCCATAACCTGAAGCGAGGCAGCCCCTTACAGCATAGTGAATGGACCACCCAGCACTTCACGGAATCCGGTAATCTTGGGCACCCCTCCTTGGGTCAACCTGTACCCCCTACGAGTGCGGCGAATAGTCTGCCAATTCTAGAGTGGGGCCCCTCTGCCTCTCAAAGCCATGAGATGCGGACCCGTTGCCCCCAAGAACCCGGCTATCCGTGCACTCCGTCGCGGGGCAAAACCTAGTACAGTAATGAAAAATAGTACAACAGGTACATCGACCGCAACATGGTCGTGCCCCAAAAGAATATTATACAACAGGCAGTGACGGCAGTCCACATGTTGGACGCTCGCCCCGCAATATCAAATGTACAAATAAACTCAAACTGTACTACCATTGCACACTGCTATCCACCACAACAAATCCGCAACATCACAGCACAACACAGAACATCAACGCGAATGTCATGTTCGCAAACCCGTCTAAAAGAACTATAGCAATCGGACGCGGTTTACCGATCTAATGACATTCCCGGTCGGAGATATAATGTAAGCACTGTAAACTAACGTGTTTAAATTTCGATCGACTAAATATCACAAAGTGGGCCCCACGCAAATCCGCTGAACAGTAATAAAATCTGGGCCCAAAAGATATAAACCAAAAACCCCAAATTCCAGAGAAGAATACACTGTGCAAATTTGGGGGCTTGATCGCTCAGAACGGCCGCGGATGCGCGGCCAAACCATGGGTTTGGCCGCATTTCCGCGGCAGTCTTGTCGATTCACGTGGACAAATTTGTACGGCGTTCTTATAAAACCCTGCACAGTTTTCTGAGATATGTAGAATAATTTTAAGACATCATTTAAAATCTATAGAAACTGTGAAATTGAAAAAATACGGTTTTTGATTTCCGGTTCGATCGATGTTTTAAACACGTTAGCACAAGTTAGTATAACAAAATGGTGAGGCTCTGATACCACTGTAAGTCTAAGTTAGCGCCCCGGCCGTCTACAGACGGCAAATGCGGAACAAAAACTTTTAAACTGGCGCTATTGTATACTTTAACCCGGATCTGCCATTATTGCGAAACTAACAAACTGTAAAGAGTGTAGAAAGGTTATACCGAACGATCCGAGTCCTTCGTTCTTCAACCATCATCCCACGCTCCGTTGCGGCTGCTCCGATCTCGTCGATCTCCGATCTGCTCGTCCAGGTGGCACTACGTCACTGATTCTTTAAACGGGCTCCCGCCTCTGACTCGAGGCAACTCGGTCGTCAAGTTTGCTAAAAGAGACGACCAAGATTGATGTAGAGAATGAGTAGATGACTTTGTCTCACTTCGTCCAAATCCGTGGACGATCGGTTAATGAAGTTGCCGAGGGAATCGGGTGATGGAATGAAATGAGCTGTGAATTCCATACACCGAAAACTATCATAATCTTTTGCAAATGAAAACTCAAGTAAGTATGAGAGAGAGGAGGGGCCGGCCATATATAGGGAGGAGGCGGGTGAGTGTAGGAGCAAAGGGGGGTGAGCATTAGGATAAATATCAACAACAAATATCCTTAAGCAAAACAAAACTAATTAATGAAATGAATGACTCACTAAACCTAGTCATCCATTCATTAATGCAACCAATGAAAACAAAACACCATTTAACCTAGTCATCACCTTCTAGAACCTTCTAGAAGCATGACTCACCCTCATCCAAGAAAAGATAAATCCGTCTTTAACCGAATGTTAAAAGACGGCTGATAGAAAACAGGAAACTGGCAACTTCCAAAAGTGATCCTGAAACGACTTTCAGGATAACCCCGTAACTGTATAAATATACCCGCATTTGTTTTACGACCGAATACAAATTCAACTGAGACAAAGATATTATATCTACTCAATATAATACTCGGATCCGGCTTAAACCAAAGCCGACCAGTATCATCTGCCCGAAAAATAACACGTGCGTAAACGCACGTGCATTTTCCGAACCCTGCCATAAAACCATACGGCCTCTACAACGTTTCGCCCGAACTTGGGAAACTGTCTGTGGGGGACTCTAATGACTCATCAGTACCCTGGTAGTGGGTTTAACCATAAACCGTCAGCGGCACTAGCTATGCGTAACGGCTGCCCATGGACTGACCTCAAGGAAGGCCGATGAGCGAACTTATCCGGAAACCCTACTGAGCCTAACAGTGACAATGTATATACAGTCCGGTCCGTTCGTCTATAAGTATCGCATATCTGCCTAGGGGGCTAGTAACGTCAGACCCCCAATAGCTGTATAAGTCGTGTCGGAGTGTAGCCCAATAACACCCTGAGATACTACTGGAGTACCTACCAGTAAATCTCCTGCCATGGCCATGGACTTTGTGTAATGGCTCTCCTAGACACAGCACGACCTCGCCCCCAGTACCGGGAGAGACGAATCCCCTTCCGATCCGCTCACGTGCCTCCATATGGCTCGGGACTGTACCCAAAAGCTACCTGTTTGCACGACTCCTTTAAGCCGTGGTAGGGTAGAAATCAAAGCACAGTGGGAACTCACACGAGACAAATGACGACCTCAGGTCGATGAACTAACCTGTATACATGTCACCAGGGAACTGCTATCTGACGATAGATATAATACTAACTAGCAGAGTCCCGGCGAGTCCTGTCCGGTGTACTCATAACCCAATGAGCAGCTGTATACATCTTAGGTGATCCAACTGACACCAGTGGCTTGTGAGACCGGCCACCGCCCCTCGTCGGGGTCTCGACTGTACACACTAGTCTACTCCGGAGTATCGATGCCCTGTCTCGAAACTCCCACGACTAGGGACCACAATTAAGGATATGCATATAAACTACCCAACTCTCACGTATATGATCGCCATCATACTGTTGGTAGTAAAGCAAGATCCTAAGGGCTCTATCAAAGTGTAACATGTAATCAGTCACCTGAACATGTACACGACTGATAAAGGCAAACCAGATAGCATACTATCATCTTGAGTAAGACTGTACTACCGGTATAGGTCCTCCACAATCATTGCAATCACGTACCTGCGATCCAATAATTGACTCTGAGGGCACAATCTCCAACAATAGGTGACTAAAGTAGAGTGACATACCATAGGTATGTTCTGCGGCATATTTACGATACGCTACTCCACTTAAGAAGCCTTAGGATGTACATTTCTTTGCTCAGTATTATATTCATTCCGATCTAGCCTCATCAGTACCAGTTATGGTTTTGCTGCCACGGTTACGGGCAGGGAGAGCTACAGCTAGAGTTGCGGTCAGCACGAATTCGTCACGAACGAGGACTGACCAGGGAGAAATCCCGGCGACACACGATTGCGGAGATTTGTTTTTTTTTACTGTGTTTCCGCGCCACGAGCGTTTGGCGGATCGCCTTTATGAGGTTACTCGGATGTTCTGATCGACACTGGAGGATTGAGCCAATGATAGAGGCCAGCCAGATTGAGTTGCTCATGAATAGGTCACTATCGGTGAAGGGATCTCGGCTCTTTCCTTGTCGAATGGGGTGCAGGATATTCCAAACTGAATACCACGATGCAAAGCAAAAGAATCGGTTATAATAAAGTTATTATGATGATGCAAACTATTGCCCAACGGGTCACTCCCGATGAATGGATCTCGGCCCTTGCCTCGTCGAATGAGGTGCAGGATATTCCCAATCGAATACCACTGTGCAAAGCAAAAGAAAACGTCTGTAATATCATTTTTAAAATTGGTTCCAACAACATCAAATAGGTTTATTTTATCCTTGCATTGATCAGAATCAACGCAGTCCCATCAATTAATCACACCAGAAAAGAACGAAAATATATGATGTACGGATATGCCATCCACATTCGCCACTGGGTCCCGTCATCACCCGTTAGGTTACTTAACTAACGACAGAGCGGGGACTGCACTAGCGCGAGTGCAAAACATATACACCATCTACTAGTATATATATAAATATATATAACAATAATCCTAGGCATGATATAAAGCAATATCACAGAAGCAACACAGAATGGTGGATAATCTTGGAGCCCCGGGTTTCACTTGAGCCGCAAGTAAGACCCGATGTTCCCCTGTCGTGTGGATAGCCTGTGCAATAAAACTTGGACCCCTACGAGAGCGGCAAGTTACTCGCCAATCCTAGAAGTGAGGCAACCCCCTTCAACAACGTGAATGGGCCACCCAGCACTTTACAGAATCCGGTAACTTGGGAATCTCTCCGTGGGTCAACTTATACCCCCTACTAGTGCGGCGAATAGCCCGTCAACTCTAGAGTAAGGTCCCCTCTGTCTCAACGCAATGAGATGCGGACCCGTTGCCTTCTAGAACCCGGCTATTCGTGCACTCCACCGCGGGGCGATCCTAGTACAGAAAAGAAAATAATATAAAAGGGTGACATCGACCTCAACCCGGTCGTGCCCTAAACAAATAATATACAAACTGGCAGAGACGACAGTCCACATGTCGGACGCTCGCCCCGCAATATCAAATGTACAAATGAAACTAAACACTACTACCATTGCACCCAAGCTATCCACCATGACGATCCATCTACAATACAGCACAACACAGAACATCAACGTGAATGTCACGTTCGCATACCCGTCTAAAAGAACATATAGCAATTAGATGAGTTGTACCGCTCGAATGACATTCACGGTCGCAGATAGTAATGCATGTACTATAAACATTTAAACAGTGTTAAATTATCGACTTCGAAACACCCCGAATTGCCCCTGAACAATAGATAACAAAATATCCAAACTAGGCAAAACAAACAATACCACTGCACCAATATTCCGGAGACTAGACCACCTTACAAAATTCAAGTCCAAACTCCACTAAAAAACCGGCCTCACCCATTTTTTCGCAAATCTAACTGGGTCAAATCTGGCGAATGGGGCTCGTTTTTGTAGGGTGTTCTAGTTGTCATCAAAGTGGTCTTATGCAGTTGCTTAAAATATTTTTTAAGACTTTGAAAAATCGACAGAGACTGTAATGTGCAGTGTGCTGTTTCGGGGTTGTTTCTGTTTCGATACTTTAACATTGTCTAAAACTGCTAGTAAGGGGTGTACGGGTTGGCTCTGATACCATGTTGGGTTACGGCACCGCCCCGGCCACCAAAACGTGGCCTAATGCGGAACAAAATATTTCTAAACTGGCGCTACCATTACCCGATGCTCGGATCTACCCTAAACCATATAGTAGAAAGCAATATAATGAGTTAGGAATGGTTATACCGAGTTGATCCGTGTCCTTCGGTCTTCAACCTTTATCCCAAGCACCTAGTGATTGTGGATCGAGTTTGGTTGCCGGTTTTCCTCCATCTACGATGATCCACCTAAGGGAAATGGCACAAGCTTCAGCCTCGCCAAGCGAGGCAACCGACGCTCCAAGGTTGCTAGCAATGGAGGGTGGAGGTGTAGGAATGTGTCACTATGTATTTTCTCTCATCACAAATGCTCCATGAGCAACTCAAGAAGATGAAGAAGGAGGTGAGGAAACTTGTGGCAGGAGCAACCATGGAAAAATGGCTAAGTGTTTTCTCCAAGTGAGAATGTGTGATCAAGTGAAGAGAAGCTCAAGTCAAGAAAAAAAAACAATGGATGGCATGCAAAGAATCATGGCAACAATAATTTTCAACCATGAAAATATCTCCCCATTTTTTAATAAACAAATGTGTGCCATGCCTCTCTACATGCTGAAGCCCATGCTCATGCCAACTCACCCTCCACCTCATTTCCAAAATTGATTTTCTAAAATGAAAATCAATTAATGAGGTGGCCATCTTCTAGAAACTATTCCGTATAAATACGGAATACAACCTGGTATACGTATCAAAATACATATACGCGTATTCGTACAAAAATACGAATAGCCAAGAGAGAAAATGAATAGTTAACTATAATACTAGAATACATATATATAAATACATATATAAATTATTAAATCAAAACTTCATTTAATAATCCGGATTAATCCTTAGCCGCTAGTTTTATCAATCGTCCGATTAAAATCTGCGCAGCCTATACACATATTTAATCGGACACCTGTATGTACCAACACACGTCATCTACACCATATCGCCTGAACCGTGAAAACCCTCTGTGTGGGACTCTAAAGACTCATCAATCCGCTGGCAGTGGGTTTAACTACAAGCACGTCAGCGACACTAGCTGTACGTAACGGTTACCCAGGTATTGAGCGAAAGGAAGGCAGACGAGCAAACTCATCTAAACCCCTACTGAGCCTGACAGAGACAATATCCGTACAGTCCGGTCTGTTCATCTAAGAGTATTGCATATTGAGTCTAGGGGGTGGATAAAGTCAGACCACTAACAACGCGATAATTCGTGTCATTCTGTAACCCATCACCACCTGAGAAACTATCGATCCTGGAACGGTAATTCTCGATTACCCCGGCCGAGCATTTCTGGTGATGGCCACCCATGCACTGCGAGACATCAACCTCCAATACCGGGAGAGACAAATCCAGACGATCCGCTCACTGCCTCCATGTGGCTCGGGACTGTACCCAACTAAAACCTGTTTGCACGAATCCTTTGAGCCGTAGTATGGTAGTAATCAAAGCACAGTGGGAACTCACAGGAGACAAATAACGATCTCAGGTCGACAGACTAATCTGTACACATGTCACCTGGGAACTGCTATCTGACAATAGGTATAATACCAACTAGCATGTTCCCGGCGAGTCCGTCCAGTGTACACATAGTGCAATGAGCACCTGTATACTATCTTAGGTGAACAAACTAACACCAATGGCTTGTGAGACCTTGCCACCTCCCCTCGTCAGGGTCTCGATCAGTATACACCAGTCTATACTGGAGTATCGATACCCAGTCTCGATACTCCCACGACTAGGGACATTTAAGGATGTACTTATAGACCACTCAGCTCTCACATATATGATCGCCATCATAATGCCGGTAGTCAAGCAAGAATCCTATGGGCTCTATCAACATGTGATAATGATGATAAAGACAAACCAGATATCATACTATCATCTCCAGTAAGATTGTTCTACCGGTATAGGTCCTCCCTCAATCATCGTAATCACCTGCCTGCGACTGCGATAATTGCCTTGAGGGCACTATAGCCAACAAACCAGTGGGAGCCATCCAGATTAGATAAGATAATAACCAATCTAATCTTGCAAGAGCGCACGCTAAATTGTTTTCTTCTCTCTCTCCAGATAGCGACCATGACATGCCTTAATCAAGATAATATTATGGATGTATTGACCGAACCCGCTTATTATACTGAGCTGGGGAACGTTGGTTCTGCTCTATCATATGGCTGTCATAAGTCTGAGCAAGGAATAGTGGAATGCACGGATTCCCATGCAACCCGAACGAAGAAAGAGCATGCTGATGCATCTTCTTCGGGTGTGTTAGTTATTGAGAACTGTTTCTCAGTCTACTCTACGCCTGGGTATTAGATACCGAATCAGGATGCCATATTTGTTATCAGTTACAAGGGTTAAGAAGAAGTAGAGAACTGGGAAAGGGTGATATGTCCCTCAGAGTGGGAATTGGAGCAATTGTTGCTGCCGAAGTTGTCGGCGGATATAACCTAGTACTGCCAAATAGTAATACATTGATTTTGAACTACTGTTATTACGTAACATCAATGATGTGCAACATAATATCCGTTTCTTTATTAGATAAAAAAGGATATAATTTTTCACTAGAGAAAAATGTTATGAACATTTTCCTAAATCAAGTATTGATTGGGATTGGTACGTTGTGTAATGGTATATACTTTCCAAATCAAAATACAGTTCTCAATATACAAAACACACACAAGAGGAAAAGTTCAGAAATGAACGAAGCTTTCTTGTGGCATTGTAGACTTGGTCATATCAATGCAACAAGACTGGCTAAGTTGCATAAAGATGGGTATTTGAATCCGTTCGAATTTACATCTTATGAAGCGTGCCGGTCATGTCTCAAAGGCAAGATGACCAAAACTCCATTTACGGAACACAGAGAAAGAACTACTGAACTCTTGGGACCGATACATAATGATGTATGCGGTCTTATGTCTACATATGCCAGGAATGGTTTCTCGGAATTCATTATATTCACTAATGATCTCTCAAGATTCGGACACGTGTTCCTGTTAAAACAAAAATCTAATGTTTTTGAGAAATTCATGGAATATAAGAACGAAGTAAAGAACCTGACGGATAAAAGTATTAAAGTCCTTCGATCTGATCGAGAAGGAGAATACTTAAGCACGGAATTCCGAGACTATCTAAAAGAGAATGAGATTCTCTCCCAGCTTACTCCTCCGTATACACCACAGCACAATGGAGTATCAAAGCAAAGGAATCGCACCCTATTAGATATGGTGCACTCTATGATGAGTGTTGCTGAGTTACCTACTTCCTTTTGGAGTTATGCACTTGAGATAGTTGCATACCTATTGAATCAAGTTCCAACAAAATCTGTGCCTAAAACACCATATGAGATATGGAGTGGAAAGAGACCATATTTTAAACGAGTTAAGATATAGGGTTGTTCGGCCTATGTTAAAAAATAGAATCCGTACAAACTCGAAGCACGGTCAGTTCTTTGCAAGTTTGTGGGATATCCAAAGAATTCACATGGATATCTATTCTACCACAGTGAGGAACAAAAGGTGTTTGTTGCTCAACATGCCACTTTTTTAGAAAAGAAATTTCTTGTGAAAGAAATTAGTAGTAATGAGGTAGAACTAGAAGAAATTCCAGCTACACAAACTACAACTGATAATTTGGTAGAACCAGAGGATTCAATAGTCCCCGACGAACCTCAGCCACTCCGCAGATCTATTAGGGTTCTTCATCCACCTGATAGATACTACGGTTTTCTCACTGACGGTGGGAGCGAAGATTGTATCATGGAAGATGATGACCCAACTAGTTTCGAGCAGGCCATCACAAGTGGAGACTCTGTGAAATGGCTGGATGCTATGCGATCTGAGATGGAATCCATGTACACTAACAAAGTATGAACTTTGGAAGTTGCTCCTAAAGGGGTAAAACCCATTGGGAGTAAATGGATCTTTAAGAAGAAACTTGGTGTAGATGGAATGGTTGAGACCTTCAAAGCCTGACTTGTAGCAAAAGGTTTTCGTTAACGACCAGGTGTCGATTATGATGAAACCTTTTCTCCAGTGGTTATGCTTAAGTCCATCAGGATCCTACTTGGCATTGCTGCATACCATGACTATGAAATCTGGCAGATGGACTTCAAAATCGCTTTTATAAATGGTTATTTAGAAAAGAGCGTGTACATGACACAACCAGAGGGTTTCGTAGACAGTGGGAGAAGTGGAAAGGTGTCCATGTTGCTTAAATCAATTTACGGATTAAAGCAGGCATCGCAGAGTTGGAACATCTGTTTTCATGCAGCAGTCAAAGAGTTTGACTTTATCAAAAACATCGATGAACCTTGTATATATAATAAGGTTGTAAAGAGTAAGGTCGTTTTCCTCGTATTGTACGTGGATGACATACTATTTGATAAGAAATGATGTTCCTATGCTACACTCGGTCAAACTCTTCCTATCACAAAAGTTCTCCATGAAAGATCTGGGTGATGCCTCCCACATCCTAGGGATAAAGATCTATAGAGATAGATCTAAAAGGATGTTGGGATTATCCCAATCCAGGTACATAGACACCAAATTAAAGAAATTTAGTATGGAAGATTCTAAGAGTGGTAATTTACCCGCTTGTTCAGGAATCACTCTCCCCCAAAAGATGTCTCCCAAAACTGATTTGGAGTGGGCTCGTATGACTGTGATACCCTATGCTTCTGCAGTTGGGTCTATCATATACAAGATGTTATGTACCAGACCGGATGTAGCTTACGTACTAGCTGTGGTAAGTACGTATCAATCAGACCCAGGGGAGAAGCACTGGACAACTGTGAAGAACATTCTGAAGTACTTGAGAAGGACTAAAGAAATGTTCTTGGTGTTTGGTAACGGAGAACTCCGGGTGAAGTCCTCTACCGATTCGAGCTTCCAGAGTGATAAGGACGACAGTAAGTCGGTCTCGGGTTTTGTCTTCACCCTCAATGGAGGGGCGGTATGTTAGAAGAGTTCCAAGCAAGATACTGTGGCAGACTCGACGATGGAGGCTGAATACATCGCTGCTAACGATGCTGCCAAAGAGGCTGTCTGGATGAAGAAGTTTATTGCTGAACTTGGTGTGGTTCCATCCATTGAGGATCCAATACCCTTGTATTGTGATAACAATGGAGCTGTGGCTTTGGCCAAAGAACCCTGGTCCCATCAGCAATCCAGACATATTCTAAGGCGGTATCACCTGATCTGGGAGATAATTGATCGTCGGGAGATCGAGGTCAGGAGAGTTGACACGAAGGATAACACAGCAGATCCACTCATGAAGGCCCTCCCCCAGACGCAGTTTGAGAGACTTTTTGGGATGTTGGGTATGAGATACTACAACAACTGGCCTTAGTGCAAGTGGGAGATTATTAGGAATATGTATGCCTTAGAGGCCATTATTGCATGATATAGTGGATGCTTGGACAGATATATAGAGGACTTTCTTGCTCGACATGATAGTATGCTATCTCGTTCCTCTTTATCTTAATATGTATACTTGTATTATCATACTGTCTCTCTGTTACATGTTGATAAACCCCATAAGATGTAGGCTTGACTACCTGGACTATGATGCAGATCATACTAGTGGGGCCTGTGTAGTCTACAAGCACATTCTTTAACAGTTCCTAGTCGAGGGAATATCGTGACAGGGCATCGATATTCCAGTATAGACTAGTGTGTACGTTTCTTGACCCTGTATGGGGCGATGGTTGATCCCATAACCATTGGTGTTTGATATCAAAGATTGTACACAGGTGCTCATTAAAGAATGGGTACACCGAACAGGACATGCCGAGAACTTCTAAATGGTATCATACCTATCGTCTGATGGCAGTTCTCTTATGACACTTGTACAGGTTAGTCTGTAGATCCGAGATCGTCATAGAGTCTTGTGTGGTTCCCACTGTGCTTTGATTTCCTCCCTACCACGGCTTAAAGGAGTCGTGCAAACAGGTGGATTTTGGGTACAGTCCTGAGTCATATGGAGGAAATGAGAGATAGGAGAGGTTTTGTCTCTCCCGGTATAGGGAGTTGATGTTGCTCTATGCTCGATTGGCTATAATAACAAGTCCTTGGCCAGGGATGATGTGATTTACTGATAAATGTTATCAGTAGTTTATCGAATGGTTATAGGCCACACATCGGCATGGCTTATCAATTTACTGGGGTCTGACGATTTCACCCCCAGACTCGATATGCGACATTTCATACGAAGAGACCGGACTGTACGGTAAGTGTTGCTTATAGGCTTTACGGGAGTTTAGACAAGCTTTTTTGTTGATCTTCTATTCGTTCAATACCTGGGTAGCCGTTACGTCCAGCTAGTACCGCTGACGGCTTGTGGGTGTCTTATGTGATCATTACCTACTGCTAGCGTATTGACGAGTTTTTAGAGTCCCATACAGAGGTTTCCTAGCTCAAGCGAAACGAATTAGGACATATATGGAGCTATGTGCGGATGCTTGATTGGATACGAGTATGTGATACCGTATTCTAATCTCGCAATATTTGATATCAGTTAGGTTATATGTGATATAAATGGATTATTGAAACAAGTGTTGATTCATTGATATATGTATATGTTGTTAATATATATTTGATATATATTTTTATATTTGATATATATTTTTATATTTGATATTAGCCGGATAATATTTGATATAGCCAGATTATTGAATCAAGTGTTGATTTAATAATTTGATATATATATATATATATATATGTTATATATATATATATAAACTAGTATTGAATATTAGACGGTTATATATGATATAACCGTATTATTGAATCAAGTGTTGTTTTAATAGTTTGATATACATATATATACATAGATATATGATATTAGTCGGTTATATGTGATATAACCGGATTATTGAACCAAGTGCTGATTCAATAATTTGATATATATCTATATATTTGATTTATATATACATATATATATATATATATTAACTAATATTAGCTCACTAAAGTTTTTCATCTCTTTATACATATTAATATATATATGTGATATATATAATTATATGTATTACACATTGTATCATGGTCGATGATATATAGAACTAGGATGTATGAGAATCACACATGAGATGAGTGATGAGTAGATAATGGTTTAATTTATGAGTTAATAAAAAATGAGAATGAGTCACATATTCTTGGATGCTTGTGGAAGCCTTGAGAATCCATGACTCATCTCTTGTTTTTGTTTTATTCATAGATATTTTCCATGCTCATCTTATCACTCACCTCATGGTTCTCTCTCTCATTCCACGTTCATCTCCCATTCTCATCTCCTTCTTCTTCCTTACTAGGTTTTTCTAGAGGTGAGACAATAAAAGAGAAAGAAGAAAATAAAGTAAGCAAAATTTCTACTTCATCAAGCTACACCATCCTAGCCCTTTAGTTTAGGTTGTTTGCTTCACTAATACCTTGATTAGTGAAGAGTGAGCTTGAGTTAAAGAGACTTCAAAGTGGATCATCTTCGGCCTCGAAGACGCAAAACAAGCTCGTTCCTTTCATCAAGTGGACTCTAAGAAGAGTTCTAGGGACTACTATTTGGAGCTTTGGAAGTGAAGTACCGGTCTACAAAGGTTGTATTCTCGTTTCACTTTGTGTAGAACTTGTTTGCTTAGACTAAAACCCTAATTCTCTAGTTCGATTCTAGATTAGTATGGCTTAGACCTCTAGATTTTTTAAAATTGCATACTTTATGCTTGTATAAATCAAGTAGAGGTGCTAAGACATACTTTCAATAGAAGCAACTCAAGAAAATTCCTACATGACCAAAAGAGCTCAAAACTCAAACTTGATGATTCCATGATGTTTATGATAAGTTGAGGAACATTTTTAGTGAAGGTTTTGTGTCGTTTTGATGAGCTTTTGGAGGTGGTTTCATGGTGCTAGTGAGGATAGAGGAGAAGAAGATGAAGGAGGAGAGGATGAAACTGAAAAGATTATGAAAGAATGAAGCAAGAAAATGAGTGAAGGCAACCATAAATGTGTGTGTGTGTGTGTGTCTCATTTCCACCCATACCTCATTGTCCCCAATGTCTCCCTCTTTTCCATTTTCTTTTTCTTTTCATTTTCTTATCTTTTCTTTTAAAACCAAAAATTACAAATGAAAGATAACATGTACACAAGTATGGTTAACAAAATCTACATGGTTTAGTATAGTAATTAGTAAAATACTAATTAAATATAAACTTGATCTTGAATGAAAATATAATTATATATTAATTTATAAAAACCCAATTTAAATAAATGCTTTCATGAATAATATTTCATTTTTAAATTCCAATTATTTTCCATAAATATAGGTATATAACTATATCATTCTACGAAAACTCAAATCCATACTCGTATAATATCTGTAATATTTATTATTTTATTATTAAAATTCCAAAACAATATTTTTTATTTTTTGAAATGTTATAGTTTTCCCCTCTTAAATAAATTCGGTCCCGGAATTTAAATTTAAACCCCCAAATCATAAAATATTTCAGTAAATCAAATCAAATCTACGGGGCTTCGAAATCATGAATAAGCTAAAAATATCATAGTGCAACGCGTGCGCATGAAAACGAGTGCAAAACTCACTAATCGAAACTCCGTCAAGCATCATGCAAATCATACAAGCTATGATGTAAAAATGAAATTTGCGAATTCTACTTTTTAAATCAAGTATAATGTAATCAAGACTATAACACGTCTATAGTACGCATAAATTAAAATTATTTAAGTAGCTGAAAAATGTATGCACGAAAAATATTTTTCAAATCGCTGTGTGATCCGTATGTCACGGTACAACTAGTGGACGATCATTTTGTAAAGAAATACACACACACACATGTTTCACTCAGGATATATGTCCTGCTTTTTGAAATTTTCTTAGAAGGGGTTTCTTTTGAAAAATCTTGTGTCGCTAATTGACACGTAAGAAAACATTGAGACTATAGCTCTTTTTGAAAAACTCTTCAGTAAATATCGATGCATGCAAACACACTCAGGTACTATCCTCAGACCAGTCTTACTCTGCTACTACATAATATAGTATACGTCATAAAAACATGATGCTCGAAAAAGAATTCAATCCCAATAAGTGTATATGAAAATCAATCCACGTGCGTCTGGTGTGCACGGAAATCGAAATCAAAACCAAGTGCCATAAAGGTGCAAGAAAACGAAAAATGAGTGCAACGGGTGCGCACGAAAGTATTGTTAGTTATGTATATGCCCTAGAGGCCATTGTTGTACATATGATGTATATTATAGTGGATGCTTGGATATATATAGAGAGGACTTTCTTGCTCGATATGATAGTATGCTATCTGGTTTCACTTTTTCTTAACATGTTGACTTGTAATGGTTTCATGTCTTGCTCTCACATGTTGATAAAGCCCTTAGGATATGTACTTGACTACTAGGACTATGATGCAGATCATACTAGTGGGGCCAGGGTAGTCCAAGAGTACATCCTATAACTGTTCCTAGTCGAGGGTGTATCGAGACAAGGCATCGATACTCCAGAGTAGATTAGCGTATACGCATCTTGACCCATATGATGGGCGATGGATGATCCCATATCCATTGGTGTTTGACATCAAAGATGGTGTACGGGTGGTCAGTGGAGACTGGGTACACTGAACGGACTCGCCGAGAACTCCTAGATGGTATTATACCAATCGTCAGATAGCAGTTCTCTAGTGACACTAGTATAGGTTAGTCTATAGACCCGAGATCGTCATAGAGTCTTGTGTGATTTCCATTATGCTTTGATTTCCACCTTACCACGTTCATGAGAACGTGCAAAACGGTGGTTTTTGGGTACAGTCCCGAGTCACATGGAGGCAATGAGCGATAGGAAGGGTTTCTTCTCTCCCGGTATTGGGGGATGATGTTGCGCTGCGTTCGATTGGCTATAACTGGAAGTCCCTGGGGAGATCTACTAGTAAGTGTTATCAGTAGTTTCTCGACCCATTACGATCCTCATATTGACACGATTTATCGGTTACTAGGGTCTGACGTTTACCACCCCTAGACTGGATATGCGACATATCAGACGAAGAGACCAGACTGTACGGTAGTGTTACTGATTGGATTCACAGGAGTGTGTGCAGGCTTGCTTGTTGATCTTCTGATCACTCAATACCTGGGTGGTTGTTATGTTTAGCTGACCGCTTTCAGCTTGTGGGTGTTTGATATGCTCATCACCTACTGCCGGCGTATTGACGGGTCTTTAGAGTTCTACACAGAGGTTTCCTGGCTCAGGAGAAATGGAGTAGGAGCACGTATGTGATATGTGCGGGACCGAGATTAATACGATATGTGATACCGTATTCTATTCTCGCGATATGTGATATCGGCCGGTTATATGTGATATAACCGGATTATCGGATCAAGTATTGATTCGATAAAATGATACATATTATATTAGTCGGTTATATGTAATATAGCCGGATTATTAAATCAAGTGTTGATTTAATAATTTAATGTATAATTATATATATGTGATATATTAAATTACATTAACTAATATATTGCTCACTTAAGTATTTCATTTTCTCACTTTGGATACATTTAACATATATGTGATATATGTTTATTGTATTCTTTTCTTTGTTACATTAAATATTATATATGTGATATATAATATTGTAACATCCTAGGTTATAAATTCAACTGGGGTTTATGAGATTAATACCATGGCTAGGTTTATGGTTTGGTTTTTAATTATCTTAGTTAATTCTTATTGAGTGGATTAATCTTGAGATATTTTCTTGTGTTAACTTAGTCCACCGTTCTTGATATTTCTAAGATATTTAACCTAACCTTTAACCCTAGCCCATAGTTTATTCTCTACATAAGTTATCCATGACATAATTAAACCATGGTTGCATTTCTAACCTCATTCACTCTCTTCATCACTTCACTTGAGCTTCTTCTTCTTCATTGATTTCTTGCTCTCTTGACTTGAGAAAAGTGATGAAAAATAGTGAGATTTAAAATTATAAAGTGAGAAAAATTCCTACTTCATCATCCTCTTCTATACTAGCCATATAGATTAGTGTGTTAGCTTCACTAATCCATAATTAGTGAAGAGATAGCTTGGGTTTGTGATTCCTCAAGGTAGATAATCTTGGATTGTGAAGTCTTCAAGCAAGGATGCCTTATTCACCTCATGGAGCCTCTCAAGAGTCTGAGAGCAATGATGATCGCAGCGAAGGGACCTCAACTCGGAGCTTTAGAAGTGAAGGAGATGTCTACAAAGGTTGTAATCCCTATCACTTAGTAGTAAAGATGTTTACTTGTTGTTTTAGTTTGATTCTCTGGTTAACGATCTAGTTTAGGGTTGTTTAAGCATGATTTTTTTTTTAAAAATTGGCATGGGAGATTCCACCCGAAACCTTGCTGCCGTGATAGACAACCATATTCCGGATATAACCAAATAAGAATCATATCTTGAAAGCTGCATAATCTGCAATTCATATTCGGCTATGGTTATATCCGGAGTCTCTCTCAAAGACTCGAAACTATGAACTCGGGCATTTCCAAAACTCGGTGGAAGACATCTGGCCAAATAAGTTCTCAGGAACTCGTCCAAGCCGTCGGAGGAATACAAACTGCTCGTTCTCTCTCGATCGATTCACTCCAGGTCTGTGCAAGACCCTTCGAACTGAAGCTAGCCAACTCACTGATCTTATATCGGGGTATCCAAACGAACGAAATATCCTAGTATGTTTATCCAAAATGACTATGGATTTTCTGTCACATCCCTACCTGTAACTCGCATGGCTTCAGCTTCGTGAACCCTGGAAGCAACATATCGTCAATCTCAGCAATAACTGGTACATCTATCTGCACGGTATACAACACAACGATATCTGGAGTAGGCTGTACGTCAACAGTCCTCTCAATTCGTATGGACTCAAGCAATGGCCCAATCATCTAGTGCAGAGCCGGAACGCTCGTCTCAAACGAGAAATCCTAGCATAAACAAGAAATAAATATATTCCCGCGTCACCGAAATATCACCATGGTCAGTCCGCGTCCCAGACGAGCTCGCTCTGACCGCATCTCTAACTGCAGCTCTCTCAGCTCACGTAGCCAAGGTGACAGGAACCGAAAACAAACATCGATGAGGATAGATCATAAGAATGAATAGAAATACAGATCTCAAGATATGCATATCCTAAGGTTACTTAGCGGAGCAACGTATCGTAAGTATGCCGTGAAACATACGCACGGTACGTTACTCTACTTGAGTTACATACTCCATCAACCAAAGGTAAACCTACGCAACGAAAGTTCGGGTCAAATACCCCCTCAGTCAAGTCTAAGTTCCGTAAGGTCAAGTCTAGGTTCCGAAATATACTCCCTAAACTCCGCATATTCAAACCTAAACTCGAACGAAGGTCAAACCTAATGCTCTGATACCAACTTTGTCACGACCCGGAAATGGCACATGACTGGCACCTGAATCACATGAAGTCTATAGGACCGCACAGTAACCCAAATAAGCCAAAAACCAGGAATCTAAACTTTTTTAAGAAAATAGTGGAGGTGAAGTTTTGAAAAAAAGGATATAATGAAATCAAGTTCTCTTTTTAAATTATAAGTAAAATTCTTTTGAAATGCAAGCGGATTATATACTATAATTTGAAAATATTTTCTTCAGTTGAAATTTGGTCAGCACCTCTATTGTAAATTTTGATCAAAACTATTACATAACAATAATAATATAGACATCACCAAGCGGAAGCTAGATCTTCGCCAATCGACGGAAACACAACCACTCAAGATAAACATATGACGCCCAAGGCGAAGATCAACTCAGAAAAGAAAGTAAAGAAATACCGAAATATCATCAGGTCACAATATGGAATATATACAACTCTCACTCTAAGTTGAAAGAATATACAACTGGTCTCTAAGTCTACCAAATATATATAGTCTGGTTCATGGAGCTTTTAACTAGATACAACTGAATAAAATAATGTACAATAGTGGTTACGATCCGAAGTGTATCCCACTTACAAAGCAATCACACAAATGGGAAATGTGCCAGCAAGCCTCTACTGAATCCGATCGGTCAATCCTGCAAGAAAACTATGGCACAACAGGTGTGCCTTTCCAACTCATGAGTAGAAAACATCATCAGATAGAATTCAAATGTATAACGATCTACTTAGGTCATACTGTAATAATAATATCATATCGTGTCGTATCGAAGGTAATCATGTATACATATGTACATAAATATATAATATCGTGCATGTATCAATATGTGATACCATGTCATCCATATCATGTGTATATACATATATTATCCAATGAGTGTCCATCAACAACACTCGAAATCATCATAAAATACTGAGTGTCCAGTATCGACAATCGAAATCATCATAAAACTCGTGTCCAGCATCGATAAGTAAATCCTCATATCTCAGGCGCCGTCTTATTGGATCAGACCTCATATCTTAGGCACCGTCTCATCAGATCAGTCCTCATACCCATCTGTCTCATATCACTCCGGTTGGTATTCTCATGATATCCACCGAGTCCAATACTTTCATCGATAGGTAGTGTTCTCCTGTCAGGCTCAACGCATTTCTATACGATCTTCTTACCCCGTGTACCAAACTTGGTCCATCATGTATCCACAATTGGTTTCTTCCTCTGCCTCGATTTGGATAATCATCATAGCTCAGCCCCAAGAAACCTCATCATGGACGTCAAAATATCATATCAAGAGAAAACCGCGTTTTTAAAACATTCATAAGTTTTTAAAGAATATATGCGGTTTCTCAAATCCAGAAATCTCATGAAAGCAGAATCTCAAAGAAAATGAAAATCATGAAATGATAGGTATAGGCAAAGAACAATACTGTAATGCATAACAAATGTGTTCATATGAGCGTGCCGTATAGCAAACTAAGAAAGTTCAATAACTGAACTAGTATGCGGTATTGGGTACTAAACAGTAGCTAAAAAGCTAACAGATTATAAGGTGTTATGGTAACTATTAGCTTTCGCCAGCGCCCTGGCCATCAAATGCGGCCGGTGCGGAATAAAAATGGCGTTTATAAACTTCGCACTAACGAAACCCCGCCGGATTGAAACATTCACCCTAAACTAGCAAACTAAAGAGGAGTTAAGAAAGGTTATACTGAATGATCTGGGTCCTTCGGTCTTCTACCATCTTCCTAAGCTCCTAGAAGCCACCTTGACCAAGCTTTCTCTTCGATCTCCCTCCATCGAAGATGATCCACCTGGGGATTTGTAGTTCGAGCTCCTACCTCATAGCCGAGGTAACTAGGATACCTAGTTCGCTAAACTAGATAGCCTAGAGGATGTAGAGTCTAATGATGGATCAATTTATCTCATGACACCCTAGGTTTCTCAACACTTGAGACTTTTAGGGTGGATGTAGAAGAAGAAACTTGAGGGAGATGAGAGTGTGAAGAAACCATGGAAAATGGCTAAGTGTTGTGAGCAAAGAAAAGAATCCTCTTACAAAATATCTCACAACCCCAAAAAAATTTCAAGCATGCCTCAATAGTAACTCATGAGTCACCCCATGAGTCACCAATTGAGCCATGTCACAATAAATGCAAATGAAAACCTCGCCTCTCCACCTCATTAACTATTTAATCCAAAATGGTTAAAACTAAATGAGGTGGCATCTTCTAGAAGCATCTTGTAATAAATTACAAGAATACCCATCATCCGTATATACATACCCGTATCCGTATTCCAACAAAATACGAATACAATGAGATGAAAATATTCCAACAATATAATACAAGAATCCGGCTTAAACCAAAGCCTACTAGTATTATCCGTCCAAATCATGATATGTGCAAAAGTGCACGTATATGATCGAACCCTGCCGTAAAACCATACGGACTCTACATCATTTCTCCCGAAACAGGGAAACCCTCTGCGTGGGACTCTAAAGACTTGTCAATATGCTAGCAGTCGGTTTAACCACAAGCACGTCAGCGACACTAGCTGTACGTAACGACTACCCAGGTATTGAGCGAAAGGGAGGCTGATGAACAAACTCATCTGAACCCCTACTGAGCATATCCATGACAATATCCGTACAGTCCAGTCTATTCGTCTAAGAGTATCGCATATCGAGTCTAGGGGGAGGATAAAGTCAGACCCCTCATAACGTAACATTACGTGTCGGTATGAAGCCCATCACCAACTGAGAAACTACTAATCCGAATCAGTAATTCTCGACTATCTTGGCTAAGGATTTCTGGTGGTGGCCACCCATGCACAGCGCGACATCAACCCCCAATACCGGAAGAGACGAATCCCCGACGATCCGCTCACTGCCTCTATGTGGCTCAGGACTGTACCCAACTAAAACCTGTTTGCACGAATCCTTTGAGCCGTAGTATGGTAGTAATTAAAGCACAGTGGGAACTCACAGGAGACAAATAACGATCTCAGGTCGACAGACTAACCTGTACACATGTCACCTGGGAACTGATATATGACAATAGGTATAATACCAACTAGCATGTTCCCGGTGAGTCTGTCCAGTGTACTCATAACCCAATGAGCACATGTATACTATCTTAGGTGACAAAACTAACACCAATGGCTTGTGTGACCTGGGCACCGACCCTCGTGGGGTCTCGATAAGTACACACTAGTCTACTCTGGAGTATCGATGCCCAGTCTCGATACTCCCACGACTAGGGAAATTTAAGGATGTGCTTATAGACCACCCAGCTCCCACATATATGACCGCCATCATAATACTGGTAGACAAGCAAGAATCCTATGGGCTCAATCACCATGTAATAGTGATCTGTAATACCACATAAAGCATGCACAAGATGATAGAGACAAACCAGATAGCATACTATCATCTCGAGTAAGACTGTAAGGTTCCGTTGCACGACAGCAAGGTTTCGGGCATCGTCCATGCCATTTTCAAAAAATTGTCATGCTAAACAATCCTAATCCCAGAATCTTTAACTAGAGACTTAGACAATACCAAATGTAAACTACTTTACATCTAGAGAATAAGAATACAACCTTTGTAGACGGTCCTTCTCTTCACTTGCTCCGTGTAGTAGTCGCGCGACTCCACTATGCTTCTCTTGAGACTTTGAACGAGCTTCCCCCGATGACCTTCGTGCCGAAGATGATCCACGCGAAGTCCCTCCAACTCAAGCTACCTTTACACTAAACTCTTTAGCGTATGAAACATGCTACATTTGATCGCTAGTCAAGTGTAGGATGGTGAAGTAGAGGATGTTATGAGCTCACAAGTTTTTGTTCAAGCCTCATGATTCACATCACATGTGACGGTTGAAGCTTGAGCCATGACAAGAGGAGGAGGAAGAAGCTAGAGAGCAACCATGGGAGCAACTCCATAAAATTGGCTAAGTGTTGAGAATGAGCTAGAATCAATGGCAACCCTTGACCACTCACTCATTCAAGCATGGAATTATGCAATATAAAAATTGCAACCATGCTTGAATAGTGAGTCAAGATGAATAAACAAAAGTAAATCCCATGCTTGCAACTATGCTTACACTTTCCACCTCATTTCTATTTTCACAAAATAGAAATATATATGCCATTCTTCATTATTATATATATATATCATATATATTAACATATATATATATAAAGAAGAATAATCAGTGAGCTAATGATATTAGTTAAGATATAATTATATAACATATAATATATATCAAATTATTAAATCAACACTTGATCTAATAATCCGGGTATATCACATATGACCGTCTAATATCATTTATCTGTATATCACATTATTGAATCAACACTTGATTCGACAATCTGGTTATATCGCATATAATCGAACTGATAACAGATTACTGCCAGATTACAATACGGTATCACATACTCATATTTAATCAGGCCCACACACATATCACATATGTGTCCTACTTCGTTTCGCTTGAACCGGGGTACTTCTGTGTGGGACTCTAAAGACTCGTCAATACGCCAGCAGTAGGTGATGATCACATCAGTCACCTACAAGCCGTCAGCGGTACTAGCTGGACGTAACGGCTACCCGGGTATTGAGCGATAAGAAGATCAACAAGCAAGCCTGTCCACAGTCTCCATGAAGCCTATCAGTAACACTACCGTACAGTCCGGTCTCTTCGTCTGATATGTCGCATATCATGTCTAGGGGTGGAAATCGTCAGACCCCAGTAACGTGATAAGTCATGCCGATGTCTGGCTTATAACGGTTCGAGAAACTACTGATAATACTTATCAGTAAATCTCGACAGCAACCCTGGCCAGACACTTCCAGTTATAGCCAATCGCTCATAGCGCAACATCAACCCCCAATACCGGGAGAGACGAAACTCCACCTATCGCTCATTCTCTTTATGCGACTCGGGACTGTACCTAAAATCCACCTATTTGCACGTCTCCTTTGAGCGTGGTAGGGAGGAAATCAAAGCACAGTGGGAGCCGCACAAGACTCTATGACGATCTCGGGTCTACAGACTAACCTGTACCAGTGTTACCAGAGGACTGCTATCTGACGATAGGTATACTACCACATAGGAGTCCTCGGCGAGTTCTGTTTAGTGTACCCAGTCTCTACTGAGCACCCATATACCAACTTTGATGTCAAACACCAATGGATGTGGGATCATCCATCGCCCATCATATGGGTTAAGAAGCGTATACGCTAGTCTACTCTGGAATATCGATGCCCTGTCTCGATATTCCCTCGACTAGGAATAATTAAAGGATGTACTTGTGTACAACCCTGGCCCCACTAGTATGATCTGCATCATAGTCCTTTTCGTCAAGTACATATCCTAAGGGCTTTATCAACATGTGAGAGCAAGACAGTATCACAATACAAGTTTACATGTTAAGACAAAGAACAACCAGATAGTATACTATTATGTCGAGCAAGAAAGTCCTCTCTATATAAATCCAAGCATCCACTATCATATACATCATATGTACAATAATGGCCTCTAGGGCATACATATAACCAACAATCTCCCACTTGCACTAAGGCCATGTGTTGTAGTATCTCATACCGAACACCCCAAAAAGTCTCTCAAATTGTTTCTGGGGAAAGGCCTTTGTGAGTGGATCCGCTACGTTGTCCTTCATGTCAACTCTCCTAACATCGATCTCCCGGCGATCAACTATCTCTCGGATCATGTGATACCGCCTCAGAATATGTCTGGATCTCTAATGGGACCTGGTTTCCTTGGCCAAAGCCACCGCACCTTTGTTATCACAATACACAGGTATTGGATGCTCAATGGATAGAACCACACCAAGCTCAGCAATGAACTTCTTCATCCAGACTGCTTCTTTGGCAGCATCGTTTGCAGCGATGTACTCAGCATCCATCGTCGAGTCTGCAACGGTGTCTTGCTTGGAACTCTTCCAATACACAACCCTCCATTGAGGGTAAAGACAAAACACAAGACCGACTTACTGTCGTCCTTATCACTCTGGAAGCTCTAGTCGGTAAAGGACTCCACTTGGAGTTCACCATTACCATACACCAAGAACATCTCTTTAGTCCTCCTCAAGTACTTGAGAATGTTCTTCACAGCTGTCCAGTGATTCTCTCCTGGATCTACTTGATACCTACTCACTACACTTAGTGAGTACGCTACATCGGGTCTGGTACATAACATCGCGTACATGATAGAGCCTACTGCTGAAGCATAGGGTATCCCTTGCATGCAAGCTCTCTCCAAATCAGTCTTGGGAGACATCTCTTTGGAAAGAGTGAGTCCTGAGATCGTGGGTATATTCACACGCATGGAACCTTCCATACTAAACCTCTTTAGTACGGTGTCATTGTACCTGGATTGGGACAATCCCAGCATCCGTTTATATTTATCTCTCTAGATCTTAATCCCCAAGATGTAAGAGGCATCACCTAGATCTTTCATTGAGAATCTTTGTAATAAGAAGAGCTTGACCGAGTGCAGCATAGGAACATCATTTCCTATCAAGAGTATGCCATCCACGTACAATATGAGGAAGACGACCTTACTCTCTGCGACCTTCTTGTATATACAAGGTTCATCTACGTTTTTGATGAAGTCAAACTCTTTGACTACCTCATCAAAACAGATGTTCCAACTCCGCGATGCCTACTTCAACTCGTAGATTGATTTAAGCAGCTTGCACACCTTTCCGTTGCTCCCACTGTCTACGAAGCCCTCCGGCTGTGTCATGTACACGCTCTCTTCTAAATCACCATTTAGAAAGACGGTCTTAACATCCATTTGCCAGATTTCATAGTCATGGTAGGCAGGAATGGCAAGTAGGATCCGGATGGACTTAAGCATAGCCACTGGAGAAAAGGTTTCATCATAATCTACACCTGGTCGTTGACGAAAACCTTTTTCAACAAGTCTAGCTTTGAAAGTCTCAACTTTTCCATCTACACCAAGTTTCTTCTTAAAGATCCATTTTCTCCCAATGGGTTTTACCCCTTCAGGAGCAACTTCCAAAGTCCATACTTTGTTGGTGTACATAGATTATCGCATTGTATCCAGCCATTTCATAGAGTCCCCACTCATGATGGCCTGCTCGAAGCTAGTTGGGTCATCATCTTCTATGATGCAATCCTCACTCCCACCATCAATGAGAAAACCGTAGTATCTCTCAGGTAGATGAGGAACCCTACTAGATCGACTGAGAGGCAGAGGTTCATTGGGAACTATCGAATCCTCTGATTCTACCAAATCTTCAGTTGTAATTTGTGTTGCTGGAACATCTTCCAGTTCTACCTCCTTGCCACTAATTTCTTTTTCAAAAAATTCCTATTCTATAAAGTTGGCATGTCGAGAAACAAACACTTTTTGTTCCTCAGTGTTGTAGAAGATATACCCTCGCGAATGTTTGGGATATCCAATAAACTTACACAGAAAAGACCTTGCCTCGAGCTTGTCCGGATTTTGTGTTTTCACATATGCCGGACAACCCCATATCTTAATATAATTAAGACATGGTCTCTTTCCTTTCCATATTTCATACGGAGTAGTTGGCTCAGATTTGTTAGGAACCATATTCAATAGTTCTGCAGCTGTCTCCAGTGTATATCCCCAAAAGGAAATAGGAAACTCAGCAATACTCATCATAGAGAGCATCATATCTAATAGGGTGCGATTCCTCCGCTCTGATACACCGTTGTGCTGTGGTGTATATGGAGGAGTAAGCTGAGAGAGAATCCCATTCTCCTTTAGATAGTCACGGAATTCTGTGCTCAAGTATTCTTCTCCCCGATCAGATCGATGGATTTTAATACTTTTACCCGTTTGGTTCTCAACTTCATGCTTATATTCTTTGAATTTCTCAAAAGCTTCAGACTTGTGTTTCAACAGGTACACATGACCGAATCTTGAGAGATCTTCAGTGAATGTAATGAAGTACGAGGAACCATTCCTGGCATGTGTAGACATGGGACCACATACATCACTATGTATCAGTCCAAAGAGTTCCGTAACTCTTTCTCCGTGTCCTGTAAATGGAGTTTTGGTCATATTTCCATTGAGACATGACTGGCAAGTAACATAAGATGAAAGTTCGAACGGATTCAAATATCCATCTTTATGTAACTTAGCTAGTCGTGTCGCATTGATATGACCTAGTCTACAATTTCACAAGAATGATTCGTTCATTTGTGAACTTTTCCTCTTGTGTGTGTTTTGTACGTTAAAAACTGTGTTTTGATTCAGAACGTATAATCCGTTACATAACGCACCAAACCCAATCAACACTTGATTTAGGTAAATGTTCATAACATTATTCTCTAATATAAAATTATATCCTTCTTTATCTAATAAAGAAATTGATATTAAATTGCATATCATAGAGGATACGTAATAACAGTCGTTCATGATCAATGTATTCCTGTTAGTTATATGTATGCCCTAGAGGTCCTTATTCTACATATGATGTGTATTATAGTGGATGCTTGGATATATATAGAGAGGACTTTCTTTCTCGATATAATAGTATGCTATCTGGTTGTTCTTTTTCTTAACATGTAGACTTGTATTGTGATACTGTCTAGCTCTCACATGTTGATAAAACCCTTAGGCTATGTACTTGACTACCAAGACTATGATGAAGATCATAATAGTGGGGCCAGGGTAGTTCACAAGTATGTGATATAACAGGATTATTAGATCAAGTGTTGATTTAATAATATGATATATATTATATGTGATATAATTATATCTTAACTAATATCATTAACTTACTAATTGCTTTATTTATATATATATATATATTAATGTATATTTGATATATATATATATATATATATATATTATATATGAAGCATGGCATGTTTTTCTATTTTGTGAAAAATGGAAAAATGAGGTGTAAATTGTGGAGATATTTTGGGTATGGATGAGGCATGGGCTTATATGGTTTTTTATTAGTCTTGACTCACTATTCAAGTATGGTTGCAATTTTGAATCGCAATTTATTCCATGCTTGAATTAGTGAGGAGAGAGATGCTTCATATTATTGTTTCTACACTGGCTTCATGCTTAATGCCTTAGCCATTTTCCTTGAGCTTCTTCTTCCTCTTGATTTCTACAATTTCTTCATCTCACCTCCAAGCTCAAAACCTCACATGAGATGTGAATCATTGAGCTTGTGAGTAACCTAGTGAACTTATCATATCCCCTACTTCATCATCCCTCACCAAACTAGCAATTTAGTGTGGTGTGTTTCATACACTAAAGAACTTTAGTGTAGAGTTAGCTTGATCTAGAGGAACTTCGGGTGGATCATCTTTGGCGCGAAGATAACGAAGGAGGCTCGTTTAAAGTCTCAAGAGAAGCCTAGTGTAGTTGCGGGACTACTACACAGAGCAAGTGAAGAGAAGGACCGTCTACAAAGGTTGTATTCTTTTTCTCTAGATGTAATGTAGTTTACATTAGGTTTTGTCTAAATCTCTAGTTAAAGATTCTAAGTTTAGGGTTGCTTGGCATAGAAATTTTTTGAAAATGGCATGGATGATGCCTCCCGAAACCTTGGTGTCGTGCTAGGGAACTTTACAGTGGTATCAGAGACAAGCTACAGATTTAGACAATGTTTGTTAGATTACGAAACCGAAACTGCTCCGAAACTTGAAACACTAAAACAAGGTTTCTGTCGATTTTTAAAGTCGTCGAATTTTTTTTTAAACAACTGCAGAATGTTATATGAGATGTAACATGAACACTGAGAAAATACGAACCCATTCCACCGGTTTTTGGCCGAGCACATACCCCAAAAATCCGAACAGGCCGGCCTAATTTTGTCTTCTGGGCTTCGTATTTTTTCAGTGTTCTGGTCTCTGGGTTTTGGTGTTTCAGGTGTTGTTTGTTTTTGATAAAATTTCATGAGATGTTTGTTTTCTATAAAGGCAACTCGGAGTGTTTCGTAGTCGTAATTCTAACTTTTTTTCAGGTTATTTTGACGGTGTTAAAAAGTTCGAATGGATATCAAATACCCACTTTAACCCTCGCTGGAAAATTTTCCAAGAGTTGGATTTTTTCATAGTTAAAGAACACTCAAATATCATGTAAGCGATTCGATAGACCCTCTAGAAGAACGAAATCCTAACTCGATTCTATGACCGTAAGAACCGCTGCCAAACCCTCTGGTTTGCGGTAGTTCCGCGGTGCCATAGGTGAGGCAAGGGTTGGCCCTTCTAGGTTGGTCCATAGGTACTGCGGTATGTTTGAGTATTTTTAAACTGCGCTTAAATGTTGAGCTTTTGGGGAAATTTTGGGTGTTTGTTGATTCGATCGGAATGTTTAACATCGTCTATCTTTTTGATGACATGAGATGTTATGTGTTGCTTGGATATGTTATACTGGATCGCCGTGTTCTGAATTCCCGGGGTTTTTATTTGAGATGAGAGTTTTTATTTTCATTCATGTAAAATTCATTGTATGTAATATTCTTTTATTGGGGCACTTCCGAGTTGAGGATGATGTCACCATTGTAGTATATTATTTACTTTTCCGCATTAGGATAGACCCAAGGCAGGGAGCACAAGTAACTGGGTTCTAGAGTCCAGTGGGAGACCATCTCAAGGAGTCGATTCCGGGTCTCCTAACTCTACAATTGGTAGGGTTGCTTGCTGCTCTCGTAGGGGTCTAGGGATGTGGGTTTGGGTATTCATTGCGACCGAGGAATCCGTGTTTTATACTGGCTTACCTTAAAAAACGGAATTCCTAGTATATCCAATATTTCATATGTTATCTTCTGCTGCTGATATTTTGTGATGTGATCACTTTATATGCATGAGACGAATGCTTTATTACTGTATATATGATATATAATAAACGTTACTTATGTTTTGCACCCGCGCTAGTCCTGCCCCGCTATGCCGTTAGTTAAGTAACCTAACGGTGCATAACGGAAAACTGTGGCGAATGCGGATGGCATAAGCGTACGTTGTATTTTCGTTTCTTCTGTGATGCTTAGGAAGCTTAATTGATGGGACTTCATTAATAAGATTAATGAAAGAAAAGAAACCAAAATGATGTTGTAGAATCAAATTTTCAAAAAGGGTAGCTCTAGTTTTTGTTTTGCATAGCGGTATTCCTTGTAGAATATCCAGCACTTTTATTCGATAAGGAAAGAGCCGAGATCCCTTCACCGGGAGTGACCTCTTTAGCGAAACTAGCAGATGCTACAACCCACTCGGTTTTGTCTTTTGACTGCTTCCCTAGTTCTTGCTTTGCATAGCGGTATTTCTTGTAGAATATCCATCACCTTATTCGATAAGGAAAAAGCCGAGATCCCTTCACCGGGAGTGAGCTCTTTAGCAAAACTAGTAAAAGCCTAAAAAACACTCATTTTCAAAATCACTCGATTCTGCAACGATATCAAGTTCATTACGCAAAAGGTTTTCATAAAAACCCATCGTAGCCCTCCGTCGTTTCAGATAAGTACTGCTTAGTATTCGTGCTACGTTTGTTGACCTTAGCCAAGGCGTAGTGTGCGGTAGCTAATTAGTGCTTATCTGTTGCATATGATGCGATTGAGTTAGGGTAGTCGTACGACTTTGTTTACCTGTAACACCTTAGAACGCGATTAGTGTTAATTAAGCGATAATGCGGGTTTTCTGTAAAAAGTTTACCAATTTGGTTTCCTCAAATTTTAGAACAATTAATTAGTATTTTATTATTAATTGTTTTGGACTTGCACACACGTGTGTACTTTAATGTGAGAGTTTGTTTGTGTTAATCTCGTTAGTGACCATGACAACCTTAACCTAAACCTATCATTGTTTAACCTTAACCTTAAACCTTAGATATTTATTGTGAGATATTTCCTTGGTTTTTGGAATGGAGGGAGGTGGCAAGGTGACTCATGGGAGGAGTCATGCTTGCATTAATGAAGGAGAGGGAGAGAGTAAGTGTAAGGGTGCACTTACCCTACACTTACCCTCTCATCTCTATCTCACCTCACACTCTCATTCTCTTTCACTCTATCTCTTTCTCATTATTTCTTCGTCTCCTCTTCACTCAAACTGAAACCCTTCACTATCCTTCACTAAACCTTGCTAAAACTTCACTAAACATCACCCTAATCACATCTCATGTCTTGTTTTTCCTCTAGGATCACTTGGAGCTTGGAAAGATAGGATCTTTGAGCTTGTGTCGTTAGGTAATGATCTCTATCTGTTAAATAGGATGTTATAGTGTTGTGTAGCTTGTTAGTTTCAGTTTAGAACACTTAAAGTTTAGTTTCGTGCACATATCGTATTTTTAGTGTCATATTATGATATATGTGATCTACTGTGACCACAAGTGTACACTGGAAAATCTAGCAGTGTAGTTGTGTTGTACTAGAGATCCTAATCATTCACCTAAAGCACGAACCCCATGGGCTCGGTTTTGGCCGGTGACACTTAGTGAAATTCCGGCGATCTCGGCCATGTGGGGGAGTTAGGGCTTGGGTTTTGTATGGTAGCTGTCTGCAATGGTTTAAGTGTGTTTGGTCCTGCTGGATTTTTATGTTTGTACAGTACACAAAATCTGGGATCACTTTGCTAGTTTCTAGTGTTACGTTATACGACACGGTACGTGTACTTTGTGTAGCTTTTGCTCTTGGGTTGGTTTCGTAGTGTCTCTACGCACGTTAGCCACTAAACGAACACTTGAGAGTATGTTTGGAGTTGATGCATCGGTCAAACGTAGTTTGTACGTGTTATTGGTCGATTGATAATATGAACTTGTTATTGTTGTTTTATGATCTTAGGGACGCAGGCGGGGACTTCGGACGCTGCGAAGAAGGGAAAGCGAGTGGTTGGCTTTACTTAGCCCAAGTTCATCTGTGAGTAGATTTAACATCTACTGGGGAATCGCCCACATGGCGTTATGCGTCAGGGCTAGATATGATATGATATTAGCCGCATGTTTATATTGCACATATAGAGATTGTGCATAAACTTCATTGCATATTATTACTTGTTGTGCTTGGACTTGTACCCATTGGACACTGCACTATTATTGACGGTTCATGTTGCACGAGCACTGATTGTATGCTACGCACACCGTCGATAATTTCCATGACACGCACAACACACATACATATGTGATATTGTATGGTTAGTGACATTGAGACATTGATTCCTATTCCATTGTGCATATGACATATGGCATACATGTATACCTACATACTTACACATATGCCTTGCCATGCCTACATGCTAGCTACCCATATACCTATATGGTATTGTACCATTAGTGATAGGTATATACACATATGAGACATAGCTATATGTACATCTTGCATACATACTTACCTGTACACCCATATACCTTACTATAACTACACATACATTCGTATGGTATTACATCATTATTGATAGGTACATACCCATATACCTTGCTATAGCTACATGTTCACCTTTATATGATGTTGCGTTGGATTTTGGAGAAATTAGGAACCGCATGATATATATAATAACATGTTGCAGTTAAATAGCGGTTTTTCCTTTATATGCTCACATTACTGTTTTATGTTGCATATATTATATTCATGGATTTTCGCATTGAGATGTGGATTTCACATGATGTTTTCTGGATTTGAGGACAGTGGTAGTTCTTGAAATTATGCATTATTTGAAAGACCCGGTTTCTCTTGATATGATATTTCAGTGCGTCCACCATGAGATTTCTCGGTTCTGAGATTGTGATATATACCCGATGTGAGGAGTGGAGTGGGCCGTGTCCGGGTACATGGTGTGGCCCGGAGGTACCCCGGAGCAAGATTGTCACGGATGATGGAGATGAGCTCGAGGCAGGGGAGTACTACCTTATCGGTGACATTACTTGGTTTCGGCGGTTATCATGGGGATACCGACCGAAGTTATGTACGGACATGCCTTGCGGATTTCGGGTGTTGGACAGCCAGGTTCCATAATATGAACGAACATGACATCAGGGCCAGTCGTGGTGACGGCGCCTGACAGGTGAGTTTTTATGTGTCGATGCTGGACACTAGTTTTCATGATGTTTTTGGATGTCGATGTTGGACACTCAGGTTCCATGAGACTTACAGGTTATGAGGGCCGATTTGAGGAATTTGGGATTTGGATTGTCTTGATGGACACTGGTCCTGCCACGATGAGGATTCCGTGAGGATGACATGTTTTATCCCATACTCCGCATTTATTTGATACGCATTGTTTCATGTATTAGTAGTACCTGATAGAGTATTTTTCATGACTGTTGCATATACATATTGCCATTTATTGCTATCAGCTTGCATGTGATAGATCATCGCAGTACGTGCATACTTGCGATTACCTGCATATGTTATTTACTATTCACGAGTTGTCAACTCACCCCCGTTGTGCCACAGTGTTTTGCAGGTAGTCCCTCAGGGCAGTCGCGGCAGGGCTTCTTCCTATCGTATCATCTTTTACAGCGGATACAGCTACGGCTGACTCGGTGCAGTTTTGCTATAGGTGGGTTTTGCGGTTATCCGATGATGATCTCGCGTCAATGCCGATTTAAGGGATAACTTCACCGAAACAATTAAAAATCGAGTCTTGCTAGGAAAAAAATGCTTAGAGGGTGTAGTTTATAAACAAGATGCTCTCTTTTTATCTCTCAAAGCTCAAGTGAGCATGTAAGGAGGAAGAAGAATGAGATGGCAATTCAAGAAATATATCAACACTTGATGAAAACTATCATCCCCAAAACGAAATATCCTCATACTCTCTCTTATCTCTTCAAGCTAGAAACAAATTAGTGGATGGGATAGTGACTCACAAGGGTGGGTCACAAGCCAACACACTTCTTGAAGAAATGAGAGAGAGACCACCTCATCTAGGTACACACACACATATGTGTGTGTGTATAATCAAGTATACCCTAAAACCCGTATTTACAATAAATACGTATACCGTATTTCTGCAAAAATATGAATACCGTATTCTACCAAAAATAAAAAATACACGTAATCAAATTTAGAAAGAAATACATGTATTTATATCAATACATAAATACCCGTATTTATACAAATACACATATTCGTATAAAAAACGTATTCGTGTTAAAATACAAATACCCAAAAGAAAGCAATATAATACTTGCATCAAAACTGGCTGGCTTTAAAACCTGATAGTACTACAAAATCGTCCGATTAAAGCACGTGTATAAATACACGTGTTCAATCGAACACCCGAGCGTATCACTATATGCAAACTACATCGTTTTGCCTAAACCAGGAAACTCTCTGTGTGGGACTCTAAAGACTCGACAATACGCTGTCAGTGAGTTTAACCACAAGCACGTCAGTGGCACTGGTTGTATGTAACGGCTACCCTGGTATCTTTCGACGGGAAGATCGACAAGAGAACTCGTCTGAACCCCTACTGAGCCTAAAAGTGACAATCTTAGTACAGTCCGGTCTCTTCGTATGAGAGTATCGCATACTGGGTCAAGGGGTGGAAAACGTCAGACCCCATGATAACCAAATAAGTCGTATTGATGTGGCCAAAAACCATCCCGAGAAACTACTGATCTCACAATCAGTAAATCTCATCTGCCTTGGCCAGGGTCTAATGGTGATGACCAATCGAACATAGCGTGACATCAACTCCCTATACCGGGACAGACGAAACCTTTCTATCCCTCACTGCCTCCAAGTGCTTCGCGACTATACCCAACCAAAACATGTTTGCACGATTCCTTAAAGTCATGGTAGGGTATGTTGGATATGTATGCCCTAGAGGCCATTATTGTATATGTATACATTTGGATGCTTGGACATATATATGTACAGGACAGTCTTGCTCGATATGATAGTATGCTATCTGGTTTGTCTTTATCTTAACATGTGTATGTTTTACTAACTATTACATATCTTCTGTACATGTTGATATAGCCCGTAGGATCATTGCTAGACTACCCGCGTTGTGATGGCGATCATACTTATGGGAGCTGGGTAGTCGGTACGCACATCCTTAAATGGTCCCTAGTCATGGGAGTATCGAGACTGGGCATCGATATTCTGGAGTAGACTAATGTATACGTTTCTAGACCCCGACGAGGGGCGATGGTATGGTCCCGTAACCATTGGTCTTTCGCACCTTTGATCGTATACAGGTGCTCACTAAGGGTGAGTACACCGGACGGACTCGCCGAGAATTTCCAGATGGTACTATACCTATCGTCGGTGGAAGTTCTCAGGTGACATGAGTACAGGTTTGTCTTTAGACCTGAGATCGGCATTTGTCTTGTGTGAGTTCTACTTTGATCACTACAATACCACGGCTCTACTAATTCGTGCAAACTGGTTTTGGTCTGGTACAGTCCCGAGCCACATGGAGGAAGTGGGAGATTGTTAAGGATTCATCTCTCCCAGTATAGGGAATCGATATCGCACTGTGTTCGATTGGTCAGGACCATAAGACCTTAGCCAAAGCAGTTGGGATTTAATGAAAGGTTGATCAGTAGTTTCTCGGATTGGTCCTGAGCCACATCAGAACGAATTACCGGGTTATTAGGGTCTGACGTTTACCACCTCCCAGACCCGATATGCGATACTCTAAAAGGAAGAGACCGGACTGTACGGAGATTGTCACAGATAGTCTCAGTAGGGATCCGGATGAGTTTGCTCATCGGCCTTCCTTTTCGACAGGTAACCGGGTAGCCGTTATATACAGCTAGTGCCGCTGACATGCTTGTGGTTATGGATTTATCCAGTAACTCACTGCCGGCGTACTGTCGAGTTATTAGAGTCCCACACAGAAGGTTTCCCTGGTTCAGGTGAAATGATGTAGTAGCCGTATTGGATACGTGCAGGGTTCCGATCGATTGATGTACTTTGTACCCGGACTTTCGATCGGACAATTGGTAATACTAGCCGGCTCGGGTTTTCAGCCGGATTATTAAATCAGGTATTGATTTGATAATTTACATATATGTATTTCGATATGTATATTCTAGTATTACGTTCTTCGTGTTATTTTATCTCTTTGGGCATTCGTGTTTTTATCCGAATGCAGGTATGTATATACAGCAGACCGTAATCCGTATTTTATTACAGATTTCCTTCTAGAAGGTGGACACCTCATCGTGGACTTTTCCATTTATTGATAAATGGAAATGAGGTGGAAATTAAGGAGAGGGAGGCATGGTGAGTGGCATGGTTTCAATAGTTCACAAATGAATTCTTTATTCATTTGTGGTTACTATTGAAGCATGGCAACACTTGTTTATTCATAAAAATTGATACACAAAATCTTTATGTTGATTTTCTCTCACTTGCATGCTTCATTATTCTTGAGCTCCCATTCTTGCATCACCCTCCTCCCTCCTCTTGAGTTTCCTCCACTTTCATTATCTTCCTCTTCACTACCCTCTCATGAGTTGAGAAACAAGTGAAGAGGCAAGATAGAGATAGTAGAACACATAGATCTCCACAGTACATCCTAGACAACTTGGATTAGCAACCCAAGTTCTCTAGTTTCTCCTATTGACACCTAGTTAGGAGCTAGAGCCATGGATCACATCCCTCGGGTGGATCATCTACAACAAAGGAGGGCCGATGAAAAAGCTCGATCCCGGAGGACCGATGGAGCCGAAAATGGAAATCAAACAAGTTCAAGGTGGCCACTTGGAGCACACGACGAGGAGAAAAGACCGATGGACTTGGGTCGTTTGGTGAGAATTCCTTCATAGTAGTTAGCTCCTTTTAGTTTTGCTAGATAGGTTTATGGAAAGATCCGGGTTTCCATTGGGTTAACTTAGCGCCGTTTTTGAAATCGTAAGAAAATTTTTGTTCCGCAAACCGCCATGTTCGATGGCTAGGGCGTTAAGGTAACCCAACTTGGTATTAGAGCCACCCTATAAAACCTATACTAGGAGTTTAAACATTGTTTAAAAAAATGAAACCAAAATAACTCTAAAACACGAAACCTTGAAATCAAGTTTCTGTCAATTTTTAAAAGGCCTCTGAAATTTTTTTAAGCAAGTGCAGAGTGATCCTTTGACTGTGAGATGAACCCAGAACAAAAACGAAGCGATTCTAACTTGTTTGGACCGGCCACATCATGAAAAAAACCGGCTTCAATAGTTTTTGTGATGGGGAATCGAGTCGTTTTTTGTTTTTTGCTCTCTAACTCTTGGATTTAGGGTTTCGGGATATGCTTGTTTTTGCCAAGAATGAATTTTCAGTTAACTTGTGTTTTGGGGCATTGCGGAGTATTTCGAAGTCGTTGATTTTAAAAAATGTTTAATTATTATCCGTACTTAGATTAGTATCTGCGACTGTGAATTTCATTTGATCGGTAAACCCATCTATCTGCTATATGTCCTTTTATACGAGTTTGCGAACATGACATTCACGTTGATGTTCTGTGATTGTGCTGATATTGTGGTTGTATTGTCGTGGTGGATATCCGGTGGTGCAATGATTTAGTACAGTTTGTATTTATTTGTATATTTGTTATTGCGAGGCGAGCGTCCAACATGTGGACTGTCGTCTTTGCCAGGTTGTATATTATTTGATTGGGGCACGACCGGGTTGAGGTCGATGTCACAATTTGTACAGATTATTTTCATTTTCTTTACTAGGATTACCTCACGGTGGAGTGCACGAATAGCCGGGTTCTAGATGGAAAGAAGCCCGCATCTCATGGCGTTGAGACGGAGGGGGCTTCATTCTAGAATTGGCGGGCTATTCGCCGCACTCGTACGGGGTATAGGATGAACCATGGAAAGGCGCCTAAGTTACCAAATTCCGTGATGTGCTGGGTGGCCCATTCACTTTGTTGAAGGGGGTTGCCTCACTTCTGGGATTGGCGGGTAACTTCCCGCGCTCGTAGGGGTCCAGGTTTTCATTGCACAGGCTATCCACACGACCGGGAACGTCGGGTTTTATTTGCGGCTCAAATAAAACACGGGGTTCCAAGATTATCCACCTTTCTGTATTGTTGGCTGAGATTCTGTGATGTTGCTTATTATCATGCCTGGGACGAATGTTACATATACTAGTAGATGTTTTATATGTTTTGCACCCGCGCTAGTCCAGCCCTCGCTCTGTCGTTAGTTAAGTAACCTAACGAGTGATGACGGGGCCCCGTGGCGAATGCGGATGGCATATACATACATCATATTTTCGTTCTTTTCTGATGTGATAAGTTAACTGATGGGACCACATTAATTTTGATTAATTCAAGATAAGAAAACCTAAAAGATGTTGTTGGAACAAATTTCGAAAAACTATAGGTATATTTCTTCGCTTTTCCTAGTGGTATTCGGTTGTGAATATCCAACACCTCATTCCAGGAGGCAAGAGCCGAGATCCCTTCGCGGGGAGTGACCTCTTAAGCAAAAGTCTATACTGTATATTACTCGGTTTTTTCAAAACCACAAGTTTTCAAAAGCGGATCCTAAACCACTCCTTTTTAAAACTTCTCAGGTTCCTTCAACGATATCAAGTTCATTACGTTAACGGGTTTTTTCGCCAAAAACACAGCTGTAACCCTCCGTCGTTTCTTACAAGTGTTGTTTAGTATTCATGCTGCATATGTTGACAGTGTTAAGGCGTAGTGTATGGTAGCTGAGAAATACTGGTTTGTGGCATATGATGTGATTGGTTAGGACAGTCGTATGACTATTTTGACTGTGTCAAGGGTTATGCGGGTGGGTCTAATGCAATCTTGGATAATGACTGGTTGAACTTGACTAGCTACTTATGATTTGTTCACTGTGTCAAGGACATAAGTCATTAGGGGCAAAAACCACATCGGGAGTTTCAAATATACAAGTAACTTGCAGCTTTAGCATACCTTCTGGAGTGTAGTGACTAGAGTGGATTCCATCTAGGTCATCACAAAATGATAGTTGGATCCCGATCCCACTGATGAGTAGGATTCTTCTCGGGTGATAATCTCACTTAACAATTAATGCTATAAACCAAGTAGGTGTCTAGAACGGTGTTAGAGGGGCTACGCCTCCTGGGAAAAGTGGTTATATAATTAAGGTAATTCGCGAAAGCGTTGGAAAACCTCCATCGAAGTACCGACACTAGCCTGGCCGAAAGGTTAAGCAAGTATTGTGACGTACGATTAATCCCAACTATTTCTTCTTTTTAGGATTGAAGAAGAATTCGAGGAAACAGTGGGAGCCATCCCGATTAGATAAACTAATAACCAATCTAATCTTGCAAGAGCGCACGCTGAGTTTTTCTTTTCACTCCCTCAGGTAGCAACCAGTTCATGCCCTAATCATGATAATAAAATGTATAGCTTGACCGATCTGAATTCTTATTCGGGGCCGGGGAACGTCGATTTGGCTCTAACCTATGACAGCAGTCATGAGTATGAGCAGAGGAAAGAGGATTGCATGAATTCCTTGATGACCCCATTGAAGAAGAAGCAAACTATTGCATCTTCTTCAGGTATTCTTGTTATTGAGAATCGTTTTTCGGTCAGTCCTACCTCCTGGGTACTAGATACCGGATCAGGATTTCATATCTGTAATTTATTGCAGGGACTGAGAAAAAGTAAGATGGTTGGACCTGGTGATATGTCCCTTAGAGTAAGGAACGGAGCACAAGTTGATGCTTCTGCCGTCGGTGAATATCACCCAGTATTGCCAAATGGCAATACTATGATTTTGAACAATTGCTACTATGTACCTTCCATGGTTTGCAACATCATATCGGTTTCTTTACTTGGTAAAGATACATATAGTTTTGTTCTTGAAAGAAATATCATGAACATTTACCTTAATAAGTTATTGGTTACAGAAGGTACACTGTGTAATGGTATCTATGTTCTTAATCGAAACACAGTTCTCAACATACAAAACACACGCAAGAAGAAGAGTTCAGAAGTGAACGAATCGTACTTGTGCCATTGTAGACTTGGTCATATCGGAGAGAAAAGACTGAGTAAGTTGCATAAATATGGATTTTTGGATACGTTCAAGTTTTCATCTTATGAAACTTGTCATTCTTGTCTAAAAGGCAAAATGACCAAATCTCTGTTCACCAGACACGAAGAAAGAGCAGCAAAGCCCTTGGGACTCATACACAATGATGTATGTGGTCCAATGTCTTTACATGCAAGTGATGGGTTCTCGTACTTCATCACATTCACTGACGATCTCTCTAGGTTCGGGTATGTGTATCTTATGAAACACAAATCTGAAGATTTTGAGAAATTCAAAGAATTCAGAAATGAAGTAGAGAACCAGACTGGCAAAAGTATTAAGATCCTCCGATATGATAGAGGAGGGGAGTACTTAAGCACGGAATTCCTAGAATACTAAAAAGAGAATGGAATTATCTCTCAACTTACTCCTCCGTATACACTACAGAACAACGATATATCGGAGCGGAGGAATCGTACCCTATTGGATATGATTTACTCCATGATGAGTAGTGCTGAGTTGCCTCTTTCATTCTTGGGATATGCGCTTCAAACAGCAGCACAACTTTTGAATCAAGTTCCATCCAAATCCGTGTCTAAAACTCCGTATGAAATAGGGAGTGGTAAGAGTTTGTATCTTAAACGTGTTAAGATTTGGGGTTGCCCTACTTATGTCAAAAAGCAGAACCAAGACAAACTCGGGGCATGATCTGTTTTGTGTAAGTTTGTGGGATACCCAAAGGACTCTAATGGGTATCTATTCTACCACGCAGAGGAAAAAAGGATTATTGTTTCTCGGAATGCCAAATTTTTAGAATGGCAGTTTCTTGCAAAAGAAACCAGTAGGAGCGCAGTAGAACTGGATGAAGTTCCAGAAACACAAACTATAACTAATGATTTGGTGGAACCGCTAGATTCGGTTATACCCGACGAACCTCAGCCACTCCGAAGATCTAGTAGCATTTCTCATCCACCCGAGAGATACTATGGTTTTCTCATTTACGGGGATCGAGAGGATTGCATCTTGGCAGAAGATGATCCTACTAGTTTCAGGCAGGCCACTATCAGTAGGGACTCTGATGAATGGCTGGATACTATGCGATCCGAAATGGAGTCCATGTACACTATTAAAGTGTGGACCTTGGATATTGCTCCACCTGGGGTAAAACCCGTTGGATCCAAATGGATCTATAAGAAGAAATTTGGTGTAGATGGGCAGGTGGAAACCTATAAGTCTAGACTTGTTGGAAAAGGTTTTCGTTGTGTGGACTATGACGAAACCTTTTCTCCAGTGGTTATGCTCAAATCCATTCGGATCCTACTTGCCATAGCTGCCTTCCATGACTATGAGATCTGGCAGATGGAAGTAAAAACGGCTTTTCTGAATGGTTGTTGAGAAGAGTGCGTTTATGTGGATTGGCCAGAAGGTTTTGTAGACAGTGGGAGCAGCGGGAAGGTGTGCAACTTGCTTGAATAAATTTATGGATTAAAGTAGGCATCGCGGAGCTGGAACATCTGTTTTGATGAAACAGTCAAGGGATTTGACTACATCAAGAACGAGGTTGAGCCTTGTATATATAAGAAGATTGTAGGCCGAACTGTCGTATTCCTAGTCTTGTACGTGGACGACATTCTTTTGATAGGAAATGGCATTACTATGATACAATCGGTCAAGCTATTCTTATCACAAAGGTTCTCCATGAAGGACCTGGGTGATGCCTCGTACATTCTGGGGATTAAGATCTACAGAGATAGATCCAAAAGATTACTAGGACTTTCACAGTACAGGTACATAGAGACCGTACTAAAGAGATTTAGTATGGAAGATTCCAAGAGCGGTAATATACCCGCATTGCACGGAATCACCCTCTCCAAGGAGATGTCTCGCAAGACTGACAAGGACAGGGTTCGCATGAGCACTATACCCTACGCTTCGGTGGTAGGATCTATAATGTATGCGATTCTATGTACAAGGCCAGATGTGGCTTATGCGTTAAGCGTGGTGAGCCGGTATCAATCAAACCCAGGTGAGGACCACTGGACAACAGTGAAGAACATTATCAAATACCTGAGAAGGACTAAGGAGATGTTCTTGGTTTACGGTAATGGAGACCTAAAGGTCGAGTCCTTTACTGATTCAAGCTTCCAGAGTGACAAGGATGACAACAAGTATGTCTCGGGTTTTGTGTTTACCCTCAACAGAGGGGCGGTGCGTTTGAATAGCTCCAAACAGGATATCATTGCAGACTCGACGATGGACGCTGAATACTTTTTTGTGAGCGATGCCGCAAAAGAGGCGGTCTGGATGAAGAAGTTCATTAGTGAACTTCAGGTAGTTTCGTCTATTGTTAACCCAATACCTTTGTTTTGCGATAACAATGGGGCTATAGCTTTAGCGAAGGATCCACGGTCCCATCAAAAATCCAGGCACATCTTATGGCGGCATCACTTGATCAGGGAAATCGTAGATCGCCAGGTGATCGAGGTACATAGAGTGGACACAAAAGACAACACTGCGGATCCATTCACCAAGGCCTTTCCTCAAGCACAGTTCGAAAGACTTTTTGATATGTTGGTTATTCGATACGCCAACAGCTGGACATAGATTAGACGTTGGGTACTCGATACGCCGATATATATGGATTTAGTGCAAGTGCGAGATTGTTGGATATGTATGCCGTAGAGGCCATTATTGTATATGTATACATTGGAATGCTTGGACATCTATATGTACAGGACAGTCTTGCTCGATATGATAGTATGCTATATGGTTTGTCTTTATCTTAACATGTGTATCTTTTACTTACTATTACATATCTTCTGTACATGTTGATAAAGCCGAAAGGATCATTGCTAGACTACCTGCGTTGTGATGGCGATCATACTTGTGGAAGCTGGGTAGTCGGTACGCACATCCTTAAATGGTCCCTAGTCGTGGGAGTATCGAGACTGGGCATCGATATTTCGGAGTAGACTAGTGTATACATTTCTAGACCCCGACGAGGGGCGATGGTATGGTCCTGCAACCATTGGTCTTTCGCACCCAAGATCGTATACAGGTGCTCACTGGGGGTGAGTACACCGGACGGACTCGCCGAGAACTTCCATATGGTACTATTGTTGGATATGTATTCCCTAAAGGCCATTATTGTATAGTACTAGTTTGTATAATACATTTTGGAAGCTTAGGATATATACAAGGGTTTGCGACAGTCTTGCTCGATATAGTAGTATGCTACTTGGTTTGTATCTATCTTAATATGTGTATATGTTTCTTTTAACATATCTCTAAAAACATATTGATGGAGCCCTTAGGATCTTTGCTTGACTACCGGCGTTGTGATGGCGATCACACTAGTGGGGGCTGGGTAGTCTATAAGCACATGCTTATTTTGGTCCCTAGTCGCAGGATTATCGAGACAGGGCATCGATACTCCAGAGTAGACTGGTGCATACGCTTCTCGTCCCAGCAGGGGAAATGGTATGTCCCACAGCGATCAGTACATCGTACTGGAGATAGTATGCAGGTGCTCGTTAGGTTACGAGTACACTGGACAGGACTCGTCGGGAACTGTTGGTTGGTATTATACCTATCGTCAGTTAACAGTTCCCAGGTGACATGAGTACAGCTTAGTCCGCTGACTTGACACTGTACCCTTGGCCTCGAGTGTGTTCCCACTGTTCTTAGATTACTGACCTACCACAGCTCTATTGAGTCGTGCAAACAAGTAGTAGTTGGGTGCAGTCCCGAAGCACTTGGAGGCAGTGACGGTTAGACAGGATTCGTCTATCCCGGTATTGGGAGTTGATATCGCGTTGTGTCTAGGAGAGCTATTACACATAGTCGTCCCTGGCCTGGGCAAGCGAGAATTACTGGTAGTGTTTCCAGTAGTTTCTCAGGGTGTTCTGGGCTACACTCCGACACAACTTGTACGGCTATTAGGGGACTGACTTTTACCGCCCCTCTAGGCCCGCCATGCGATACTTTCAGACGAACAGACCGGACTGTACGGAGATTGTCACATTCAGGCTCAGTAGGAGTTCGGATGGGTTCACATCATCGGTCTTCTTATCGGCATCTACCCGGGGACCGTTACGTACAGCTAGTATCGCTTGCGGCCTGTGGTTAAACCCACTGACAGCGTGGTGTCGAGCCTTTAGAGTCCCACACAGAGGGTTATTCGCCTTTGGGCAAAACAGAGTAGAGGTCGCATGGTTTTGCGACGGGGTTCGTTCACATTCGCGCACTTGTGCACGTTTAGTGTCCGGGAAGTTATTACTAGCGGGCTTTGGTTTAAGCCAGATCCTAGTATTTGTTTTGGGATTGGTTTTGTCACATTGTATTCGTGTTAATCGGAACTCGGATGCAGGTGTGTATACACAGTTGACAGAGGCAGAGAATTCTCATTAGGGTTGTTGACCGTTGACTTTTTCCAAACCCTAATGAGAATGAGAAATATGATTAATGATATTAATTAAAGATAATTGTGCCATGGTTAGGTTGACCATTTGACTTATGTTGACTTTTTGACTTTGGTTGACAAGTTGACTTTTGTTGACAATTTGACCATCATCATTGCACATGAAAGATTCTTCTTGATTCTTGCAAAATTCATTTAATGTGAAATGATTATGGTCATTCCAAATGAACCATCACAATTTCTTTAATCATTATTATTATTTCATAATTCTCTAATATTTGAGGATGGTTGAAGATTTCTACTCTCATTCTCTCTTGCTCTTTCTCTCTCATGTTTTTTGAGCTCTCCATCTTCCTCTCAAAGCTTTAATCTTTCATGTGTTGAAAATCAAAAGCTCTTGAGACAAAACCATCAAGACTCTTCTCTACTCTTTCTAGGGTTCTTTTTTCTAGCAAACCAAGCACTCTAGTTACCTCTTGGTTGAGGTAGGAGCTCAAGTTAGTGGCCCTCGGGTGGATCTATCTTCGGTAAAAAGAAGATGACGAGGAGGAGCCGTCTACGCCACTACAAGGAGCAAGCAAGAAGGAGAACCACTACAAGAAGAGAAGGAGTTCAAGATCTTGGTATAACCATTCTACATAGTAGCTAGAACTTGTAGTTTATATGTTAGTTTTTGTTTAGCAAAGATCCATCATGGATGGTCCATGTTACCTTGTGAGAAAAATTTAATTTTTACCTATTCCGCCTCCCCGAAAGAATCGGGGTGGGTAACGTGGACCTAAAAGTGGTATCAGAGCCTAGCTAAACAACAACTAGCATGTTAGCAAAGTGTTTAGAACTTCGATCTAAGAAAAAATCGCAAAACGCACCGAAATCATGTACTTTCTGCCGATTTTAAAAACTGCCCTAAAAATATTTCCACACACCTTAAAAATCCGTGCAGAGTATTTCAGAAACAGCCATGAAAACCGAGCCACTGAGTCGATCAAGCCGCCGCGGAAGCGCGGCGAAACCACGCGTTTTTCCGCGGATCCGCGGCCGATTCGACTCGGCCGCGACTTGTTTTTCCTGCATCTGTTCAGCTTGGTGTTTTGTGTTTTTTAAGATGTTTTGTTTCTGCCCAGATTTTCCAGAGAACAATGTTGTGTTTGGGGTAGTTACAAATTGGTATTTTGATCGAAATTCTACAAACTTTCGATAAATGGTTATATCTGTAATGTGATATATGCACTGAACGTCGACTAATCGCTATACGTCGATTAGTGGGGGTTGTCCATATCTTTGAACTGTAATGTTGTTGGATTGTGTATATGAACTTGTTGGATCGTCGCGGATGAATAGCCGGGGTTTTGTGAGATGAGAGTTTCTTTATCTTTCAATTGATGTAATATGTAAATTGATGTAATATTATTTTTATGGCCGCACATCCGGGATGAGGTTGTAGCCGCCATTGTATATTATTTCTTTTACTGTTTTTGCTCCTAGGATTGACCCATGAAAGATTATTTCTTTTATCTCAATAGCTCATGCTTCTCAACACATGAGACATGAGAGCTTTGAGAGAGAGGAAGAGGATGAGCTTTTGGTTGAGAGAGAGTGAGCAAGTGAGAATGAGATAATAATTTACAACCATGCTCACAAAAGTAAGAATAATGATGATAATAATAATAATTAAGAATTGTGATGGTTAGTTTCATCGACCATTATCATTTCATGCATTTAATGCATTTTGCAAAGAACAAGAAGCATCATGGAAATGAAATGATGATGCTCAACAAGTCCACAATGGTCAACCGGTCAACAAAGTCAACAAGTCAACAAAAATGAAATGTTCAACTCAACCATGGCACAATAATCCTTAATTAATATTATTAATCATATTTCTTATTCTCATTAGGGTTTACAAAAAGTCAACGGTCAACTACCCTAAAGAGATCCTCTGCCTTTGTCAACTGTGCATACACACCCGCATCCGTGTTCCGAGGAACACGAATACAATGAGATAAAACCAATCCCAAAACATGTACTAGGATCTGGCTTAAACCAAAGCCCGCTAGTAATAACTGCCCGGACACCAAACGTGCACAAGTGCGCGGATGTGAACGAACCCTGTCGCAAAACCATGCGACCTCTACTCTGTTTTGCCCAAAGGTGAATAGCCCTCTGTGTGGGACTCTAAAGACTCGACACTACGCTGGAAGTGGGTTTAACCACAGGCCGCAAGCGGTACTAGCTGTACGTAACGGTTCCCAGGTAGATGCCGATAAGAAGACTGATGAGGTGAACCCATCCGAACTCCTACTGAGCCTGAATGTGACAATCTCTGTACAGTCCAGTCTGTTCGTCAGAGAAAATCGCATGGCGGGCCTATGGCGCTGTAAACGTCAGTCCCCTAATAGCGGGACAAGTCGTGTCGGAGAGTACACCAGAACACCCTGAGACAACACTGGAAAACCTACTAGTATATCTCGCTTTCCCTGGCCAGGGACGACTATGTGTAATGGCTCTCCTAGACACAGCGCGATATCATCCCCCAATACTGGGAGAGACGAATCCTGTCTAACCGTCACTGCCTCCAAGAGCTTCGGGACTGCACCCAACTGCTACCTGTTTGCACGACTCATTTGAGCTGTGGTAGGGTAGCAATCTAAGAACAGTGGGAACACACTCGAGGCCAAGTGACAGTGTCAAGTCAGCGGACTAAGCCGTACTCATGTCACCTGGGAACTGATAACTGACGATAGGTATAGTACCAACCAACAGTTCCCGACGAGTCCTGTCCAGTGTACTCGTAACCCAACGAGCACCCGCATACTATCTCAAGTACGACGTACTGATGGCTGTGGGACAGACCATCTCCCCTGCTGGGATGAGAAGCGCATACGCTAGTCTACTCCGGAGTATCTAGGCCCCGTCTCGATAATCCTACGACTAGGGACCTGTATAAGGATGTGCTTGTAGATTACCCAGCCTCCACTATTGTGACTGCCATCACAACGCTGGTAATCAAGCAAAGATCCTAAGGGCTCCACTAATATGTATAGGCGATATGCTAAAAGAAACACATGAACACACTAAAGTAGAAACAAACCAAGTAGCATACTACCATTTTGAGCAAGATTGTCTATACAACTGTGAATATGCCAAGCTTCCATTAAGTAATATACATACTAGTATGATACAGTAATGGCCTCTAGGGCGTATACACTAACAATCTCCCACTTGCACTAAGGCCATGTACTGGCGTATCGAAGACCTATCATCTCGATCAGCCGCTCAAACTGAGTCTTGGGTATGGCCTTTGTGAATGGATCTGCAGTGTTATTCTCCGAATTTACACTCTTCACCTTGATCTCCCGGCGATCTACGATCTCCCTGATCAGGTGGTACCGCCTCAAAATGTGCCTGGACTTCTGATGGGACCTAGGTTCCTTCGCTAAAGCTATAGCGCCGTTGTTGTCACAATACAGCGGTATTGGATCAACAATGGTAGGAACTACCTGAAGCTCCGTGAGGAACTTCTTCATCCAGACAGCTTCCTTTGCGGCATCGCAAGCGGCTATGTACTCCTCTTCCATAGTTGAGTCAGCAACGGACTCCTGCATGGAACTCTTCCAGCAAACCTCCCCTCCATTATGGGAAAAGACATAACCCGTCATGGACTTGGAGTCATCCATGTCACTCTGGAAGCTGGAGTCAGCAAAGGCCTCGATCTAGAGATCTTTTCCGCCATACACCAAGAACATCTCCTTAGTCCTTCTCAGGTACTTGAGAATGTTCTTTACTGCTATCCAGTGTTTCTCCCCTCGGTCCGACTGATACCGGCTTACAACGCTCAATGCGTATGCTACAACTGGTCTGATACATAACATCGCATACATTATAGAGCCTACCGCTGATGCGTAGGGTATAGATGACATGCGAACCCTTTCCAAATCAGTCTTGGGAGACATATCTTTGGAGAGGGTGATTCCATGACAAGCCGGTAGATTACCGCGCTTTGAATCTTCCATACTGAATCGTTTCAGTATGGTGTCGATGTACCTGGACTGCGAAAGTCCCAACATCCTTTTAGATCTATCACGATAGATCTGGATCCCCAGAATGTAGTTGGCATCACCCAGGTCCTTCATGGAGAACCTCTGTGACAAGAATCTTTTGACTGACTGTAGCATAGGAATATCATTTCCTATTAGGAGAATTTCATCCACGTACAAGACGAGGAATACCACAATTCTCCCTACAATCTTACTGTAAATGCATGGTTCATCTGGGTTTTTGATAAAGTCGAATTCTTTGACAGTATCATCAAAGCAGATGTTCCAACCCCGCGATGCCTGCTTCAGTCCATAGATGGAATTAAGCAACTTGCACACTTTACCGCTGCTCCCACTCTTAATAAATCCCTTCGGCTGATCCATATAGACACACTCTTCCAAATTTCCATTTAGGAAAGAAGTCTTTACGTCCATCTGCCAGATCTCATAATCGTGGAAGGCAGCAATGGCAAGAAGGATCCGAATGGATTTGAGCATAGCCACTGGAGAAAAGGTCTCTTCATAGTCCAAACCAGGTCTTTGACGAAAACCCTTTGCAACAAGTCTAGCTTTATAGGTTTCAACCTGCCCATCTACACTAATCTTCTTTCTGAAGATCCATTTGCAGCCCACGGGGTTTACCTCTTCTGGAGTAAAGTCCAAAGTCTAAACATTGTTGGTGTACATGGACTCCATCTCGGTCCGCATTGCATCCATCCATTTTACTGAGTCACCGCTCTAAATGGCTTGCTGGAAGCTAGTAGGCTCATCATTTTCAATGATGCAATCCTCTCAATCCCCGTCTACGAGAAAACCGTAGTATCTCTCGGGCAGATGAGACTGTCTACTACTCCTGCGGAGTGGCGCTGGGATGTCCGGTTCTCCTGAAACTTCAGGTTCTTCTAAGCTTTCAGTAATAGCTTGTGGTTCTGGAAATTCTTCCAGTTCTATTGCGCTCCCACTTATCTGACTTTCTAAAAATTCAGTTTCCAAGAAGTGGGCATGCTGAGAAACAAAAACCTTTTGTTCCTCTGCGGAATAGAAAAGATACCCCCTGGAGTTCTTGGGGTATCCCACAAACTTACACAGTACTCAGCGTGCCTCGAGCTTGTCCGCATGCCGCTTCTTTACAAAAGCTGGACATCCCCATGTCTTAAGATACTTAAGACAGGGTTTCTTCCCACTCAACATCTGATATGGGGTGGTAGGCACAGTCTTGGTTGGAGCCTTGTTCAAAAGATATGCAGTTGTTTCTTGTGCATAACCCCAGAAAGATCGCGGTAACTCATCCTTACTCATCATGGAACGAACCATATCCAATAGAGTTCGATTCCGCCTTTCAGATACACCATTGTGTTGTGTTGTGTATGGAGGAGTAAGCTGAGAGAGAATCCCATTATCTTGTAAGTAGTCCAGAAACTCGGCACTCAAGAATTAACCGCCTCGATCAGATCTCAGTGTTTTTATACTCTTGCCTGTTTGTTTTTCAACTTCATTCTTGTATTCCTGAAATTTCTTAAAGGCCTCGGATTTATTCTTCATCAGGAAGACATGTCCATACCTAGAGAAATCATCCGTAAAAGTAATGAAGTATGAATAACCACTTCGCGCATGTGTAGACATTGGACCACACACGTCACTGTGTATGAGTCCCAAAAGCTCGCTCGCTCTTACTCCGTGTCCAGTGAACGGAGTCTTTGTCATCTTTCCCATGAGACAAGATTCACAAGTAGCATAAGACTGATACTCGAACGAATTCAAGTATCCCTCTTTATGTAACTTTGTTAACCGTGTCTTATTAATGTGACCAAGTCTACAATGCCATAAGAAAGCCTGATTTGTTTCCCGAGACATTCTTTTAAGTGTGTTCTGGACACTGAAAATCTGAGCTTGATTCAATACGTATATCCCATTTTTTTATGTACCTGACCCAATCAGAACTTGATTTAGGTGGATGTGGACCACATCGCTTACAAAAGTAAAATCATATCCTTCCTTAGAAAGTAAGGATACAGATATGATATTACAAGTCACACTAGGTACATACAAACAGTTACGCAGAATCAATATCTGCCCAGTTGTCAGTCCAAGATGATATTCCCCTACGAATTCAGCGTCCATGCTCATTCCGTTAGCAACCCTGAGAGTCATATCACCTATCCTGATAACTCTACAGTTTCTCAGAGCCTGTAATGAATTACAGATGTGAGATCCTGATCCGGTATCCAATACCCAGGAAGTAGGGTTAACTGACTTACAGTTTTCTACTACGAACACACCCGAAGCCGAAGCCACAACATGCTTCGAATCCTGGCTACTGGCTTTGCTAGCCCTGCAATCATTCTTCCAATGTTCATTTCCGTAACAATTGGAACGTCCCTCCTTTACTACATCCAGTCCCGAAACTTTTGCCCTTCCTTTTCCTTCTATTACCAAGGTTTCCTTCAGGGTATAAGTAGAGGGCAGAGACTGTAGAATCAAGTCAGTATTTGATCCGTTCTTCAACGTGGTCTTCAGGTCCGTGAGCTCATCAAAATAGCTGGTCTCTGTAAAGACGTTGCCCCTTACAGATGACCCGATAGCCATCCTCGCTTGAAGCAATTCGTACGAGGTCTCATATCTTGCGATATGAGATTGCACTCCATATAAATCTTTGTTATGGAGGAAGATAGAAACTAAGTCCATCTTCTCGTGCTGCCTCTAGTATGCACCATCATCTGAGGCCAACACGAGGCACTTGGCATTCACACAGTCTTTTCCGATGTCTTATGGATATTAATATCTGTGACAGGGGAAACTGGTCCTGAGATGGCAGGGGTTTGATTAGTTAAGAGGTGTTCCAGCTTTTCATGGGTAATGGACACCTGGACAGACCTTTGCAGTCATAACAGTCAGATTCAGTCATTTTATTATCTAGATGTAACCTATGTGTGGGCACTGGGTCGCTGCAATTAAGAGAGAGAGAAGAAAACACTCAGCATGATGCTCTTGCAAATTTAGATTAGTTTTTAGTTTATCTGAACAGGATGGCTCCCACTTTTTCTCGAATCCTTGCTCAAACCAAAAAGGGAGAATTAGTCGGGATCAATCTAACCGTACAATACTTGCTTAACCGTTCAGCTAGGCCAGTGTTGGTATTTCGAGGGAGGTTTTCCAACGCTTTCGTGAAGTTCCTTAATTAAATAACCTCTTTTCCCCGTGGGCGTAGCCCCGCTAACACCTTTCTAGACACCTACTTGGTTTATAGCATTGATCGTTAAGTGGCAAAGTTCTCGAGGAGTAGCATATACTCACAGTAGGATCGGGATCCAAATATCATCGTGTGATAAAACTGAAGGAATCCTACCGGAATCATCACACTCCAAATGGTATGCAGCGCTAGCAAGTTTCAGTTTCTTTAGAAACTCTCGATGTGGATTTTTGCCCCATGCTCTTATGACCTTGACGAAGGTCAACAAATCATAAGTCACATGTCAAGTTCTACCCGTCATTGTCCAGGTTAATTTGAAACCACCCATATATACCCTTGACGAAGGTCAACAAGGTAATATGACTGTCCCAAACCAACGCATCTATCTATGCTACATATGAACACCCAACAGCTACCAATCACTATGCCTTGACAATGGTCAACAAACATAGCTTGAATACTATTGAATATTCATATGAAATGACGGAGGGCTACGAATGGTTTTGGCGAAACCGTGAGCTTAGTGAACTTGATATAATCGAAAGAACCTTGTTAGCTTTTAAAAGGAGTGGTTTAAGCTACGCATTTTTAAAAGTTTTCTGTTTTGAAAGAAACCGAGTGGTTTTGAAATTTTTCCAACGAATTTACTTTGGTTTATTTTCTTGCATTAATTCAATGCGTCCCATCAATTTATCCTCCCATTGCAGAAAACAACGAAAATATGACGTACGCTTATTCCATTCGCATTCTCCACGAGGCCCCGTCATTACCCGTTAGGTTACTTAACGACAGAGCGGGGGTGGACTATTGCGGATGTAAAACATAAGCAATGCCTACTAGATATCATATATAGATATATACATTCATCAGATGCAATGATAGCCATTCCATATCATAGATGAACACATTGGATATACTAGAAATCCGCGTTTCGTTCGAGCCTGCAATGAAAGACGGATTACACGGTCGCGATGAATAGCCAAACCCCACCCTAGACCCCTACGGGTGCGGCAAACTACCCGCCAAGTACCCGAAGTGAAGCAACCTCCCTGAACAACGTGAGTAGGCCACTCGGCACTTCGAGGTACCCGGTAATTTGTGCACCCCACCTTGGGTCTATCCTAGGAGCAAAAACAGTAAAAGAAATAATATACAATGGCGGCTACAACCTCATCCCAGATGTGCGGCCATAAAATAATATTACATCAATTTACATATTACATCAAATGAAAGATAAAGAAAACTCTCATCTCTCAACCCCCGGCTATTCATCCGCGACAATCCAACGAGTTCATATACACAATCAAACAACATTACAGATCACAGATATGCACAACCCCCACTAATCGACGTATAGCGATTAGTTGACGTTCAGTGCATATATCACATCACAGATATAACCCATTAGCTAAAGTCTACAGAATTTCGATCAAAAATATGGATTTGTAACTACCCCAAACACAACTTTGTTCTCTGGAAAATCTGGGCAGAAACAAAATATCCTAAAAATCCCAAAACAGAACACTGAGCAAACTGCAGCAAAGACGAGTCGCGGCCGAGTCAACTCGACCGCGGATCCGCGGCGAGACACATGTTCTCGCCGCGGTTCCGCGGCGCTTTGACCGGGTCATGGGCTCGTTTTTGCTGCATGTTCTTAGAAAACCCTGAGCCGATTTTAAGGTATGTGGAATTATTTTTGGAGCAATTTTTAAATCGGCAGAAAGTTCAGTTTTCGGACGTGTTTTGCGATTTTTTCTTGGATCGAAATTCTAAATACTTTGCTAACATGCTAGTTGTTGTTTATCCTGGCTCTGATACCACTGTAAGTCCACATTGCCCACCCCGATTCTTACGGGGAGGCTGAAACGGTAAAAAACGATTTTTTGACACAGAGCAACATGGACTAGAAAAGAGGATCTTTGCTAAACAAAAGCTAGCAAACTAACTACAAGTTTAACTACTATGTTAGAGGGTTATACCTAGGTCTTGAACTCCTTCTCTTCTTGCTCCTTGGAGTGGCTTGAACGGCTCCACCTCGTAGTCTCCTTTTTGTCGAAGAAGGATCCACCCGAAAGCCTCTACCTTGACCTCCAACCTCAACCTAGAGGTAACTAAAGTGCTTGGCTTGCTAAACCTAGAAATCTAGAGTGAGTAGAGAGGAGTTTTGAAGGTTTTATCTCAATAGCTCATGCTTCTCAACACATAAGACATTACGATGAGAGGAGTTTTGAAGGTTTTATCTCAAGAGCTTTGAGAGAGAGGAAGAGGATGAGCTTTTGGATGAGAGAGAGTGAGCAAGTGAGAATGAGATAATAATTTACAACCATGCCCACAAAAGTAAGAATAATGATGATAATAATAATAATTAAGAATTGTGATGGTTAGTTTCATTGACCATTATCATTTCATGCATTTAATGCATTTTGCAAAGAACAAGAAGCATCATGGAAATGAAATGAAGATAGTCAACAAGTCCATAATGGTCAACCGGTCAACAAATTCAACAAGTCAACAAAAGTCAAATGTTCAACTCAACCATGGCATAACAATCCTTAATTAATATTATTAATAATTTTTCTTATTCTTATTAGGGTTTAGAAAAAGTCAACGGTCAACTACCCTAATAAAAATCCTCTACCTCTGCCTTTGTCAACTGTGCATACACACCTGCATCCGTGTTCCGAGGAACACGAATACAATGTGATAAAACCAATCCCAAAGCATGTACTAGGATCTGGCTTAAACCAAAGCACGCTAGTAATCACTGCCCGGACACCAAACGTGCACAAGTGCGCGGATGTGAACGAACCCTGTCGCAAAACCATGCGACCTCTACTCTGTTTTGCCCAAAGGCGAATAGCCCTCTGTGTGGGACTCTAAAGACTCGACACTACGATGGCAGTGAGTTTTAACCACAGGCCGCAAGCGGTACTAGTTGTACGTAACGGTCCCTAGGTAGATGCCGATAAGAAGACTGATGAGGTGAACCCATCCGAACTCCTACTGAGCTTGAATGTGACAATCTCTGTACAGTCTGGTCTGTTCGTCTGAGAATATTGCATGGCGGGCCTAGGGGGGCGGTAAACGTCAGTGCCCTAATAGCGGTACAAGTCGTGTCGGAGTATAGCCCAGAACACCCTGAGACAATACTGGAAAACCCACCAGTATATCTCGCTTGCCCTAGCCAGGGACGACTATGTTTAATAGCTCTCCTAGACGCAGCGCGATATCAACCCCCAATACCGGGAGGGACGAATCCTGTCTAACTGTCACTGCCTCCAAGTGCTTCGGTACTGCACCCAACTGCTACCTGTTTGCACGACTCAATTGAGCCGTGGTAAGGTAGCAATCTAAGAACAGTGGGAACACACTCGAGGCGAAGTGATAGTGTCAAGTCAGCGGACTAAGCTGTACTCATGTCACCTGGGAACTGATAACTGACGATAGGTATAGTACCAACCAACAGTTCCCGACGAGTCCTGCCCAGTGTACTCGTAACCTAACGAGCATCCGCATACTATCTCAAGTACGACGTACTGATGGCTGTGGGACAGACCATCTCCCCTGCTGGGATGAGAAGCGCATACGCTAGTCTACTCCGGAGTATCGATGCCCCGACTCGATGATCCTACGACTAGGGACCTGTATACGGATATGCTTGTAGATTACCCAGCCCCCACTAGTGTGACTGCCATCACAACGCTGGTAATCAAGCAAAGATCCTAAGGGCTCCAATAATGTGTATAGGCGATATGCTAAAAGAAACACATGCACACATTAATGTAAAAACAAACCAAGTAGCATACTACCATTTTGAGCAAGATTGTCTATACAACTGTGAATATCCCAAGCTTCCAAGTATGTAATATACAAACTAGTATGATACAGTAATGGCCTCTAGAGCATATACACTAACAGGATCTAGGGTTAGAAGTGGGGGGAAGTGTTCTTGAGGAAGATGAAGAGGGAGAAGAAAATGATGGGGGAAAGAGTATGGCAGCAGCCCCCCCTCTCACTTATTCTCACACTCTCTCTCTCTCTCTCTCCAATCATTCACCTTTTTAACCCTTTTCATTTCTTTTTCTTTCCTCTTTTAAATTCAAAAACGAATCACATAATACCAATAAAACAACACAAAGGAAAAACATGTAACCAAATGTAACATGACAAGGTGCACTAGCCATGGAATACTGTAGAAACACGAATTTGGCTTAATTGCGATTAGCAGTGCACTAATCGGGTTTTTATCCAAACTGCATATAATGAATTTAAAAAAAAAGCCAAATCCTTTAAATATATTTTTAAATGAATAAGTCATTTTAATTTCCATTTATTTCACAATTATTGGTATATATATTTATACCCTTTTTCGAAAACCCCAATTTCGCAAATCGGGCAGTTTTCGGGAAATATATTATTTTAATATTAAATTCCAAAAATAATATTTTATATTTTCTGAAATGTTACATTTCATAATCATAGTGAGCAGCTATAGCAAGTAGGATCCGAATGGATTTAAGGATCGCGACTGGTGAAAAGGTTTCATCATAATCCAAGCCTGGTCTTTGACGAAATCCTTTTGCAACTAGCCTAGCGTTATAGGTCTCCGCCTGACCATCCACACCAATCTTTCTCTTTAAGATCCACTTGCACCCTATGGGTTTTACTCCAAAAGGTGCAACCACCAAAGTCCATACTTTGTTAGTGTGCATGGATTCCATTTCGGATCTCATGGCATCCAGCCACTTCACTGAGTCACCACTCGTGATAGCTTGCTGATAACTAGTAGGATCTTCATCATCCATGATTCAATCTTCTCTATCGCCATCAATTAGAAAACTGTAGTATCTATCAGGTGGGCGAGAAGTCCTACTAGATCTATGGAGTGGATGAGGCTCATCAGGTTCTATTGAAACATTAGGTTCAAACAAATCATCGGTAATTGTTTGTGGATCTGGAATTTCTTCCAGTTCTACCGCATTGCAAACAGTGTCATTTGTAAAAAATTAATTTTCTAAAAATATGGCATACTGAGAAGCAAACACCCTTTGTTCCTCCTTATGGTAGAAAAGAAATCCATACAAATGTTTTGGATATCCCAAAAATCTGCACAAAACTGATCGTGTATCGAGTTTTTCCGGATTCCGCTTTTTCACATAAGCCGGACAACCCCATATCCTAAATCGTTTAAGAGATGGTCTCTTCCTATACCATATCTAATATGGAGTGGTAGACACGGTTTTGGTCGGAACCCTATTCAATAGATATATCGCAGTCTCCAATGCGCGCCCCCATAATGAAAGTGGTTACTCAGCATCACTCATCATTGATCGTACCATATCTAATAAGGTAAGATTCCTCCGTTCCGATACACCATTGTGTTGTGGTGTGTACGAAGGAGTGAGCTGAGAGAGAATCCCATTCTCTTTTAGGAAATCTTGAAACTCTGAGCTTAGATACTCACCTCCTCGATCCGATCGATGTTTCTTGATACTCAAGCCTGTTTGTTTTTCCACTTCAGATTTATACTCCTTAAGCTTTTCGAAGGCATTGGACTTATGTTTCAACAAGAACACGTGTCCGAATCTCGAGAAATCATCAGTAATAGTTATGAAGTACGAAAAACCACCTCTCACATGTGTAGACATTAGTCCACATACATCACTATGTATGAGGCCTAAGAGTTCAGTAGCTCTCTCTCCGTGTCCAGTAAACGGAGTTTTGGTCATTTTACCTTTAATACAAGACCGGCAAGTCGCATAAGATTTATATTCAAACAAGTTTAAATATCCATCTTTATGTAGCTTGGTTAATCTTGTTTCATTAATATGACCAAGTCTACAATGCCAAATGAAAGCTTCATTTTTGTCTGAAATCTTCCTTTTGTTTGTGTGTTGTATATTGAAAACACTATGTTGATTTAGGATGTATATCACGTTATCTATTGTACCAGACCCAATCAACTCTTGATTAAGGTTAATGTTCATAACATTAGATTATAACACAAAATTATATCCTTCATTGTCCAAAAACGATATTGATATAATATTACTTAACATCGAAGGTACAAAATAATATGGGTTCAAAACCAATATACAACCCGGCGGCAAACCAAGGTGATACTCTCCCAATACTACAGCATGTACAGAGGAACCATTCCCAATTCGGAGAGTGTGATTACCTTTCTTCAAAAACCTGTTATTTCTCAGCCCCTGCATAATTGCTGATGTGAGATCCTGACCCAGTATCTAATACTCAGGAAGTAGAGTTAATTGAAAAACAGTTTTCTGTTACAAACACACCTGAAGTGGAAGCATCAGCATGCTTCTTCTTCTTAAGGTCGGCAAGGTATCCAACGCAGTTTCTCTTCCAGTTCCCAGTCTTATGGTAGTGGAAGCATTCCCCTCTTCCTGACAGAGCAGCCCCTATCTTGTCCATTCCCGGTGCCTTTTTCACTCCTCCTCTCGGCTTGATGGGATTCTACTTCTTCTTTCCCATGGCCTTAGCTTTCAGGACGGAAGAGGAAGATGGCCCAACAATTAGAGCGGGACTTTTCCCTACCTTTAGCGTTCTCTCTGCACTCCACAACATATTGAGGAGTTCAGGAAGTGACTTCTCCATATTGTGCATGTTGAAGTTCACAATGAACTGAGCAAAGGCAGGGGGATGGACTGTAGAACAATATCAACATACCGTTCGGTCTCCATGGTCCATTCCAGGTCCTCTAGTTCTTCAATAAGTCCTATCATCTTCAATACATGGTCACCTACAGGCGTGCCAGTAGCCATCCGCATCTGAAACAACTTTCGAGATGCCTCGTATCGGAGAGTGCGAGATTGCTCTCCATACAACTCCTTTGTATGGAGAAAGATGGATGGTAAATCCATCTTCTTATGCTGCTTCTTATGTTCATTGTTCATAGAAGCAAGCACGAGGCATTTGGCTGTTGCATAGTCTATATCCCATATCTTGCGGATTTCCTTATCCGGAACTGAAGAATCAGGGCCTGGGCTAGGAGGGGCTGGAGTAGTCAGGATGTATCCAACCTTATCATAGGTCAGGGAAATATTTATGTTCCTCAGCCAACCTTTGTAATTTGGTCCCGTGAGTTTATTCTTGTCTAATAAAAGCTTATGTCTCGTCATAGGTATCAGCCATTAGGAGAGAGGAAAGAAGACAATCAACAATTTCTCTTGCATGATTAGATTGGTTATTAATCTTATCTAATCGATGTCTCTCACTGCTTGTATCAAATTTTCCTTCAAACCTCAGAAACAAAATTGGCCAGGATTAATTACAATTTACAAGTTCGCTAACCGGTCGACCAGGCCTGTGTCGGTACTCCGAGGGAGGTTCCCCGTGATTTCGCTCGGACCTAATTAAAATAAATCTCATTTTCCTAGAGGCATAACCCCGTTGACACCTTTCTACATACCTACTGGATTAGATAATTGTAAAGTGGAAAACTCTCCCGGGAGTAACTTTTACTCACATTAGGATCGGGATCCAACTATCAAATAGAAGGTATGCAATATCATTGCAAATTTCTACTCTTGAAATTCCCAATATGGTTTTTACCCCTAGTGTCTTATGACCTTAACTATGGTCAACAAATCATAAGCACTAGTCAAGTTCTACCCACCATTTCGTGATTGATTTAGACCCACCCGCACAACCCTTAACTATGGTCAACAAGGTCATGCGAATGTCCTAATCGATCGCATCATATGCTTTGTAGGAAGACATCACTTAGCTACCATACACCATGGCTTAACTAAGGTCAACAAACGTGGTACGAATACTAAGTACTCTGCTACCTAAAATGGCGGAGGGAAATAGATGGTTTTGATGAAAACCTTTAACGTTTCGAACTTGATATTGTTGTAGAATCGAGTGAAAGAAGTGGTTTAAGCTCCATTTTAAAAATCGAATGGTTTTGTAGCATATTTCTAATTTTTCTAAAGAGGTCACTCCCTGTGAAGTGATCTCGACTCTTTCCTTATCGAATGAGGTGCTGGATATGCAGGGTTGCCAAGCACGACAGCAAGGTTTCGTGAGGCATCGTCCATGCCAATTTCAAAAAAAATGTCATACTAAAGAACCCTAACCCTAGAATCTTAACTAGAGATTTAGACGAACTAGCAATGCAAACAACATTACATCTAAGTGAATGAGGAATACAACCTTTGTAAACCGGTCCTTCACTTCTAAAGCTCCGTGTAGTAGTCCTTTCGCTCCAAATAGTGAACACCTAAACTCTACTAAGGGTTCACATGAAGAAATGAACAAGCTTGCTCGAAGTCTTCGAGGCCGAAGATGATCAACGTCGAGAAGACTCAAGCTCATGCTACCTCTTCATTAATGGTAGATTAGTGAAGCAAACCCCTAAACTAAATGGCTAATATAGTAGAGGACGATGAAGTAGGAATTTTTCTCACTTTAGATTTATTTTTCTCACAATATTTCTTCACTTTGAGAAAAGCTAGCAAGCTTACTCTTGATGAAGAAGAAGATGAAGTGGAGAAGAGAATGAAACACAACAAGCTTATGTCATACACTCACTCATGTAGAGACTAAACTATGGCTAAGGATAATGGTTAGTTTAATAAATATCTTAAGTAAAACAAATTAGTGGACTAAGTCAATGGACACAACAAGCTTCTCCAAGCTTCTTGCCATGACAAATTTCCACCAATTTTGTAACACCTTAGAATGCGATTAGTGTTAATTAAGAGATAATGCGGGTTTTAATAAAAAGTTTACCAAAATAGTTTTCAAATATTTTATAAAAATTAATTAATATTTTATTAATATTTATTTCGGGCTTGCACACCCTTGTGCATGTTAACCTAGGCTTAATTAGGGGTTAACCATGCTTATGTAGCCATGGCATCTAACCCCATTCCATTATGTTGTAATATGTTTTTATCTAAATAATTTAGTTTTAAAAATTAGGGTTTTGAAATTTGGTTGACTTGAGAGAGGAAGAGAGAGAGAGAGAGAGGGCATGATGAGCATGGGGCAAGCATGCCATGCATTAAATGAGGAGAGAGAGGAGGGAGGCGTGGATTATACTACTCTCACCCCCTCATTCCCTCATCCCTCACTCACACATACACTTTCATTTCCCTCACTCTCTCATTCACAACTCTCATTCTCATATTTTTCTTCACCTCATTTATTCCCTCATCCCTCAACTGAAACCGTAACCAAACCCTCACAAACCCAAACCAAATATCCAATACAACTCACTAAAACCCTTCATAAGTCAAGATCAAGCCACTAGGATCACTTGGAGCATGGAAAGGTAGGGATTTGAGCAAGTGTGGATAGGTAATGACCTCTCTACTGTTAATTAGGTTGTTAATTTATTGTGTATCTTGATAGTCGCTGTTTAGAACGATAAAGATGTAGTTTTGAGCAAATATCGTATTTTTAGTGTCGTTTTGGAGTATCTGTAACCTGCTTTGACTAGGAGTGTTTACTGGAAAAACTAGCGGTGTAGTAGTGTTATATTAGAAACCATGAGTGTACACCTGAAATATGAACCCCACATGACACTGTTGAACCGGCGACATTGGGGTAATTTTTGGCGAGCTCGGCCGTACAAGGGACTGGGGTGTTGTAAATTTTAGGGTAGCTGTCTGCAGTTGTTTTACGGTGTTTGGTACTGCTGGATTTTTATGTTTTGACAGTAGGTAAAATCTGGGAATAATTAGCTAGTTTTTAGTGTTTCGACGACGCGCGTTACGATTGATCCGACGTAGTTTTAGTGTTTCGGGTAGCTTGCTGTCGTGGGTTTGTTTCGGTGATGTCGCCATACACGTTACCGCTAAGCGAACCCTTTTGTGACTTAAGGCAACCGATTCGTTAAATTGGCGTTGTGTTCGTTATTATTGCATAGTTTGCTAAATCCACGCGTTATTGTATTTTGTGTTAATAGGATCACAGGCGGGGATTTCGGACGCTGCGAAGAAAGGAAAGCGGGTGGTCGGATTTACTTAGCTCGAGATCACCGGTGAGTAGATTTAACATCTACGGGGAAATCGCCCGTATGGCGTTATGCGTCAAGGCTTGATATGATATTATAGCCGCATGTTTATATTCCTATATGTTGATTGCGCATGAGCATCATTACATACCATTACTTTTTGTGCCTTGACTTAGTACCTAGTGGACACTACATCATTACTGACGGTTCATGATGTAAGAGCACTAAATTGTATGCTACACCCACACCGTCGGTAATTGCCATGACACGCACAACCTATACACATATGCGGTATTGTATTGTTTTGGACATTGAGACATTGATTCTTGTTCTATTGCGCATATGAAATGCATCATGCGTACATACTTACATGTATACACTCATACCCTGCTATAGCTACATGTACACCTTTATATGACGTTGGATTTGATTTTGGAGAAATTGGGAACCGCATGATATATTTAAAAACTTGATTCATTTAAAAGAGCGGTTTTCTCTTGATATGCTCATATTACTGTTTTATGTAGCATATATCATATTTCATAGATTTACGCATTAAGATACGGATTTCATGTGATTTATGGATATGAGAACCGTGGTATTATTTCAAGAAAGTATGCATTGTTTTGAAAACTCGGTTTCTCTTGATATAATATTTCAGTGCGTCCACCATTAGTTTTCTCGATTCTGAGACTTGTGATAGAAACCCGATTCGAGGAGCTGGATGATCCGTTTGCGGGTTCATAGTGGACCCGGTATGGTACCCTGGCAAGAAAGGGATGTTGTGCAGTAGAGGATGGGCCAGGCAGAGAGACAACTACCTACCGGTGATTGGTTTGACCTGGCGGTTATCCGGAGGATACCGACCAGAGTCGTGAGATGGATATGGGCCGATACGGACTGACGGAGCCCGTGGGCCGATCCGTACTGACGGAGCCCGAGATATGTGGATTTGCGTGTCGATGTTGGGCACGAGTTTTCATGATGTTTTCGAGTACCGATATTGGGCACTCAGGTTCCATGATATTTACAGGATATGAGGGCCGGTCAGATTGACGGCGGCTGCGGTATCGGGATTTGGGGTGTCGTTGATAGACACCGGTTTTTCCACGATGTATTCATTGAAGATGACATATTTTATCCCATACTCAGCATTTATTTGATATGCATTGCTTCATGTATTTGTAGTACCTGGTAGAGTACCTTTCATGATTGTTGCATATCCATATTGCCATATATATGCTATCAGATTGCATGTGTTAGAGTATCGCAGTACGTGTATACCTGCGATTATCTGTATCATGTTACTTACTATTCACGAGTTGGCAACTCACCCCCGTTGTGCCACAGTATTTTGCAGGCTTGACCTTCAGAGTAGTCGCGACAGGGCTTCTTATTGTATCTTTTTGCAGCGGATACCGCTACGGTTGGCTGTGAGCCATTTTCTGTAGGTGGGTTGCGTTTATCCGATTTTATATCCATTATATATTTCATTGTATCTAGTATTCTCCATCTACCAACTTTATCTACTGACTTAGAGGCGAGTTGTGAGGACGATATTGTATATTTTGTGACTCTGGGTGTCGAGCTCGTGTGAGCCGGCTTTTATTATGCAGTTTTATCTCTTGATGCAGTTTTTCACTTATATTGTCTATTTCTTCGCTACGGCGTCGTATATTTATGCTTGTGTTGGTTGTTTCCGCCTTTCGGCGTGATTTGCTCCCGTTTGGGGATGCTTTACTTATATTATATGTTTGTACCCGTTTCGGGGCTAGTTTTTAAAAAGGAGTTGCTGTAGAAATTTTTATGAAAATAAACTTAAGTTTAAAGATTTCCAAATATTTTATCATTTACTACATTTGATGGTTTAGATTTTTGGGTTTTCGGCTTGCTTAAATTCCGTTACGCCTGTTGACGTTACAAGGTTTTAGTGCCGGTCACGAGCCTAATTTTGGGTCGTGACAAAGTTGGCATCAGAGCGCTAAGTTTTACCTTTCGGAGTGTAGGATGACCTTGGTATGATGGAGTAGGTAGCTTATACAGAGTGATGTAGCGTGTGTATGTTTCGTGGCATACTTACGACACGGTACTCTGCCTAAGTGACCTTAAGACTTGTTGGTTGAAATTCCTTCCATGATTATATACATCCTTGTGATTCAATTTCCGTGTTCTTATCGAATCCTGTTTTCATTTCTAGCTATTATGCTGCCGAAGACTACGAGGGCGCAGAGAGCGGCCGCGAGAGCCGAGGTCAGAGTTTGCTCGTCGGAGACGAGGACTGACCAGGGCGATATGCCCGTTCTTTCAGGAGCAGATTGATCTACCTTCGGTTGATCGTATTACTAGGCTAGAGGCCTGTATGCAGGAATTGCGCCAGATGATGGGGTCGTTAGTTGAGGCTAGTCGAGCGTAGCGACAAGAGGTTTTCCCACCTGTTATGGGGTCCGCAATGGTTCCTACTGTTTAGGCAGTTGTACCTGCAGCTACGGAGGTGATCACCTTATCATTATCTGAGTTCATGAGGCTGAAGCCTCCGGTTTTCACCAGCACTGATGCAGCTGAGGATCCGCTGTCATTTATCGATCGGATAGCCAGGATATGTCGTTCGCTGAGATGCTCCGACGTGAGATGGGTAGAGTTCGCGAGTTTTCGTCTGGAAGGTCTTGCCCAGAAGTGGTGCGAGTCTTTAGAGAGGGGCAGAGCCGCAGGTTTTTCTTCTATGACCTGGGCTGAGTTCGTGATGGTTTTTCTTTCCCGTACTTCCACAGAGCATCAGGGATGCTCGAGCGCGCAGTTTCGAGTCATTACGCCAGGCTCCGGGTATGACGGTGGAAGAGCACGATATGAAGTTTACCCAGCTATCTGTGTATGCTCCGTATTTGGTGGACACCGAGGAGATGCGGAACAAGAGATTTGTACGATGCCTGCTTACCCAGTTGTTCATCACTATCACCGCACAACATTGTGACGCATATGCAGCCGTAGTGGACACGGCCCTACTAGTTGAGAAGCATCTTTCCGAGACTTCGGTCGTTCCGGAACCGAAGAGAGTCCTTACTGGTGTATCTGCTCATAGACAGATGTTTAGATGCTGCGACAGATTTCGTTCAGGTAGTGGGAGTAGCAGAGGCTTGGGATGAGGCCAGTTGTTTAGCTCTTATCCTAGGAGTGTCAGCAGTCATCTTCTGGATGTTTCCGGTGCGGGAGTATCTAACATCGTGTTCGAGATTGTAGTGAGCCATGTGAGGACGAAGCAGCCGTATCGCATGTTACCTTACCACCTTCTCCACCTCAGAGAGCGTTGCCTCTTGCGCCAGTTGCAGGTAGAAGGCAGGCACGAGTATTTGCTTTGACTCATCAGGACGCGCATGCGTCCAATGCAGTGGTTTTAGGTACTCTTTCAGTATGTTCCTTCGGTGCACACGTGTCACGACCCAAAATTGGCACGTGACCGGCACTTAAGCCACGTAACGTCTACAGGCGTAACGCAATTTAAGTAAGCCGAAACCTAGAGATCTAAACCATCAAAAGTAGTAAGTGATGAACACATTTGTTAACAACATTTGGAAATCTCGAGTAAAAATCTTTAAAGTTTAAATTATTTTCTTAAAAATTTCGGCAGCATCTCCTTTGTAAAAACTAGCCCCGAAACGGTTACAACATAAGATATAAGTAAAGCAACATATGATATAAATAAAGCATCCCCAAACGGGAGCGATCACACCCAACGGCGGAAACAATCACCACAAGAATAATATACGATGCCATAGCGAAGAAATGGACAATATAAGTGAAAAATAGCATAAAAGATAAAACTACAATATGAAAGTCGACTCAGACGAGCTCGACACCCAGAGTCACAAAATAATATACAATATCGTCCTCAAAACTCGTCTCTAAGTCAATACATAAAATTATAGATTGAGAGTACTAGATATAATAAGATGTACAATGAAATGTAAAGACACATAACCGCAACCCACTTACAGCAAAACGGCTCACGGCCAACTGTAGCGGTATCCGCTGCCCAAAAAGATATAATGAGATAGCCCTGCCGGGACTACTCAGAGGGTCAACCTGCAAAACATTGTGGCATAACGGGGGTGAGTTGCCAACTCGTGAATAGTAAGTAACATCATACAGGTAATCGCAGGTATGCACGTACTGCGATACTCTAACACATGCGATTTGATAGCATAATATGTCAATATGATAATGCAACATTCATGAAAGGTACTCTATCAGGTACTACGAATACATGATGCAATGCATATCGATAAATGCTGGGTATGGGATAAAACATGTCATCATCAATGAATCATCATCGTGGAATAACCGGTGTCCCTCAAATACACCTCAAATCCCAACACCTCAAGCGCCGTCACCCTGATCGGCCCTTATATCCTGTAATTCTCATGGAACCTGAGTGCCCAACATTGGCACTCGAAAACATCATGAAATACTCGTGTCCAGCATCGACACTCAAATCCACATATATCTAACTTCGTCTATCCGGATCGGCCCTCGGGCTCCGGCAGTACGAATCGGCCCGTATCCATCTCTGGACTCCGGTCGGTATCCTCCGGATTACCGCCAGGACCAACCAATCACCGATAGGTAGTGCCTACCCTGCCAGGCTTATCGTCTACACCCCAAAACCATTCTTGCCCCGGGGAACCATACCGGGTTCACAACGAACCCGTAAACGGATAATCTACCTCCTCGAATCGGGTTTCTATCACACCTCTCTGAACCGAGAAAACGCATGGTGGATGCACAGAAATATCATATCTAGAGAACCGGGTTTTCAAAACAATGCATATTTTCTTGAAATAATACCACGGTTCCCAAAGCTAATAAATCAAATGAAAATCATATCTCAATGTGTAAATCCATGAAATATGATATATGCAACATAAAACCGTAATATGAGCATTTCAAGGGAAACCCGCTCTTTTAAATAAATCCAGTTTTAAAATATATTATGCGGTTCCTAATTTTCCAACATCAAATCCAACATCATCTAAGGATGCACATGTATGTACAAGTATGTATATACGTAAGTATGTATGTACAAGTATGTATGCACGCAGTATGTATGTACAAGTATGTATGCAATAGAACAAGAATCATGTCTAATCGTCAATGATAAGGTAAGCTAAACAATGTATTATCCATGGCAATTCTATAGTATGAGGGTCATGGAAATTACTAACTGTGTGCGTGTGGCATACATTTTAGTGCCCGTGCAACATGAACCGTTAGTAACAGTGCTGTGTCTCATTAACACTATGTCCGTATGCAACATGAGATGGGATATGCAACAATGGAACACATGCACGATCAGTGTATATGAATATAAACGTGCTGCTACAATATCCTATCAAGCCCTGACGCATAACGCCATACGGGCGATTTCCACGTAGATGTTAAATTTACTCACCGGTGATCTCGAGCTAAGTATATCCGACCACCTGCTTCCCTTTCTTCGCAGCGTCCGAAGTCCCCGCCTGCGATCCTATTAACACATAAAACACAGCAAGGCAAAACATAGAAATCGACCGATAATACGCACAATTACGCTAAAATCGAAGCACCGACTCCAACACACTCTAAAGTGTTCGTTTAGCGGCTAACGTTTCTGTGACATTATTAAAACAAACTCACGTGTAAAAATCATGCGAAACACAGAAACTGAGTTGGACACCGTGTCGGATATTGTAAAGCGCGTAATCGAAATACTAAAACTAGCTAATCGATTCCAGATTTTACATACAGTCAAACCATCAAAATCTAACAGTTCCAAACACCTTTAAAACACTGCAGACAGCTACCCTGAAAACTACAATCCCCCAGGTCCTCGTACGGCCGAGCTCGCCGGATTTGTCCCTGATGTCGCCGGCCAAACGGTGTCAGGTGGGTCTCGTGTTACTGGTTTATACTCAGGACAACTAGTACAACACTTCTACACTGCTAGTTTCCACAGTAAAGTCGCGGGGTCACAACAGATCACAGACATCCTAATATGACACTAAAATACGATATCGTGCACAAAACTATATTTTTAGTGTTCTAAACTGAAACTACCAAGCATCACTACAATAATAAACTCCTAATTAACAGTTAGGGATTGATAGATATCCACACTTGCTCAAAATCCAATCTTTCCTTGCTTCAAGTGATCCTAGTGTCTTGGCTTGGCCTTGTGAAGGGTTTTGGTGAAGTTTAGTGTAGATTTTGTATGGGTTTGGGAGGACTTTTATAGGTTTTTAGTTGAGGGAATGAGTGAAGAGATGAGGTGAAGAACAAATGAAGAAGAGAAAAACAATGAGAGTTGTGAATGAGAGAGTGAGGGAGTGTAAGTGAGTGTAAGTGTGAGTGAGGGTGAGGGAAATGAGGTGTGATTTTAGAGAGCCATGCCCCTCTCATTCCTCATTAAATGCATGGCATGCTTGCCATGCCTCATGATGCTCTCTCTCTCTCTCACACACTCTCTCTCAAGTCAACCTAAATGAAAAACCATTTATATTTAAAATTTGAAAACTAATTTATTTAATTCATTACATATTACACTTAAAAGAATGGGGTTAGATGTCATAGCTACTTAAGCATGGTTTAACCCCAAAGTAACCCTAGGTTAACATGCACATGTGTGTGCAAGCCCAAATTAAATATTAATAAAATATTAATTAATTTGATAAAATATTTGAAAACTATTTTGGTAAACTTTTTACTAAAAAAATCACCATTATCGCATAATTAACACTAATCGCATTCCAAGGTGTTACAATATTCCCCCCTTGAAGAAATTCTTCCCCGAATTTAAAATCTTACTATGCGTACCTTCAAAGAGATGAGGGAATTTCTTCCGCATCTCGCTCACGGCATCCCAAGTGATTTCTTCACCATTTGGGCTACACCAAAGAACCTTCACAGATGGCAAGACCATTGACCAAAGTTTCTTCACCTGCCTATCCAATATCACTACTGGCTGCTCGGGGAACGAAAGATCGCGCTCTAGCTGAACGGTCTAGTGCTGAATCATGTGAGAAGGGTCATGAAGGTATCTGCGAAGTATCGACATATAGAATACGGGGTGAACATCTGGAAAGTTGGGTGGAAGAGCCAAACGATAGGCAACGGTACCAACTCGATCAAGGATCTCGAAAGGACCTACAAATCTGGCACTGATCTTTCCTTTCTTCCAAAATCTTATCACGCCCTTCATCGGGGAAATCCGTAGGAATACATGATCCCCCACTGTCAACTCGAGCCTGTGACGACGACGGTCGGTATAAGACTTCTGTCTGCACTGGGCTGCTCTCATCCTATCGTGAATCAACTGAATTTTTTTCATGGTCTCTTGAACTAGCTGGGGTCCCAAAATTCTGCTCGCGCTGAGTTCAGTCCAACAGACTGGCGATCTACACTTCCTACCATACAAAACCTCAAAATGTGCCATCTGAATCATTTCCTGATAACTGTATTTGTTGGAGAACTATATCAATGGTAAGTAACGATCCCAACTGCCACAAAAATCACGCATGCACTCACGAAGCATATCCTCTAGAGTCTGTATAGTCCGCTCTGACTGACCATCGGTCTGCGGATGGAAAGCGGAGCATAAGCTCAAACGGGTAACCAAGGCTTACTGACGCTTCTGCCAAAGACGGCTAGTGAACTGGGTGCCCCTATCTGATACAATGCATGAAGAAACTCCATGCAAACGCACAATCTCATCAATGTACAACTGAGCATACCGAGCATTCCCGAAAGTGGTCTTCACTCGAAGGAACAGGGCTGCTTTCGTTAACCGGTCTACAATCACCCAAATGGAGTCATACCCTCAACTAGACCTAGGTAGAAAGTCACGACCCGAATCATTTCGACTCGTGACCGGCACTTAACCACGCAACGTCTACAGGCGTAACGCGACTAAGTAAGCCGAACCCAGAAATCAAAACCATATAAAAGTAACGAGTGTTGAAAACATTTAGTTAAAACATTTAGAAAACCTTAAATATCTCAATAAGTTCTTTTAAAGTCACATTGTCATTAATTTTGGCAGCATTTCATTTGTAAAAGTAACCCCGAATTCGAATATAACAGGATATAAGTGAAAATGAGATCTAATGAAATAAAGCATCCCCAAACGGGAGCAATCACGCCCAACGGCGGAAACCAACACCACAAGAGTAATATACGACACCGTAGCGAAGAATGAACAATAAGTAAACATCACAGAATAATAAACTGCATATATAAACAGTCGGCTCCCACGAGCTCGACACCAGAATACAAATAATATACATCATCATCCTCACACTGTCTCTAAGTCAAGTATATATATGGTAGATGGAGAATACTAGATACAAAAGTGTGTACAATAAAAGTAACCAGATACCACTACCTACCTAATAGCAAAATAGCTCTCGCACCAGCTGTAGTGGTATCTGTAGCCAAAAGATGCAAAAGACGGTCTTCCGTGACTACTCTGAGGGGCAACCTGCAAATACTGTGGCACAACGGGGGTGAGTTGCCAACTCGTGAATAGAGATAACATATAAAGGTAATCGCGAGCATGCACGTACCGCGCTACTCTATCATATGCCAGCAGGAAAAAATCTATATGCGACAAGCAGTAGGTGCTATAATCAAGCAAGTGCTATGTCAGGTAAAATAACTACTGGATGAGATACATGATAATCAATGCTGAGCATGGGATAAACAACATCTACACGGAATATCAATCGTGGAAAAAATGATCGGTGCCCAAAACTGCACCTAAATCCCAAATAAACTCAGGCGTCGGCACTCTCCTCGGCCCTCAAATCCTGTAAATCTCTGAGAATCATGAGTGCCCAACATGGGCCCTCAAAATATCATAAAATACTCGTGTCCAGCACCGACACGCAAATCCTCATATATCGGGCTTCGTAAGTCCGTGTCAGCCCACAGGCTCCGTCTGCACCCAAATCCCAAATAAACTCAGGCGCCGGCGCTCTCCTCGGCCCTCAAATCCTGTAAATCTCAGAGAATCACGAGTGCCCAACATCGGCACTCAAAATATCGTAAAATACTCGTGTCCAGAACCGACTTGCAAATCCTCATATATCGGGCTCTATAAGTCCGGGTCAGCCCACGGGCTCCGTCTGCGGTATCGGCCATCGGCCCCGGCAGTACGGATCATCCCGCATCCATCTCTCGACTCTGGTCGGTATCCTCCGAATAACCGCCAAGTCCAACCAATCACCGGTAGGTACTCGCCCACCTCCAGGCTCAATCGGTAAAGTCCATCAATCATCTTGCCGAGGGGAACCATACCGGGTCCACCACAAACCCGCAAACGGATCATCCAACACCTCGAATCGGGTTTCAAGCACACGTCTCAGCATCGAGAAAACGCGTGGTGGACGCACCCAAATATCATATCATGAGGAACCGGGTATTCAAATAGTGCATCTTTTCTCAAATAATCCCACGGTCCTCAAAACAGAAATCACATGAAAATCCAACACCAATGTGTAAATCGAATGCGATGTGCTATGTACATCAAGCCATAATATAGGTACAAGGGAGAAACCGCTTTTTAAAATAGTTTCAGTTTTCAAGGACATCGTGCGGCTCCCAATTCTATGAAAATCATATCGAATCATATGTGAAATGAACCACAACAATATAATCATGGCAATTCTATATTGAGTGTGTCATGGCAATTACTAACGGAGTGTGTGTAACATGCAGATTAGTGCTCGTGCAACATGAACCGTTAGTAATAGTGCGGTGTTCTATCAATTCTAAGTTTACATACAGATAGCAAGGAATGCAGTATGCAACAACAGTATCCATGACAGTCAATGGGGTAAAAGCAACATATAGCTATAAGGTCCTTTCAGTCCTTTCAGCCCTCACCGGAGTCTCGCGCTAAGTGTAGCCGACGACTTGCTTCCCCTTCTTCGCAGCGTCCGTCTCACTCGCCTGCGAACCTATAATTACACAATATATCACACATAAGCTCAAATCCACAAAAACGTGATATTAAGGTCAAACTAGAAACCCGCGTTGCAAACCAAGCGCGAGTGTGCACGATACGCTAAAACATGTGATTAAGCGTGTGAAACTACCTCGACACATCACGATACGCAGAACACCCCAAACCCACACACGTATCACGTGTGTTGCGAACATTCAAAATACGAGAAACAGGTAATTAGCTCCAGATTTTGATACTGAAAGAGTTTTGCAAAACTAAACATACCATAAAAACCCTCATAGCAGCAGCCACCCATCACTAAAACCTCAACCCCCAGGTCACCAATCTGGCCGCAATTTGCGGCCAGAAGTAATTTTTCGGCGGCCTAGGTTGGGAGCCTGCCTCCCATACTTTGTGTGTGTTTTCTACTCCTAGTGTACGTGCTCCAGTAATTACAATTTTATTCTGAAGCAACCAGAGTGCAAGCAGATTTCAACAGAGTCCAAAAACAAGTTAAAAAGCACATTTAGCACTAAATTGATACTTCAGGGTATTTTTCTGAAATCTGAAATGAAAACTTGGTTTGAACAGCTCTAATAGCACTTAAATGAGTTAACCAAGCCATAAAATTCCCAACTTATCATATACTTCACAAAATTCCTTTCAATATCACAAATAACACATAAAAACATGATTTTTAGGTAAAATACTACGAATTATGAGAAAGGGTGTTAAGTGTGAGTTTAATACCTCCCAAAAGCCTTAGGAAAACCCAAACTTCCAGCTCTTTCCTCAAGTTTGCAGACTTGCCTCCAAACTTCCCCAAAATGCCATTTTTCTAAGGTTTTGAGTGCAAGAATGAATGGTTCTTGTGTAGGTTTTGAACAAGAATCAAAAGAGAAGTGAAAGATCAAGAACAAGGTGATGAAAATGGGGTATTTTGCTGCTGGAGCTGTTGTTCTTCAGCTGAAATTTCAGCAAGGGAAAAGAAAAAGAGAAGAGAGAGAGAGAGAGATGCTTCAATAAATGCTCACTATACCTCATTAAATGCACACCATACCTCTTTCTTTTCTCCCAAATCAATTTCTTTTAGTTTTAAAAGGAAAAGAAAAATGAAAATTTGAAAAGGGTGAGAAGGAATAAGTATGTGCCACTAAAATGCTAAGTGTGCAAGCAAGCACACTAATCCTCATTAGGAAAGTAATTAAGGAAAATAATTCTAATTAAAAGAACACATTGCTAAATTAAAATTAATTAAAGATAATAAACCCCGTTTAAATTATATGAAACCCTCATTCATCTCAATTTGTCTAGATTGAGACGGAAATAAAATTTACTGATTTTATGGAAACACGCATCAATGCTAACTATCGTGAAATAAGACTATACGAATTTTCAAAGTGTTACAATCTACCCCCCTTAAAGAAATTTGGTCCCCGAATTTAAAAATATAACAACATGTACCGTCAAAGAGATGGGGATATCTCTTCCTCATCTCGCTCTCGGTCTCCCAAGTGACCTCCTCGCTGCTCGGGCCACGCCAAAGTACCTTGACTGACGGCATGTCCTTCGATCTCAATTTCTTCACTTGTCGATCCAAAATGATCACCGGCTACTCTGCATATGAAAGGTCACGCTCAAGCTGGATCGTCGGGTGCTGAATCGCATTCGAAGGATCATGAAGATATCTGCGGAGCATCGAAATGTGAAAAACGGGGTGCACATCTGGGAAACTAGGCGGAAGGGCCAACCGATACGCAACTGCACCAACGCGCACGAGGATCTCGAAGGGGCCTACATATCTGGGACTAAGCTTCCCCTTCTTCCTAAATCTCATCACACCTTTCAATAGGGAGACCCTCAAGAAAACATGATCACCAACAGAAAACTCAAGTCTGCGCCGACGACGGTCCGCATAAGATCTTTTCCTACTCTGGGCTGCCCTCATCCTATCGCGAATCAACTGGATCTTCGCGGTCGTCTCCTCAACAATCTGTGGCCCTAAGATACTGTTCTCACTGAGCTCCGTCCAACAGGCGGGCGATCTGCATCTCCTCCAATAAAGAGCCTCAAACGGTGCCATCTGAATGGTCTCCTGGTAGCTGTTATTGTAGGAGAACTCTACTAAGGGCAAATGATGATCCTAAGTACTTCCGAAGTCTAATACACACGCTCTGAGCATGTCCTCGAGAGTCTGAATAGTTCGCTCTGACTGTCCGTCGGTCTGTGGATGAAATGCTATGCTGAAACTCAAGCGGGTGCCCAAAGCCTCCTGAAGCCACTGCCATAGTCGGCTGGTAAACTGGGTGCCTCTGTCGAACACGAAACATGTCGGAACTCCGTGCAGTCGTACGATCTCGTCGATGTATATATGGGCATACTGAGCAAATCCGAAAGTCGTCTTCACCGGTAGAAAGTGTGCCGCTTTCGTCAAATGATCCACGATCACCCAGATGGAGTCATACCCTCGACTAGTCCCGGGTAGAGCTACAATGAAGTCCATAGAAATCTGTTCCCATTTCCACTCCGGAATGGGCAACGATTGTAGCTCTTCCGCAGGCCTCTGATGCTCGGCCTTGACTTGCTGACAAGTCAGGCATCTCGACACGAAATCTGTGATGTCCTTCTTCATACCGTCCCACCAGTAAACATCTCTCATATCGTGGTACATCTTGGTGGAACCTGGATGAACACTGTACACCGAGCGATGTGCCTCCTCAAGAATCTCACGCCGCAGTCCCTCAGCATCTGGTACGCACAGTCTAGTCCCAAATTGTAGTATCCCTTGATCATCGATCATGAACTCGGAAAATTTGCCCTGTCTCATCTGTGTCCTGATCTCTGAACAACGGTCATCACTGTGTTGTGCCTCGTGTATACGGTCAAGCAACTGTGGGCGTGCACGAACATGCGCAATCTGTCCTCCGATCGGCGTAAACTCGAACTGTACCCGGCTGTCGTATAAAATCTGCCAATCTGCCGACGACTGACTCTGCAATGCGCTCAAACAAGATAAACTATCCCTGGGCCTCCTGCTCAAAGCATCTGCCACCACATTTGCCTTGCCCGGGTGGAACAAGATATCGCAATCATAATCCTTCACTAACTCCATCCATCGACGCTGTCTAAGGTTCAGGTCTCGCTGCTGGAATATATACTTTAAGCTCTTGTGATCAGTGAATATCTGGCACGACTCACCGTAAAGGTAATGTCGCCAGATCTTAAGTGCAAAGACCTCTGCAGCCATCTCCAAATCATGAGTGGGGTAGTTCTATTCATGTTTCTTCAATTGCCGCGAAGCATACGCGATCACCCTGTCATACTGCATCAATACGCAACCTAGCCCCACTAGAGAAGCATCACAATATACAACAAATCCTCCTGACCCTGAAGGCAATGATAATATTGGCGCCGTAGTCAGTAGAGCCTGTAACTGCTGAAAACTGTGCTCACACTCCTCCGTCCAAACGAAAGGAACTCCTTTCTGGGTCAACCCGGTCAACGGTGTAGCAATACGGGAGAAGTCCTGAACGAATCGCCTGTAGTAGCCGGCCGGCCCTAGAAAGCTGCGAATCTCCGTAACTGATGTGGGTCTGGGCCAACTCCGAACGGCCTCGATCTTCCTCTGGTCTACACATATACCGTCTCGTGAAATCACATGCCCCAAGAAGTCTATGCTGTCCAGCCAGAAAGCACACTTGGAGAATTTTACGAAAAGCTGATGCTCCCTCAAGGTCTGTAGTGTAATCCACAGGTGCTGCTCGTGCTCGTCTCTGCTCCGAGAATACACCAAGATATCGTCAATGAATACTATGATGAACAGATCAAGATATGGCCGGAAAATACGGTTCATCAAGTCCATAAATGCTGCTGGCGCATTGGTGAGTCCGAACGACATCACCAAAAACTCGTAATGGCCGTAGCGCGTGCGGAAAGCTGTCCTAGGAATGTCCTCCTGTCGAACCCGCAGCTGATGGTAGCCTGAACGCAAATCGATCATCGAAAAGTATCCTTCCCCCTGAAGCTGGTCGAACAAATCGTCGATGCGTGGCAAAGGATACCTGTTCCGCACTGTAACCATGTTCTGCTGGCGGTAGTCGATACACAAATGCAAACTACCGTCCTTCTTCTTAGCAAACAGGACCGGAGCACCCCAAGGAGAAACACTGGGTCGAATAAGTCCCTTGTCCAGCAAATCTTGCAACTGGCACTTCAATTCTTTAAGTTCCGCCGGGGCCATCCGATAAGGCGGTATAGAAATAGGCCCCACGCCAGGAACCAAATCAATACAGAAAGAAATGTCACGCTCGGGCGGTAGCCCAGGAAGCTCGTCAGGGAACACATCATGAAACTCGCTAACAACCGGAACCTGATCCAACGGAACCTCTGTAGCTCTAGTATCGCAAACATAGGCTAGAAATCCCTGACATCCCCTCCTCAAAAGCTGTCCAGCGCGAAAAGAAGAAATCAAACTGTGAGGGGTGGCACTACGGTCTCCCAACACAACAAAAACCGACTCGTCGGGAAAACTAAATCTAACTGTCTTCTCACGACAGTCCACAGAAGCATAGCACGTGGCTAACCAATCCATTCCCAAAAGAACGTCGAAGTCCAACATCTTAAGAAGGATCAAGTCGACAGGCAACTCTCTCTCGCCAATACAGACGGTACAGGATCGGAACACGTGCCTAGAAACAAACGACTCTCACACAGGAGTGGTCACAACAAGTGGCTGATCAAGCAAACCGGACTTTCTACCCAAACTCGGCACAAAGTGTGTGGATACGTACGAGTGCGTGGATCCGCGGTCGAATAACACGTGTGCATCAACCGAACATACTGGAAGGATACCTGAGACCACCGCATTGGACGCCTGCACGTCCTGATGCGTCAAATCAAAAACTTGCGCCTGTCCTCCACCTGGGACTGACTGTCCTCTGCCTCGGTCGCCCCGTCCTCTCTGAGCAAATCCTCCACGCCTATGACCTCTCTGTGTATGAGTCTGACGCTGAGTAACAGTAGGTACAATAGGCAACGCCCTCTGGGGTGGTGAAGGTGGTAAGGTGACGTGCGGTGCTGCTGTCTCCCTCCAGTGTATCTCAGGACAATCTCTGACGAGGTGAAGTAGAGTGCCGCATCTATAGCAACCCCGCGACGACTGCTGACTATCCCATGGATACGAACTAAACATCTGGCTTCGTCCCGAATCTCTGCCACTCCCCGTACTGGAACGATACCTGTCGCGGCGTCTGAATGTCTGTCTCCGTGCTGATATACCAGTACGAACTCTCTTCGGGTATGGAACTACCGAAGTCTCAGCAAGGCGTTCCTCAACTAATAGGGCTGCGTCTACTGCTGCTGCATATGTCTCGTAATGCTGTGCGCTGATCGCAAGGAACAGTGGTGTAAGAAAGCCTTGGACAAATCTCTTGACTCGTAACTCCTCAGTAGCCACTAGATACGGGGAATAGATAGATAGCTCTATGAACAACACATCATACTCTGCCATTGACATCTCCGGAGTCGGGCGTAAGGACTCAAACCTGCGTGCTCTAGCATCTCTGACGCTCAGTGGAAGGAAGCGGGCAAGGAATAGCGCCACGAACTCAGTCCAGGTTATAGGAGGAAGGTCTGCTGCTCTGCCCTTCTCGACTGATTCGCACCAATTATGCGCAAGACCTTCCAGGCGAAAGCTCACGAACTCGACCCATCTTGCATCTGCGCATCTGAGGAAATGGCATATCCGAGCCATCCTATCAATGAAAGACTGTGGGTCCTCGGCTGGATCGGTGCCTGTGAAGACCGGAGGCTTCAGCCTTATAAACTCTGATAGCGATACAGAGATGACCTCTGTAGCTGTAGGGACAACTGCCTGTGCTGTGGGTATCACCGCGGTCTCTGCAACGGGTGGAACTACCTCTGGTCGCTGCACTCGAAGTGTCTCAACTAGAGATCCCATCATCCGGCGCATCTCCTCCATACTGGATCCCATCGTCTGGAGCATCTCCTGCATACCAGCCCCTATCATGGCGATCTGATCCGTCATGGGAGGAATAGCCTGCTCGGGCACAACCGGTGTACTACCCGGATCTGTCCTCGTCTCAGACGAATCAACTCTAATCTCGACCCTAGCAGTCGCTCTCTGCGCCCTCGTAGTCTTTGGCGGCATAATGGCTGAAAGGAAATTAGGATTCGATAAGAATACGGAAATCGAATCACAAGAATATATATACTCAAGAAGGAATTTAAATCAATAAGTCCTAAGGTCGCCTTGGCGGAGTACCGTGTCGTGAGTATGCCGCGGAACATACACACGCTACGCCACTCTGCTTCAGCTACCAACTCCATCATACCAAGGTCATCCTACACTCCTAAAGGTAAAACCTACGCTCTGATACCAACTTTGTCATGACCCGAATGATTTCGACTCGTGACTGGCACTTAACCACGCAACGTCTACAGGCGTAACACGACTAAGTAAGCCGAACCCAGAAATCAAAACCATATAAAAGTAACGAGTGTAGAAAACATTTAGTTAAAACATTTAGAAAACCTTAAATAGCTCAATAAGTTCTTTTAAAGTCACATTATCATTAAATAATTTTGGCAGCATTTCCTTTGTAAAAGTATCCCCGAATTCGAGTATAACAGGATATAAGTGAAAATGAGATCTAATGAAATAATGCATCCCCAAACGGGAGCAATCACGCCCAACGGCGGAAACCAACACCACAAGAGTAATATACGACGCCGCAGCGAAGAATGAGCAATAAGTAAACATCACAGAATAATAAATTGCATATATAAACAGTCGGCTCCCACGAGCTCGACACGAGAATACAAATAATATACATCATCGTCCTCACTGTTAGTGTATATGCCCTAGAGGCCATTACTGTATCATACTAGTATGTATATTACTTGATGGAAGCTTGGGATATTCACAGTTGTACAGACATTCTTGCTCAATATAGTAGTATGCTACTTGGTTTGCCTCTGCTTTAATGTGTACATGTGTGTTTATTTATTATATCACCTATACGCATTAGTAGAGCCCTTAGGATCTTTACTTGATTATCGGCGTTGTGATGGCGATCATACTCGTGGGGGCTGGGTAATCTACAAGCACATCCTTATAGACGTCCCTAGTCGTGGGAGTATCGAGATAGGGCATCAATGCTCCGGAGTAGACTAGCGTATGCGCTTCTCATCCCAGCACGGGAGACGGTCTGTCCCACAGCCGTCAGTACGTCGTACTTGAGATAGTATGCGGGTGCTCGTTAGGTTACGAGTACACTGGATAGGACTCGTCGGGAACTGATGGTTGGTATTATACCTATCGTCATTTATCAGTTCCCAGGTGACATGAGTACAGCTTAGTCCGCTGACTTGACACTGTCACTTCGCCTCGAGTGTGTTCCCACCGTTCTTTGATTACTACCCTACCACGGCTCTACTGAGTCGTGCAAACAGGTAGTAGTTGGGGGCAGTCCCGAAGCACTTGGAGGCAGTGACGGTTAGACAGGATTCGTCTCTCCCGGTATTGGGGGTTGACATCGCGCTGTGTCTAGGAGAGCCATTACACGAGTAGTCCCTGGCCAGGGCAAGCGAGATATACTGGTAGGTTTCCAGTGTTATCTCAGGGTGTATTGGGCTTCACTCCGACATGACTTGTACCGCTATCAGGGGACTAACGTTTACCGCCCCCCTAGGCCCGCCATGCGATGTATCAGACGAACAGACCGGACTGTACAGAGATTGTCACATACAGGCTCAGTAGGAGTTCGGATGGGTTTACCTCATCGGCCTTCTTATCGATATCTACCTGGGGACCGTTACGTACAGCTAGTGCCGCTTGCGGTCTGTGGTTAAACCCACTGCCAGCGTAGTGTCGAGTCTTTAGAGTCCCACACAGAGAGTTTCCCTGCACTGAGCGAAACGTGTAGAGGCCGTATGGTTTTACGGCAGGGCTGCGATCACTTACGTACACTTGTGTGCGTATGGTGTTCGGGCAGGCAGTACTTGTAGGCTTTGGTTTAAGCCGGATCCTAGTATTGCACGGATGGATTTGTTTTGTCTTCTGTGCATCCGCATTCTACGGAATACGGATGCAGGCGTGTATGCACAGTTTTTCGGAGTGATGAAGGAGGAGGTGCCTCATTAGGGTTTTTGGCAGTTGTTTCGGCCAAAACCATTTTGAGGCGGACTCATTAGGGTTTTGACAGTTCGTTTGGTCAAAACCATTATGAGCCGCGAACATCATTTACTAATCCTATTAGTGATAATCTTATGATGGCTAATTGCATTGACCATTTGACCCCGTTGACCTCTCTTGACTTTGTTGACCGGTTGACCGGGTTGACCATTGACTTTCAAGAGGGTTCCACACTCTTCTTTTCTTTTCCTTTTTCTTTTGGATTATGATAATGGTCATTTCAATGTAGCCATCAACTTTATCTTGATGGGATTAGTAATGATGTTGTTTTGCATTATTTGCAACCATGGTTGTTTTTCTTTTGTATCATAATTTTATTCTCATTCTCTCTCTTGAAAATGAGAAGCTCCATGATTGCTAACCTTCCTCCTTCTTCTTCCTCCTCTTGATTTCTCCTTTGATCTCATGTGTTGAGAGAAAAAAGGATTTCACTTGACAAACACATCCATACATCTCCTCTACACATCCTAGGGCTTCTAGATTAGCAATCTCCTTGCCCTAGTTACCTCGGCTTGAGGTGGAGCTCGGTGTACATCTCTCGGGTGGATCGTCTTCGACTTAAGGAGGCCGCGGAGGTGACCAAAGTCCGGATCAACCATTGAGCAAGCAAAGAGAAGAGCAAAAAGAAGTGAAGAACAACAAGGAGTGAAGAACAACAAGAAGAGAAGGAGTTCAAGTTGAGGTATAACCCCTAACCGAGTAGATAACATCTCAAGTTAGGTAGCTAGTGTATTGTTTAGCAAAGATCCGGCTTTTACGGTCCATGTTACAAAGTTTAGAAAAATTTTGTTTTGCCGTTTCCGCAACCCCGAAAGTACCGGGAGAGGTAACGTGGACCTAACAGTGGTATCAGAGCCTAACTAAACATAAACTAGCTTGGTAGTGCAGTGTATCGAAGTTCGAAACGGAAAAATCGAAAAAACCGAGTAATAAAAACCTGAGTTTCTGTTAAATTTTTTTCTGATCAAAACAAAATTTGTTATACTCCAAAAATCATCTCAGGGTTTTTAGAAGAAAGCCACCAAAAACGAGCCAGCAACTCGACCAAAGCGCCGCGTTTCCGCGGCAATAGCAAGCTATTGCCGCGGAACCGCGGCCATCTTGGTGAGTCACTGGGTCGTCTTTGGTGCAGAGTGTTTCTGACTTGGTTTTAGGATTTTTAAGATGGTTTAAATGTGCCCAGATTTGCCAGAATAGAAATTTGTTTTTGGGGGCCTATAAATCCGTATTTTTTCCGAACTTCAATATACTTTGACTATAAAGGTTATATCTGTGATGTTCATATGTATTGAACGTCGGCTAATCGCTATATGTCGATTAGTCGGGGTTATACATATCTGTGATCTGTGATTGTTGTTGATGGTTTGTGTATATGAACTCGTTGGATTGTCGCGGATGAATAGCCGGGGTGGATGTGAGATGAGGTTTTCTTTTTCTTTCATTCATGTAATAAATTTGTAAATTGATGTAATATTATTTGTATGGCCGCACAACCGGGTCGGGGTTGTAGCCGTCATTGTATAATTCTTTTTACTGTTTTTGCTCCTAGGATAGACCCATGGAGGGGGTGCACAAACTACCGGGTATCTCGAAGTGCCGAGTGGCCTACTCATGGCATTGAGGGAGGATGCTTCGCTTCGGGTACTTGGCGGGTAGTTTGCCGCACCCGTAGGTGTCTTGGGTGGGGTTTTGGCTATTCATCGCGACCGTGTAATCCGTTTTTCGTTGCAGGCTTGAACGAATCGCGGGTTCCTAGTATATCCAAAGTGTTCATCTGTGATCTGGATTGGCTATCGTTGTAGTATATCTATATATAATAACTATTTAGGCGTTGCTTATGTTTTACAGCCGCGCTAGCCCAGCCCCCGCTCTGCCGTTAGTTAAGTAACCTAACGGGTGATGACGGGGCCCAGTGGCGAATGCGAATGGCATAAGCGTACGTTATATTTTGGTTGTTTTCTGCAATGGTAGGATTTAAATGATGGGACTCATTAAAAGAACTAATGCAAGAAAATAAACTTAAAAGACGTTGTTGGAACAATTTTTCAAAAAGTTGTTATTGCAAGGACGTTCATTTTTGTTTTGCATCGCGGTTTTCGGTTGTGAATGCCCAGCACCTCAGTCGACGAGGCAAGGGCCGAGATCCCTTCATCGGGAGTGACCCCTTGGACAAAAGTTTGCGTCAGGGTAATAACTTCACTATAGTCGATTATTCTTGCTTTGCATCGAGGTATTCAGTTTGGAATATCCTGCACCTCATTCGACGAGGAAAGAGCCGAGATCCCTTCGCAGGGAGTGACCTCTTTCGCAAAAGTTTTCGCCACTATATTTTCAAAAAGATTACCAGGTTCCTTCAACGATATCAAGTTCATTACGTTAATGGGTTTTTCGCCAAAAACCATGCCGTAGCCCTCCGTCGTTTCGGATAATTAATACTTGGTATTCGTGCTGCGTTTGTTGATTATTCGTCAAGACACAGTGAACGGTAGCTGAGTAATAATTCTCTGTTGCACTGATAGATGCGATTGGTTAGGACGGTCACATGATTTTGTTGATTATTCGTCAAGGATCATGCGGGCGGGTCTAATGCAATCCTGGATAACGACGGGTTGAACTTGACTAGGACCTTTTGATTTATTGATTATTCGTCAAGGTCACTTGGGTCCTAGGGGCAAAAACCACATCGGGAGTTTCAAAAGTACTGAAACTTGCAGATTTAGCATACCTTCTGGAGTGTGGTGACTAGAGTGGATTCCATCTAGGTCATCACACAATGATGGTTGGATCCCGATCCCACTGATGAGTTGGATTACTCTTGGGAGATTATTTCACTAAACGATCAATGCTATAAACCTAGTAGGTGTCTAGAAAGGTGTTAGCGGGGCTACGCCCCCAGGGAAAAGAGGTTCTTGAATTAAGGAACTTCGCGAAAGCGTTGGAAAACCTCCCTCGAAGTACCGACACTAGCCTGGCTGAAAGGTTAAGCAAGTATTGTGACGTGAATTAAAATCCTGACTAGTTCTTCTTTTAAAAGGTTTTAAGAAGAATTTGAGTAAACAGTGGGAGACATCCTGGTTAGATAAATTAATAAACCAATCTAATCTTGCAAGAGCATACGCTGAGTGTTTCTTTTCTCTCTCTCCTAGCAGCAACCTTTTCACGCCCTAATCAAGATAATAAAATGTATCGCTTGACCGATCCGAATTCTTATTCGGGACTGGGGAAAGTTGGTTCAGCTCTAACTTGTGACAACAGTCATGAGTATGAGAATGGGAAAGGGGATTGTATGGATATAACTTTGTTCTTGAAAAGAATATCATGAACATTCACCTTGATAAGGTACTGGTTGCAGAGGGTACACTGTGTAATGGTATCTACGTTCTAAATCAGAATACAGTTCTCAATATACAAAACACACGCAAGAGGAAGAATTCAGATACGAATGAATCCTACTTGTGGCATTGTAGACTTGGTCATGTCGGAGAGAAAAGACTGAGTAAGTTGCATAAAGATGGACTCTTGGATGCGTTCGAGTTTTCATCTTATGAAACTTGTCAGTCTTGTCTCAAAGGGAAGATGACCAAACCTCCGTTCACCAGACATGGAGAAAGAGCAGCAGAGCTCTTGGGACTCGTACATAGTGATGTATGTGGTCCGATGTCTATACATGCAAGGGGTGGGTTCTCGTACTTCATCACATTCACTGACGATCTCTCTAGGTTCGGATATGTGTATCTGATGAAACACAAATCTGAAGCTTTTGAGAAATTCAAGGAATTCAGAAACGAAGTAGAGAACCAGACAGGCAAAAGTATCAAGATCTTCCGGTCTGACAGGGAGGGGAGTACTTAAGCACGGAATTCCTTGATTACTTAAAAGAGAATGGTATTCTCTCTCAGCTTACTCCTCCTTATACACCACAGCACAACGGTGTATCGGAGCGGAGGAATCGTACCCTATTGGATATGGTTCGCTCCATGATGAGTAGTGCTGAGTTACCTCTTTCATTCTGGGGACATGCGCTTCAGAAAGCGGCATACCTTTTGAATCAAGTTCCGTCCAAATCTGTGCCTAAAACACCGTATGAAATATGGAGCAGTAAGAAACCATGTCTGAAGTTTATTAAGATATGGGGTTGTCTGGCCTATGTGAAAACACAGAAACCGGACAAGCTAGAGACACGATCAGTTCTGTGTAAATTTGTGGGATATCCTAAAAACTCACTGGGATATCTGTTCTACCACACTGAGGAACAGAAGGTGTTTGTATCTCGCCACGCCACCTTCTTAGAAAGGGAGTTTCTTGCAAAAGAAACTAGTGGGAGTTCGGTAGAACTGGAAGAAATTCAGCGACCACAAAATGTAACTAAAAATTTGGAGGAACCGCTAGATTCTATAACCCCAGATGAACCTCAGCCACTCTGCAGATCTGGTAGGATTTCTCATCCGCCCCAGAGATACTACGGTTTTCTCATAGATGGGGATCGAGAGGATTGCATCTTGGAAGAAGATGACCCTACCAGTTTCAGGCAGGCCATTATCAGTAGGGACTCTGATAAATGGCAGTAAGCAATGCTATCCGAAATGGAGTCCATGTACGCCAATAAAGTGTGGACCTTGGATATTGCTCCACCTGGGATAAAACCCGTTGGATGCAAATGGATCTACAAAAGGAAACTTGGTGTAGATGGGCAGGTGGAAACCTATAAAGCTAGACTCGTTGCAAAAGGTTTTCGTCAAAGACCTGGTTTGGACTATGACGAGACTTTTTCTCCGGTGGCTATGCTCAAATCCATTCGGATCCTACTTGCCATTGCTGCCTTCCATGACTATGAAATCTGGCAGATGGATGTTAAGATGGCTTTCCTAAACGGTTGTTTGGAAGAGTGCGTTTACATGGATCAACCAGAAGGTTTCGTAGACAGTGGGAGCAGCGGAAGGGTGTGCAAGTTGCTTAAATCCATATATGGATTAAAGCAGGCATCGCGGAGCTGGAACATCTGTTTTGATGAGGCAATCAAGGAATTTGATTTCATCAAGAACGAAGATGAACCCTGTGTATATAAGAAGATTATAGGACGAACTGTCGTATTCCTAGTCTTGTACGTGGACGACATTCTTTTGATAGGAAATGATATTCCTATACTACAATCGGTCAAGCTATTTTTGTCACAAAGGTTCTCCATGAAGGACCTGGGTGATGCCTCGTACATTCTGGGGATCAAGATCTATAGAGATAGATCCAAGAGACTATTGGGACTTTAGCAGTCCAGGTACATAGAGACCGTACTAAAGAGATTTAGTATGGAGGGTTCCAAGCTCGGTAACATACCCGCATTGCACGGAATTACCCTCTCCAAGAAGATGTCTCCTAAGACTGACGAGGAGAGGGTTCGCATGAGCACTATACCCTACGCTTCGGCGGTAGGATCTATAATGTATGCGATACTATGTACAAGACCAGATTTAGCTTACGCGTTGAGCGCGGTAAGCCGGTATCAGTCAGACCCAGGGGAGGACCACTGGACAGCAGTGAAGAACATTCTCAAGTACCTAAGAAGGACTAAGGAGATGTTCATGGTTTACGGTAATGGAGACCTCAGGGTCGAGTCCTTTACCGATTCAAGCTTCCAGAGTGACAAAGATAACAGCAAGTCCGTCTCGGGTTTTGTGTTTACCCTCAACGGAGGGGCGTTATGTTGGAGGAGTTCCAAGCAGGATACCGTCGCAGACTCGACAATAGAGGCTGAATACATTGCTGCAAGCGATGCCGCAAAAGAGGTGGTCTGGATAAAGAAGTTCATTAGTGAACTTCAGGTGGTTCCGTCCATTGTTGACCCAATACCTTTGTATTGCGATAACAATGGGGCTATAGCTTTAGCGAAGGAACCAAGGTCCCATCAGAAATCCAGGCACATCTTAAGGCGGTATCACCTGATCAGGGAGATCATTGATCGCCAGGAGATCGAGGTACGGAGAGTGGACACAAAGGACAACTCTGCGGACCCATTCACGAAGGCTTTACCCCAGACTCAGTTCGAGCGGCTGATCGAGATGATAGGTCTTCGATACGCCAGTACATGGCCTTAGTGCAAGTTGGAGATTGTTAGTGTATATGCCCTAGAGGCCATTACTGTATCATACTAGCATGTATATTACTTGATGGAAGCTTGGGATATTCACAGTTGTACAGACATTCTTGCTCAATATAGTAGTATGCTACTTGCTCTGTCTCTGCTTTAATGTGTACATGTGTGTTTATTTATTATATCACCTATACGCATTAGTAGAGCCCTTAGGATCTTTGCTTGATTACCGGCGTTGTGATGGCGATCACACTCGTGGGGGCTGGGTAATCTACAAGCACATCCTTATACACGTCCCTAGTCGTGGGAGTATCGAGATAGGGCATCGATACTCCGGAGTAGACTAGCGTATGTGCTTCTCATCCCAGCACGGGAGACGGTCTATCCCACAGTCGTCAGTACGTCGTACTTGAGATAGTATGCGGGTGCTCGTTAGGTTACGAGTACACTGGACAGGACTCGTCGGGAACTGATGGTTGGTATTATACCTATCGTCGGTTATCAGTTCCCAGGTGACATGAGTACAGCTTAGTCCGCTGACTTGACACTGTCACTTCGCCTCGAGTGTGTTCCCACTGTTCTTTGATTACTACCCTACCACGGCTCTACTGAGTCGTGCAAACAGGTAGTAGTTGGAAGCAGTCCCGAAGCACTTGGATGCAGTGACGGTTAGACATGATTCGTCTCTCCCGGTATTGGGGGTTGACATCGCGCTGTGTCTAGGAGAGCCATTACACGAGTAGTCCCTGACCAGGGCAAGCGAGATATACTGGTAGGTTTCCAGTGTTATCTCAGGGTGTATTGGGCTTCACTCCGACACGACTTGTACCGCTATTAGGGGACTGACGTTTACCGCCCCCCTAGGCCCGCCATGCGATGTATCAGACGAACAGACCGGACTGTACGGAGATTGTAACATACAGGCTCAGTAGGAGTTCGGATGGGTTTACCTCATCGGCCTTCTTATCGACATCTACCTGGGGACCGTTACGTACAGCTAGTGCCGCTTGCGGTCTGTGGTTAAACCCACTGCTAGCGTAGTGTCGAGTCTTTAGAGTCCCACACAGAGAGTTTCCCTGCACTGAGCGAAACGTGTAGAGGTCGTATGGTTTTACGGCAGGGCTGCGATCACTTACGTACACTTATGTGCGTATGGTGTTCGGGCAGGCAGTACTAGTAGGCTTTGGTTTAAGCCAGATCCTAGTATTGCACGGATGGATTTGTTTTGTCTTCTGTGCATCCGCATTCTACGGAATACGGATGCAGGTGTGTATGCACAGTTTTTCGGAGGGATGAAGGAGGAGGTGCCTCATTAGGGTTTTTGGCAGTTGTTTCGGCCAAAACCATTTTTAGGCGGACTCATTAGGGTTTTGACAGTTCGTTTGGTCAAAACCATTATGAGCCGCGAACATCATTTACTAATCCTATTAGTGATAATCTTATGATGGTTAATTGCATTGACCATTTGACCACGTTGACCTCTCTTCACTTTGTTGACCGGTTGACCGGGTTGACCATTGACTTTCAAGAGGGTTCCACACTCTTCTTTTCTTTTCCTTTTTCTTTTGGATTATGATAATGGTCATTTCAATGTAGCCATCAACTTTATCTTGATGGGATTAGTAAGGATGTTGTTTTGCATTATTTACAACCATGGTTGTTTTTCTTTTGTATCATAATTTTATTCTCATTCTCTCTCTTGAAAATGAGAAGCTCCATGGTTGCTAACCTTCCTCCTTCTTCCTCCTCCTCTTAATTTCTCCTTTGATCTCATGTGTTGAGAGAAAAAAGGATTTCACTTGACAAACACATCCATACATCTCCTCTACACATCCTAGGGCTTCTAGATTAGCAATCTCCTTGCCCTAGTTACCTCGGCTTGAGGTGGAGCTCGGTGTACATCTCTCGGGTTGATCGTCTTCGACTCAAGGTGGCCGCGGAGGTGACCAAAGCCCGGATCAACCATTGAGCAAGCAAAGAGAAGAGCAACAAGAAGTGAAGAACAACAAGAAGTGAAGAACAATAAGAAGAGAAGGAGTTCAAGTTGAGGTATAACCCCTAACCGAGTAGATAACATCTCATGTTAGGTAGCTAGTGTATTGTTTAGCAAAGATCCGGCTTTTACGGTCAATGTTACAAAGTTTAGAAAAATTTTGTTTTGCCGTTTCCGCAACCCCGAAAGTATCGGGAGAGGTATCGTGGACCTAACACTCACACTGTTTCTAAGTCAAGTACATATATGGTAGATGGAGAATACTAGATACAAAAGTGTGTACAATAAAAGTAACCAGATACCACAACCCACCTAATAGCAAAATAGCTCTCGCACCAGCTGTAGTGGTATCTGTAGCCAAAAGATGCAAAAGGCAGCCTGCCGCGACTACTCTGAGGGGCAACCTGCAAATACTGTGGCACAACGGGGGTGAGTTGCCAACTCGTGAATAGAGATAACATATATAAAGGTAATCGCGAGTATGCACGTACTGCGCTACTCTATCATATGCCAGCAGGTAAAAATCTATATGCGACAAGCAGTAGGTGCAATAATCATGGAAGTGCTATGTCAGGTAAAATAACTACAGGATTAGATACATGATAATCAATGTTGAGCATGGGATAAACAACATGTACACGGAATATCAATCGTGGAAAAAATGATCGGTGCCCAAAACTGCACCCAAATCCCAAATAAACTCAGGCGCCGGCACTCTCCTCGGCCCTCAAATCCTGTAAATCTCTGAGAATCACGAGTGCCCAACATCGGCACTCAAAATATCATAAAATACTCGTGTCCATCACCGACAAGTAAATCCTCATATATCGGGCTCCGTAAGTCCGGGTCAGCCCACGGGCTCCGTCTGCGGTATCGGCCCAAGACCCCGACAGTACGGATCATCCCGCATCCATCTCTCGACTCCGGTCGGTATCCTCCGGATAACCGCAAGGTCCAACCAATCATCGGTAGGTACTCGCCCACCTCCAGGCTCAATCGGCAAAGTCCACCGATCATCTTGCCGAGGGGAACCATACGGGTCCACCACGAACCCGCAAACGGATCATCCAACACCTCGAATCGGGTTTCAAGCACACGTCTCAGCACCGAGAAAACGCGTGGTGGAGGCACCCAAATATCATATCACGAGCCGGGTTTTCAAATAGTGCATCTTTTCTCAAATAATCCCACGGTCCTCAAAACAGAAATCACATGAAAATCAAACACCAATGAGTAAATCGAATGCGATGTGCTATGTACATCAAGCCATAATATAGGTACAAGGGAGAAACCGCTTTTTAAAATAGTTTCAGTTTTCAAGGACATCGTGCGGCTCCCAATTCTATGAAAATCATATCGAATCATATGTGAAATGAACCACAGCAGTATAATCATGGCAATTCTACAGTGAGTGTGTCATGGCAATTACTAACGGTGTGTGTGTAACATGCAGATTAGTGCTCATGCAACATGAACCGTTAATAATAGTGAGGTGTTCTATCAATTCTAAGTTTACATACAGATAGCAGGGAATGAAGTATGCAACAATAGTATCCATGACAATCAATGGGGTAAAAGCAACATAAAGCTATAAGGTCCTTTCAGCCCTGACGCATAACGCCATGCGGGAGATATCACCGTAGATGTTAAATCTACTCACCGAAGTCTCGCGCTATGTAGCCGACGACTTGCTTCCCCTTCTTCGCAGCGTCCGTCTCACTCGCCTGCGAACCTATAAATACACAATATATCACACATAAGCTCAAATCCACAAAAACATGATATTATGGTCAAACTAGAAACCCGCGTCTCAAACCAAGCGCGCGCGCGATATGCTAAAACGTTTGATTAAGCGTCTGAAACTACCTCGACGCATCACGATACGCAGAACACCCAAAACCCACACACGTATCACGTGTGTCGCGAAGATTCAAAATACGAGAAATAGGTAATTAGCTCCAGAAAGAGTTTTGCAAAACTAAACAGACCATAAAAACCCACATAGCAGCAGACACCCATCACCAAAACCTCAACCCCCTGGTCACCAATCCGGCCGCAATTTGCGGCCAGAAGTAATTTTTCGGCGGCCCAGGTTGGGAGCCTGCCTCCCGTGCTTTGTGTGTGTTTTCTACTCCTAGTGTACGTGCTCCAGTAATTACAATTTTATTCTGAAGCAACCAGAGTGCAAGCAGATTTCAACAGAGTCCAAAAACCAGTTAAAAAGCGCATTTAGCACTAAATTGATACTTCAGGGTATTTTTCTGAAATCTGAAATGAAAACTTGGTTTGAACAGCTCTAATAGCACTTAAATGAGTTAACCAAGCCATAAAATTCCCAACTTATCATATACATCACAAAATTCCTTTCAATATCACAAAAAGCACATAAAAACATGATTTTTATCTAAAATACTACAAATTATGAGAAAGGGTGTTAAGTGTAAGTTTAATACCTCCCAAAATCCTTAGGAAAACCCAAACTTCCAGCTCTTTCCTCAAGTATGCAGACTTGCCTCCAAACTTCCCCAAAAAGCCATTTTTCTAAGGTTTTGAGTGCAAGAATGAATGGTTATTGTGTAGGTTTTGAACAAGAATCAAAAGAGAAGTGAAAGATCAAGAACAAGGTGATGAAAGAACAAGGTGATGAAAATGGGGTATTTTGCTGCTGGAGCTGCTGTTCTTCTGCTGAAATTTCAGCAAGAGAAAAGAAAAAGAGAAGAAAGAGAGAGAGAGAGAGAGATGCTTCAATAAATGCTCACCATACCTCATTAAATGCACACCATACCTCTTTCTTTTCTCTCAAATCAATTTCTTTTAGTTTTAAAAGGAAAAGAAAAATGAAAATTTGAAAAGGGTGAGAAGGAATAAGTATGTGCCACTAAAATGCTAATTGTGCAAGCAAGCACACTAATCCTCATTAGGAAAGTAATTAAGGAAAATAATTCTAATTAAAAGAACACATTGCTAAATTAAAATTAATTAAAGATAATAAACCCCGTTTAAAAAATATGAAACCCCCATTCGTCTCAATTTGACTAGAATGAGACGGAAATAAAACTTACGGATTTTATGGAAACACGCATCAATGCTAACTATTGTGAAATAAGACTAAACGAATTTTCAAAATGTTATATAGACCCACAACGAAGTCCATGGAAATCTGCTCCCATTTCCACTCCGGAACGGGTAAAGGCTGCAACTCTCCTGCCGGTCTCTGATGCTCAGCCTTGACTTGCTAACAGGTTAGGCACCTTGAAAAAAAATCAGAAACATCACTCTTCATCCCTGCCCACCAATGGATCTCTCTCAAGTCACGGTACATCTTAGTGGAACCTAGGTGAACACTAAAAGCTGGCTGATGTTCCTGCTCTAGGATCTTGCGTCTCAACCCATCGGTATCAGTTATACACAAACGAGTCCCAAAACGTAGCACACCTTGGTCATCAAGACTGTATCTGCACTAAGCTCAACTGGGACAAGCTAACCCCGGGCCTATGACTCAAAGCATCGGCTACCACATTCGTCTTTCCCGGGTGGTAGAGGATCTCACAATCATAATCCTTCACAAGCTCCATCCAACGGCGCTGCCTCAAATTTATATCCCGCTGCTGGAAGATATACTTTAAGCTCTGGTGGTCTCTGAAAATCTGACACGACTCTCTGTACAATTACTGTCTCAAATCTTAAGCGCAAAGACCATCGCGGCCATCTCAAGATCGTGAGTGGGATAATTCTGCTCGTGCTTCTTCAGCTACCGGGAAGCATAAGCGATAACTCTATCATGCTGCATCAATACACAACCGAGCCCCACTCGAGAAGCATCACAGTAAACGAAAAAACCGCCCGATCTAGAAGGCAAAGATAGAACTGGTGCAGTCGTCAACCAAGTCTTCAACTGCTGAAAACTCTGCTCGCATGCCTCAGTCCAAAGAAAAGGAACCCATTTCCGGGTCAACCCAGTCAACGGTGCAGTGATACGGGAGAAATCCTGAACAAAACGTCGATAATAACCGGCGAAGCCTAAAAAGTTGCGGACATCTGTCACTGATATAGGTCTGTGCCAAAGCTGTACGGCCTCGATCTTCCTCGGGTCCACACGAATTCCGTCTCCCGTAACCACATGACCAAGGAAGTCAACACTATCAAGCCAGAAGGCACACTTCGAGAATTTAGCAAACAGCTGGTGCTCTCTCAATATCTGCAAGGCAATCCTCAAGGCTGCTCATGCTCATCACGACTCCCGGAAAAAACCAGAATGTCATCAATAAACACGATAATACACTGGTGGAGGAACGACCAAAAAATCCGGTTCATCAAGTCCATGAACGCTACTGGGGCATTGGTGAGTCCAAACGACATCACCAAAAACTCACAATGCCCATAGCGTATACGAAAAGCAGTCTTCGGAATGTCATCATTCGGAACTCGCAACTGATGATAACCTGATCTCAAATCAATCTTTGAAAAATGTCCCGCACCCTGGAGCTGATCAAACAAATCGTCAATGCGAGGTAAAGGATACCTATTCCTCACCGTCACTCGGTATAATTGACGATAATCAATGCACAACCATAAACCGCCGTCCTTCTTCTTGACGAACAGAACAGGAGCTCCTCAAGGCAAAACACTTGGACGTACAAGTCCTCTATCAAGCAACTCTTGCAACTGATCATTAATCTCCTTATATTCCGCCGGGTCCATTCGGTAAGGCGGTATAGAAATAGGCCTCGTGCCGGGATTCAGATCAATGCAAAACTCTATCTCACGCTCTGGCGTCAATCCAGGCAACTCATCAGGAAAGACGTCGGGAAACTCTCGTAGGATAGGAACCCGGTCCAACAAATCTACTATGGTTCCGGTATCACGAATGAAAGCTAAGAATCCCCGACATCCCCTCCTCAAAAGCCGACTAGCGCAAGGGGCTGAAATCAAACTGTGAAGGACAGCACCACGGTCCCCCTACACAACAAGAACTGACTCGCCGGGAAAACAAAACCTAACTGTCTTCTCACGGCAGTCTACAGACACATAGCACGTAGCTAACCAGTCCATGCCCAGGAGAACGTCGAAGTCCAACATCTCAAGAAGGATCAAGTCGACGGACGAATCTCTCTCTACAATATGGACAACACACGACCGAAACACGTGTCGCGCAACAAACGACTTGCCAACAGAAGTCGTCACAATAAGCGGATCATCTAGCAAAAACCACTCTCTGCCCAATCTCGGCACAAAGTGTGTAGAAACATATGAGTGCGTAGATCCCGGGTCAAAGAATACGTGTGCATCGAAGTAACATACTGAAAGAATACCTGAAACGACCTCATTGGATGCCTGCGCGTCCTGATGAGTCAAAGCAAATACCCGTGCCTGCCCTCTACCTGCAACTGGCTGTCCTCCGCCCGTATCACCCCGTCCTCTCTGAACAAACCTTCCACGACTACGTCCTCTCTGAGCATAAGTCTGACGAGGAGCTGCAACAGGCGTAAGAGGCAACGCTCTCTGAGGTGGAGAAGGTGGTAAGGTAACCTGTGGAACAGTTGCCTCCCTCCTACGTATCTCAGTACAATTTCTAACGAGGTGAAGTAGACTGCCACACCCAAAGCACCCATGCGACGACACCTGACCCTTCTGGGGATAAGAGCTAAACAACTGGCCTCGTCCCGAGCCTCTGCTACTCCCCAAACCTGAACGAGATCTGACGCGGCGTCTAAACAGCTGTCTCCGTGCTGATATACCTGTACGAACCCTCTTCGGTTGTGGAACGACCGAAGTCTCGGAAAGATGCTCCTCGACTAATAGGGATGCATCCACTGCTGCTGCATATGTATCACAATGTTGGGCGCTAATAGCGAGGAACAACTTGGTAAACAATCCTTGAACAAACCTCTTGATCCGCATCTCCTCAGTAGCTACCAAATACGGAGCATACACAGATAGCTTGGTTAACTGCACATCGTGCTCTGCCACCGTCATCCCCGGAGTCTGGCGTAACGACTCGAAACTGCGCACCCGAGCATCCCTGACGCTCTGTGAAAGAAAACGGGCAAGAAACATCATCACGAACTCAGCCGAGGTCATAGGAGAAAGACCTGCAGCGCTTCCCCTCTCTAAGGACTCGCACCACTTCTAGGAAAGGCCTTCCAAATGAAAACTCATGAACTCTACCCATCTCGCATCAGAGCCTCTCAGCGAACGACATATCCTGGCAATCCGATCAATAAATGACTGCGGGTCCTCCGCTGCAACAGTGCCTGTGAAAACCGAAGGCTTCAGCCTCATGAACACTGATAACGATACTGTGATAACTTCCGCAGCTGCAGGTACAACAGCCTGAACAGTACGCACCATCACGGTCCCCGTAGCAGGTGGGGCAACCTCTTGTCGCTGTGATCTACTGGCCTCCACTAATGATCCCATCATCTGGCGTAAATCCTGCATACCGGCCTCTAGCCTAGTAATACGGCCAAGCGAAAGTGGATCAATCTGCTCCTGGACAACGGGCGTACCGCCCTATTCAGTCCTCGTCTCAGACAAGCCAACTCTGACCTCGGCTCTCACGGCCGCTTTCCGCGCCTTCGTAGTCTTCGGCGACATAATGGCTGGAAATGAAAACTGGATTCGATAAGAATATGGAAATCGAATCATAAGGATGTATATAATCACGGAAGGAATTTCAAACAACAAGTCCTAAGGTCACTTAGGCGGAGTACCGTGTCGTAAATATGCCGCGGAACACACCCACGCTACGTCACTCTGCTTAAGCTACCTATTCTATGATACCAAGGTCATCCTACACTCCGAAATGTAAAACCTTCCGCTCTGATACCAAGTTTGTCACGATCCAAAATTGGCACGTGACCGTCACTTAAACCACGTAACGTCTACAGACGTAACGCAATTGGAGTAAGCCGAAACCCATAAATCTAAACCATCAAAAGTAGAAAGTGATGAAAAAATTTGTTAAGAACGTTTGGAAATCTCGAGTAAAAATCTTTAAAGTTTATATTATTTTCTTAAAAATTTCGGCAGCACCTCCTTTGTAAAAACTATCCCCGAAATGGTTACAACATAAGATATAAGTAAAGCAGCATATGATATAAATAAAGCATCCCCAAATGGGAGCGATCACACCCAACGGCGGAAACAATCACCACAAGAATAATATACAACGCCACAGCGAAGAAATGGACAATATAAGTGAAAAATAGCATAAAAGATAAAACTACAATATGAAAGTTGACTCACACGAGCTCGACACCTAGAGTCACAAAATAATATACAATATCGTCCTAACAAATCATCTCAAAGTCAATACATAAAGAGTACTAGATACAATAAGATGTACAATGAAATGTAAAGTCGGATAATCGCAACCCACCTACAGCAAAACGGCTCACGGCCAACCATAGCGGTATCCGCTGCCTAAAAAGATACAATGAGATAGCCCTGCCGCGACAACTCTGAAGGTCAACCAGCAAAACACTGTGGCACAACCGGGGTGAGCTGCCAACTCATGAATAGTAAGTAACATCATACAGGTAATCGCAAGTATGCACGTGCTGCGATACTCTAACACATGCGATCTGATAGCATAATATGTCAATATGGAAATGCAATAATCATGAAAGGTACTCTATCAGGTACTACGAATACATGATGGAATGCATATCGATAAATGCTTGGTATGGGATAAAACATGTCATCATCAATGAATCATCATTGTGGAAAAACCGGTGTCCCTTAAATACACCTCAAATCCCAACTCCTCAGGCACCGTCGCTCTGATCGGCCCTCATATACTGTAATTCTCATGGAACCTGAGTGCCCAACATCGGCACTGGAAAACATCATGAAATACTCGTGTCCAGCATCGACACGCAAATCCATATATATCTTGCTTCGTCTGTCCGGATCGGCCCTCGGGCTCCGGCAGTACGAATCTGCCCAAATCCATCTCTCGACTCCGGTCGGTATCCTCCGGATAACCGCCAGGTCCAACAAATCACCGGTAGATAGTGACCACCCTGCCAGGCTCATCGTCTACACCAAAAAACCATTCTTGCCCTGGGGAACCATACCGGGTCCACCATGAACCCGCAAACGGATCATCCACCTCCTCGAATCGGGTTTCTATCACACGTCTCAGAACCGAGAAAACGCATGGTGGACGCACTGAAATATCATATCAATAGAACCGGGTTTTCAAAACATTGCATACTTTCATGAAATAATACCACGGTTCCCAAAGCCAATAAATCACATGAAATCCATATATCAATGCGTAAATCCATGCAATATGATCAGTGCAACATAAAACAGTAATGTGAGCATATCAAGGGAAATCTGCTCTTTTAAATGAATCCAGTTTTAAAATATATCATGCGGTTCCCAATTTTCCAACATCAAATCCAACATCATCTAAGGATGCACATGTATGTACAAGTATGTATGTACGCAAGTATGCATGTACAAGTATATATGCACGCAGTATGTATGTACACGTATGTATGCAATAGAACAAGAATCAAGTCTAATCGTCAATGATAAGGTAAGCTAACCAATGTATTATCTATGGTAATTCTATAGTGTTAGTGTCATTGTAATTACTAATGGTATGTGTGTGTGGCATACAGTTTAGTGCTAGTGCAACATGAACCGTTAGTAACAGTGCTGTGTTTCATTAACACTATGTCCGTATGCAACAGGAGATGGGATATGCAACAATGGTACACATGCAAGATCAATGTATATGAATATAAACATGAGGCTACAATATCCTATCAATCCTTGACACATAACGCCATACGGACGATTTCCCCGTAGATGTTAATTCTATTCATCGGTGAACTCGAGCTAAGTATATCCGACCACCTGCTTCCCTTTCTTCGCAACGTCCGAAGTCCCAGCCTGCGATCCTATTAACACATAAAACACATCAAGGCAAAACATAGAAATCGACTGATAATACGCACAATTACGCTAAAATCGACGCACCGACTCCAACACGCTCTAAAGTGTTCGTTTAGCGGCTAACGTGTGTGTGACATTACTAAAACAAACTCACGTGTAAAAATCACGCGAATCACTGAAACTGAGTCGGACACCGTGTCGGATATCGTAACAAGCGTAATCGAAATACTAAAACTAGCTAATCGATCCCAGATTTTACATACAGTCAAAACATCAAAATCTAACAGTACAAAACACCTTTAAAACACTTCAGACAGCTACCCTTAAAACTAAAACCCCCCAGGTCCTCGTACGGCCGAGCTCGCCGGATTTGTCCCTGATGTCGCCGGCCAAACAGTGTCAGGTGGGTCTCGTCTTACTGGTGTATACTCAGGGCAACTAGTACAACACTTCTACACTGCTAGTTTTCACAGTAAAGTCGCGGGGTCACAGAAGATCACAGACATCCTAATATGACACTAAAATACGATATCGTGCACAAAACTATACTTTCAGTGTTCTAAACTGAAACTACAAAGCAACACTACAATAATAAATTCCTAATTAACAGTTAGGGATTTATACCTATCCACAGTTGCTCAAAATCCAAGCTTTCCTTGCTCCAAGTGATCCTAGTGGCTTGGCTTGGCTTTGTGAAAGGTTTTGGTGAAGTTTAGAGGAGATTTTGTGTGGGCGTGGTAGGATTTGTGTAGGTTTTCAGTTGAGGGAGTGAGTGAAGAGATGAAGTGAAGAACAAATGAAGAAGAGAAAAACAATAAGAGTTGTGAATGAGAGAGCGAGGGAGTGTAAGTGAGTTTAAGTGTGAGTGAGGGTGAGGGAAATGAGGGATGAGTTTAGAGAGCCATGCCCCTCTCTTTCCTCATTAAATGCATGGCATGCTTGCCATGCCTCATGATGCCCCCTCTCTCTCACTCTCTCAATTCAACCCAAATGAAAAACCATTTATATTTAAAATTTGAAAACTAATTTATTTAATTAATTACATATTACACTTAAAAGAATGGGGTTTGATGTCAAGGCTACTTAAGCATGGTTTAACCCCAAATTAACCCCAAGTTAACATGCACATGTGTGTGCAAGCCCAAATTAAATATTAATAATATATTAATTAATTTTGATAAAATATTTGAAAACTATTTTGATAAACTTTTTACTAAAAAAAACCGCATTATCGCATAATTAACACTAATCGCATTCCAAGGTGTTACAACACGTGTTGTTTGATCCGGGAACCACCCACTCGTATGTTTCTACACATTTCGTGCCGAGGTTGGGCTGAGAGTCGTGTTTGCTAGATCAACCGCTTGTCCTGACTACTCCTGTTGGCGAGTCGTTTGTTGCGCGACATGTGTTTCGGTCGTGTGCCGTCCGTATTGGAGATAGAGGATCGTCCATCGACTTGATCCTTCTTGAGATGTTGGACTTCGACGTCCTCCTGGGAATAGAATGGTTAGCTAATTGCTACGCGTCCGTGGACTGCCGCGAGAAGACAGTCAGGTTTTGTTTTCCCGGCGACTCTGTTATTGTTATGCGATAATGCAGGGGGACCGTAGTGCCGGCCCTCACAGTTTGATTTCAGCCCTTTGCACTAGTCGGCTTTTGAGGAGAGGATGTCGGGAATTCATGGCTTTCATTAGTGATACCGGAGCCACAGTAGATTCGTTTGACCGGGTTCCTATCGTGCGAGTGTTTCCCGACGTATTTTCCAATGAGTTACCTGGATTGCCGCCAGAGCGTGAGATTGAGTATTGCATTGATCTGATCCCTGGCACGGGGCCTATTTCTATACCTCCTTACCCGATGGCCCTGGCGGAGCTTAAGGATCGACAGCCAGAGTTTCTTGGTAGAGGACTTGTACGTCCGAGTGTTTCGCCTTGGGGAGCCCTGTTCTGTTCGTCAAGAAGAATGACGGCAGTTTGAGGTTGTGCATTGATTATCGTCAATTGAACCGAGTGACGGTGCGGAATAGGTATCATTTATCTCGCATTGACGATTTGTTTGATCAGCTCCAGGGTGCGGGACATTTTTCTAAAATTGATTTGAGATCGGGTTATCATCAGTTGCGGGTTCGGAATGATGACATTCCGAAGACTGTTTTTCGTACGCGCTATGGGCATTATGAGTTTTTGGTGATGTCGTTCGGACTGACCAATGCCCCAGCAGCGTTCATGGATTTGATGAACCAGATTTTCAGGCCGTTCCTCGACCAGTTTTTTATTGTGTTTATTGATGACATTCTGGTTTATTCTAAGAGTCAAGAGGAGCATGAGCAGCACTTGAGGATTTCTTTGCGGACATTGAGAGAGCACCAGCTGTTTGCTAAATTCTCGAAGTGTGCCTTCTGGCTTGATAGTGTTGACTTCCTTGGTCATGTGGTTACGGGAGACGGTATTCGTGAGGACCCAAGGAAGATCGAGGCCGTACAGTTTTGGCCCAAACCTGTATCGTTGATAGAGGTCCGCAGCTTTTTAGGCTTAGCCAGTTACTACCGCCGCTTCGTGCAGGACTTCTCGAGTATCGCTGCACCGTTGACCGAACTGACCAGGAAGGGAGTTATTTTACAGTGTTTGGTACTGATGGATTTTTATGTTTTGACAGTAGGTAAAATCTGGGAACAACTAGCTAGTTTTTAGTGTTTCGACGACGCGCGTTACGATTGATCCGACGTAGTTTTAGTGTTTCGGGCAGCTTGCTGTCGTGGGTTTATTTCGGTGATGTCGCCATACACGTTAGCCGCTAAGCGAACCCTTTTTTGACTTAAGGGAACTGATTCGTTAAATTGGTGTTGTGTTCGTTATTATTGCGTAGTTTGCTAAATCCACGCGTTATTGTGTTTTGTGTTAATAGGATCGCAGGCGGGGATTTCGGACGCTGCGAAGAAAGGAAAGCAGGTGGTCGGATTTACTTAGCACGAGATCACCGGTGAGTAGATTTGACATCTACGGGGAAATCGCCCATATGGCGTTATGCGTCAGGGATTGATATGATATTATAGCCGCATGTTTATATTCTTATATGTTTATTGCGCATGAGCATCATTACATACCATTACTTTTTGTGCCTTTACTTAGTACCTAGTAGACACTGCTCCATTACTGACGGTTCATGTTGCACGAGCACTAACTTGTATGCTACACCCACACCGTCGGTAATTGCCATGACACGCACAACCTATACACATATTCAGTATTGTATTATTATGGACATTGAGACATTGATTCTTGTTCTATTGCGCATATGAAATGCATCATGCGTACATACTTACATGTATATACTCATACCCTGCAATAGCTACATGTACACCTTTATATGTTGTTGGATTTGATTTTGGAGAAATTGGGAACCGCATGATATATTTAAAAACTTGATTCATTTAAAAGAGCGGTTTTCCCTTGATATGCTAATATTACTGTTTTATGTAGCATATATCATATTTCATGGATTTACGCATTAAGATACGGATTTCATGTGATTTATGGATTTGAGAACCGTGGTATTATTTCAAGAAAGTATGAATTGTTTTGAAAACTCGGTATCTCTTGATATGATATTTCAGTGCGTCCACCATTAGTTTTCTCGGTTCTGAGACTTGTGATAGAAACCCGATTCGAGGAGCTGGATGATCCGTTTGCGGGTTCATAGTGGACCCGATATGGTACCCGGGGCAAGAAAGGGATGTTGTGCAGTAGAGGATGGGCCAGGCAGAGAGACTACTACCTACCGGTGATTGGTTTGATCTGGCGGTTATCCGGAGGATACCGACCAGAGTCGTGAGATGGATATGGGCCGATCCGGACTGACGGAACCCGTGGGTCGATCCGTACTGACGGAGCACGAGATTTGTGGATTTGCGTGTCGATGTTGGGAACGTGTTTTCATGTTGTTTTCGAGTGCCGATGTTGGGCACTCAGGTTCCATGATATTTAAAGGATATGAGGGCCGATCAGAGTGACGGCGGCTGAGGTATCGGGATTTGAGGTGTCGTTGATGGACACCGGTTTTTCCACGATGTATTCATTGATGATGACATATTTTATCCCATAATCAGCATTTATTTGATATGCATTACTTCATGTATTTGTAGTACCTGATAGAGTACCTTTCATGATTGTTGCATATCCATATTGCCATATATATGCTATTAGATTGCATGTGTTAGAGTATCGCAGTACGTGTATACCTGCGATTATCTGTATGATGTTACTTACTATTCACGAGTTGGCAACACACCCCCGTTGTGCCACAGTATTTTGCAGGCTTGACCTTCAGAGTAGTCGCGGCAAGGCTTCTTATTGTATCTTTTTGCAGCGGATACCGCTACGGTTGGCTGTGAGCCATTTTCTGTAGGTGGGTTGCGGTTATCCGATTTTATATCCATTATATATTTCATTGTATCTAGTATTCTCCATCTACCAACTTTATGTATTGACTTAGATGCGAGTTGTGAGGACGATATTGTATATTTTGTGACACTGGGTGTCGAGCTCGTGTGAGCCGGCTTTTATTATGCACTTTTATCTTTTGATGCTGTTTTTCACTTATATTGTCTATTTCTTCGCTACGGCGTCGTATATTTATGCTTGTGGTGGTTGTTTCTGCCTTTGGGCTTGATTTGCTCCTGTTTGGGGATGCTTTACTTATATTATATGTTTGTACCCGTTTTGGGGCTAGTTTTTACAAAGGAGGTGCTGTCGAAATTTTTAAGAAAATAAACTTAAGTTTAAAGATTTTTACTTGAGATTTCCAAATATTTTATCACTTACTACTTTTGATGGTTTAGATTTTTGGGTTTTCGGCTTGCTTAAATTCCGTTACGCCTGTTGACGTTACATGGTTTAAGTGCCGGTCACGAGCCTAATTTTGGGTCGTGACAAAGTTGGTATCAGAGCGCTAAGTTTTACCTTTCGGAGTGTAGGATTACCTTGGTATGATGGAGTAGGTAGCTTAAGCAGAATGATGTAGCGTGTGTATGTTCCGCGGCATACTTACGACACGGTACTCTGCCTAAGTGACTTAGGACTTATTGGTTGAAATTCCTTCCATGATTATATATATCCTTGTGATTCAATTTCCATGTTCTTATCGAATCCTGTTTTCATTTCTATCTATTATGCCATCGAAGACTACGAGGGCGCAGACAGCGGCCGCGAGAGCCGAGGTCAGAGTTTGCTCGTCGGAGACGAGGACTGACCAGGGTGGTACGTCCGTTGTTCAGGAGTAGATTGATCTACCTTCGCTTGATCGTATTACTAGGCTAGAGGCCGGTATGCAGGAATTGCGCCAGATGATGGGGTCGTTAGTTGAGGCCAGTCGAGTGCAGCGACAGGAGGTTGTCCCACCTGTTACAGGGACCGCGATGGTGCCTACTGTTTATGCAGTTGTACCTACAGCTACGGAGGTGATCACCTTATCATTATCTGAGTTCATGAGGCTGAAGCCTCCGGTTTTCACCAGCACTGATGCAGCTGAGGATCCACAGTCATTTATCGATCGGATAGCCAGGATATGTCGTTCGCTGAGATGCTACGATGCGAGATGGGTAGAGTTCGCGAGTTTTTGTCTGGAACGTCTTGCACAGAAGTGGCGCGAGTCTTTAGAGAGGGGCAGAGCCGCAGGTTTTTCTTCTATGACCGGGGATGAGTTCGTGATGGTTTTTCTTGCCCGTACATCCACAGAGCATCAGGGATGCTCGAGCGTGCAGTTTCGAGTCATTACACCAGGCTCCGGGTATGACGGTGGTAGAGCACGATGTGCAGTTTACCCAGCTATCTGTGTATGCTCCGTATTTGGTGGACACTGAGGAGATGCAGAACAAGAGATTTATACGATGCTTGCTTACCCAGTTGTTCCTCACTATCAGCGCACAGCATTGTGACGCATATGCAGCCGCAGTGGACACAGCCCTACTAGTTGAGAAGCATCTTTCCGAGACTTCGGTCGTTCCGGAACCGAAGAGAGTCCTTACTGGTGTATCAGCCCAAAAACAGATGTTTAGACGCCACGACAGATTTCGTTCAGGTCGTGGGAGTAGCAGAGGCTTGGGACAAGGCCAGTTGTTTAGCTCTTATCCTAGGAGTGTCGGCAGTCATCTTCTGGTTGTTTCCGGTGCGGGAGTATCTATCATCGTGTTCGAGATTGTAGTGAGCCATGTGAGGACGAGGCAGCCGTATCGCATGTTACTTTACCACCTTCTCCACCTCAGAGAGTGTTTCCTCTTGCGCCTGTTGTTACTCCGTGTCAGACTTATGCTCAGAGAGGTCATGGTCACGGAGGGTTTGTACAGAGAGGACGGGGTGGTAGAGTTGGAGGACAGCCAGTTGCAGGTAGAGGGCAGGAAAGAGTATTTGCTTTGACTCATCAGGACGCGCAGGCGTCCAATGCAGTGGTTTTAGGTACTCTTTCAGTATGTTCCTTCGGTGCACACGTGTCACGACCCAAAATTGGCACGTGACCGGCACTTAAACCATGTAACGTCTACAGGCGTAACGTAATTTAAGTAAGCTGAAACCTAGAAATCTAAACCATCAAAAGTAGTAAGTGGTGAAAACATTTGTTAACAACATTTGGAAATCTCGAGTAAAAATCTTTAAAGTTTATATTATTTTCTTAAAAATTTTGGCAGCACCTCCTTTGTAAAAACTAGCCCCGAAACGGTTACAACATAAGATATAAGTAAAGCAACATATGATATAAATAAAGCATCCCCAAACGGGAGCGATCACGCCCAACGGCGGAAACAATCACCACAAGAATAATATACGACGCCGTAGCGAATAAATGGACAATATAAGTTAACAATAGCATAGAAGATAAAACTACAATATGAAAGTCGACTCAGACGAGCTCGACACCCAGAGTCACAAAATAATATACAATATCGTCCTCAAAACTCGTCTCTAAGTAAATACACAAAATTATAGATTGATAGTACTAGATACAATAAGATGTACAATGAAATGTAAAGTCAGATAACCGCAACCCACCTACAGCAAAACGGCTCACGGCCAACCGTAGCGGTATCCGCTACCCAAAAAGATACAATGAGATAGCCATGCCGCAACTACTCAGAGGGTCAACCTGCAAAACATTGTGGCACAACGGGTGTGAGTTGCCAACTCGTGAATAGTAAGTAACATCATATAGGTAATCGCAGGTATGCACATACTGCGATATTCTAACACATGCAATCTGATAGCATAATATGTCAATATGGAAATGCAACAATCATGAAAGGTACTCTATCAGGTACTACGAATACATGATGCAATGCATATCGATAAATGCTTGGTATGGGATAAAACATGTCATCATCATTGTGGAAAAATCGGTGTCCCTCAAATACACCTCAAATCCCAACACCTCAGGCGCCGTCACCCTGATCGGCCCTCATATCCTGTAATTTTCATGGAACCTGAGTGCCCAACATTGGCACTCGAAAACATCATGAAATACTCGTGTCGAGCATCGACACGCAAATCCACATATATCTGGCTTCGTCTATTGGATCGGCCCTCAGGCTCCGGCAGTATGAATCGGACCGTATCCATCTCTGAACTCCGGTCGGTTTCGTCCGGATTATCGCCAGAACCAACCAATCACCGGTAGGTAGTGCCAACCCAGCCAGGCTTATCGTCTACACCACAAAACCATTCTTGCCCCGGGAAACCATACCGGGTCCACCATGAACCCGCAAGCTGATAACCCACCTCCTCGAATCGGGTTTCTATCACACCACTCTGAACTGAGAAAACGCATGGTGGATGCACAGAAATATCATATCAAGAGAACCGGGTTTTCAAAACAATGCATACTTTCTTGAAATAATACCATGGTTCTCAAAGCTAATAAATAACATGAAATCCATATCTCAATGCGTAAATCCATGCAATATGATATATGCAACATAAAACCATAATATGAGCATATCAAGGTAAATCCGCTCTTTTAAATGAATCCAGTTTTAAAATATATTATGCGGTTCCCAATTTTCCAACATCAAATCCAACATCATCTAAGGATGCACATGTATGTACAAGTATGTATGTACGTAAGTATGTATGTACAAGTATGTATGCACACAGTATATATGTACAAGTATGTATGCAATAGAACAAGAATCATGTCTAATCGTCAATGATAAGGTAAGCTAAACAATGTATTATCCATGGCAATTCTAAAGTATGAGTGTCATGGCAATTACTAACGGTGTGCGTGTGGCATACATTTTAGTGCCCGTGCAACATGAACCGTTAGTAACAGTGATGTGTCTCATTAACACTATGTCCGTATGCAACAGGAGATGGGATATGCAACTACGGAACACATGCACGATCAATGTATATGAATATAAACGTGCGGCTACAATATCCTATCAAGCCCTGACGCATAAAGGCCATACGGGCGATTTCCACGCATCCGGATCGACTTCAATATCATAATTGCTCTAGTGAATAACTAAATAAAATATCTATCTTTCAGAGGTTCACTAAAAACTTGGCTGTTGGCGGGTCTCTTTGTATGTGTTGTCCGGAAAGAGGAGGACTTAATGATTATTCGTTCGCCGGAACCCGAAGTGAAAATTGTTGTAGATAGGGATCCTATAAAAACGTCTTTCGAGGAATGGGCCAGACCCGGCCATTTCTCAAGAACAATAGCTAAGGGCCCTGATACTACCACTTGGATCTGGAACCTACATGTTGATGCTCACGATTTCGATAGTCATACCAGCGATTTGGAGGAGATCTCTCGAAAAGTATTTAGTGCTCATTTTGGTCAACTCTCCATTATCTTTCTTTGGCTGAGTGGCATGTACTTCCATGGCGCCCGTTTTTCCAATTATGAAGCATGGCTAAGTGATCCTACTCACATTGGACCCAGTGCCCAAGTGGTTTGGCCAATAGTAGGTCAAGAAATATTGAATGGCGATGTGGGCGGCGGTTTTCGAGGAATACAAATAACCTCTGGTTTTTTTCAGCTTTAGCGAGCATCTGGAATAACTAGTGAATTACAACTCTATTGTACCGCAATTGGTGCATTGGTCTTTGCATTCTTAATGCTTTTTGCCGGTTGGTTCCATTATCACAAAGCCGCTCCAAAATTGGCTTGGTTCCAAGATGTAGAATCCATGTTGAATCATCACTTAGCAGGGTTACTAGGACTTGGGTCTCTTTCTTGGGCGGGACACCAAATCCATGTCTCTTTACCAATTAACCAATTTCTCGACGCTGGAGTTGATCCTAAAGAGATCCCACTTCCTCATGAATTTATCTTGAATCGGGATCTTTTGGCTCAACTTTATCCCAGTTTTGCCGAGGGAGCAACCCCTTTTTTTACCTTGAATTGGTCAAAATACGCGGATTTTTTGAGTTTTCGTGGAGGATTATATCCAATAACAGGAGGTCTATGGCTGAGCGATATTGCTCATCATCATTTAGCTATTGCAATTCTTTTCTTGATCGCCGGTCATATGTATAGGAACAACTGGGGTATGGGTCATGGCCTTAAAGACATTTTAGAGGCTCATAAAGGTCCATTTACAGGTCAGGGTCATAAGGGCCTCTATGAAATCCTAACAACATCATGGCATGCTCAATTATCTCTTAATCTAGCTATGTTAGGCTCTTCAACTATTGTTGTAGCTCACCATATGTATTCTATGCCCCCCTATCCATACCTAGCTATTGACTATGGTACACAACTTTCGTTGTTTACACATCACATGTGGATCGGTGGGTTTCTCATAGTTGGTGTTGCTGCACATGCAGCCATTTTTATGGTAAGAGACTACGATCCAACTACTCGATACAACGATCTATTAGATCGTGTCCTTAGGCACCGCGATGCAATCATATCACACCTTAACTGGGCATGTATATTTCTAGGGTTTCACAGTTTTGGTTTGTATATTCATAATGATACAATGAGCGCTTTAGGACGTCCCCAAGATATGTTTTCAGATACCGCTATACAATTACAACCCATCTTTGCTCAATGGGTACAAAATACTCATGCTTTAGCACCTGGCGTAACCGCCCCCAGTGCAACAACAAGTACCAGCTTAACTTGGGGAGGTGGTGAGTTAGTAGCAGTAGGAGGCAAAGTAGCTTTGTTACCTATTCCAGTAGGAACTGCAGATTTTTTGGTCCATCACATTCATGCGTTTACGATCCATGTAACTGTATTGATACTACTGAAAGGTGTTCTATTTGCTCGCAGTTCCCGTTTGATACCCGATAAAGCAAATCTCGGTTTTCGTTTCCCTTGTGATGGGCCTGGAAGAGGGGGGACATGTCAAGTATCCGCCTGGGATCATGTCTTCTTAGGTCTATTCTGGATGTACAATTCCATTTCGGTAGTAATTTTCCATTTTAGTTGGAAAATGCAGTCGGATGTTTGGGGTACTATAAGTGATCAAGGGGTGGTAACTCATATCACAGGAGGAAACTTTGCACAGAGTTCCATTACTATTAATGGGTGGCTCCGGGATTTCTTATGGGTACAGGCATCGCAGGTAATTCAGTCTTATGGTTCTTCATTATCTGCATATGGTCTTTTTTTCTTAGGTGCTCATTTTGTCTGGGCTTTTAGTTTAATGTTTCTATTCAGCGGTCGCGGTTATTGGCAAGAACTCATTGAATCCATCGTTTGGGCTCATAACAAATTAAAAGTTGCTCCTGCTACTCAGCCCAGAGCCTTGAGCATTGTACAAGGACGTGCTGTAGGAGTAACGCATTACCTTCTGGGTGGAATTGCCACAACATGGGCATTCTTCTTAGCAAGAATTATTGCAGTAGGATAATGGCTAGGAGGATTTGAAAGGCATTATGGCATTAAGATTTCCAAGGTTTAGCCAAGGTTTAGCTCAGGACCGCACTACTCGTCGTATTTGGTTTGGTATTGCTACCGCACATGACTTTGAGAGTCATGATGATATTACTGAGGAACGTCTTTATCAGAACATTTTTGCTTCTCACTTTGGGCAGTTAGCAATAATCTTTCTGTGGACGTCCGGAAATCTGTTTCATGTAGCTTGGCAAGGAAATTTTGAGTCATGGATACAGGACCCTTTACATGTAAGACCTATTGCTCATGCAATTTGGGATCCTCATTTTGGTCAACCAGCTGTAGAAGCCTTTACTCGAGGGGGTGCTATCGGCCCAGTGAATATCGCTTATTCCGGTGTTTATCAGTGGTGGTATACAATCGGATTACGCACCAATGAAGATCTTTATACTGGAGCTCTTTTTTTATTATTTCTTTCTGCTATATCCTTAATAGCGAGTTGGTTACACCTACAACCCAAATGGAAACCGAGCGTTTCGTGGTTCAAAAATGCCGAATCTCGTCTCAATCATCATTTGTCAGGACTCTTTGGAGTAAGCTCCTTGGCTTGGACAGGACATTTAGTTCATGTCGCTATTCCCGGATCCAGGGGAGAATACGTCAGATGGAATAATTTCTTAGACGTATTACCGTATCCCCAAGGGTTGGAGCCGCTTCTTACGGGTCAGTGGAATCTTTATGCCCAAAAGCCTGATTCCAGTAGTCATTTATTTGGTACCTCCCAAGGAGCAGGAACTGCCATTCTAACCCTTCTTGGGCTATTCCACCCACAAACGCAAAGCTTATGGCTGACCGATATTGCTCATCATCATTTAGCTATTGCATTTATTTTTCTCGTTGCTGGTCATATGTATAGAACTAACTTCGGGATTGGACATAGTATCAAAGATCTTTTAGAAGCACATACTCCTCCGGGGGGTTGATTAGGACGTGGTCATAAGGGTCTTTATGACACAATCAATAATTCGATTCATTTTCAATTAGGCCTTGCTCTAGCCTCTTTAGGGGTTATTACTTCCTTAGCAGCTCAACACATGTATTCTTTACCTGCTTATGCATTCATCGCACAAGACTTTACTACTCAAGCTGCATTATATACTCATCACCAATACATCACAGGGTTCATCATGACAGGAGCCTTTGCTCATGGAGCTATATCCTTCATTAGAGATTATAATCCGGAGCAGAATGAGGATAATGTATTGGCAAGAATGTTAGACCATAAAGAAGCTATCATATCTCATTTAAGTTGGGCCAGCCTCTTTCTAGGGTTCCATACCTTAGGTCTTTATGTTCATAACAACGTCATGCTCGCTTTTGGTACTCCGGAAAAACAAATCTTGATCGAACCTATATTTGCCCAATGGATACAATCCGCTCATGGTAAGACTTCATATGGGTTCGATGTACTCTTATCTTCAACAACTGGACCGGCATTCAATGCAGGTCGAAGCATATGGTTACCCAGTTGGTTAAATGCTATTAATGAAAATAATAATTCACTCTTCTTAACAATAGGTCCGGGAGATTTCTTGGTTCATCATGCAATTGCTCTGGGTTTGCATACAACTACATTGATTTTAGTAAAAGGTGCTTTAGATGCACGTGGTTCCAAATTAATGCCAGATAAAAAGGATTTCGGTTATAGTTTTCCTTGCGACGGCCCAAGACGTGGGGGTACTTGTGATATTTCTGCTTGGGACGCATTTTATTTGGCAGTTTTCTGGATGTTAAATACGATAGGATGGGTCACTTTTTATTGGCATTGGAAACACATTACATTATGGCAGGGTAACGTTTCACAATTTAACGAATCTTCCACTTATTTGATGGGGTGGTTAAGAGATTATCTATGGTTAAACTCTTCACAACTTATCAATTGATATAACCCTTTTGGTATGAATAGTTTATCGGTATGGGCGTGGATGTTTTTATTTGGACATCTTGTTTGGGCTACTGGGTTTATGTTCTTAATTTCCTGGCGGGGATATTGGCAAGAATTAATTGAAACTTTAGCATGGGCTCATGAACGCACACCTTTGGCTAATTTGATTCGATGGAGAGATAAGCCAGTAGCTCTTTCCATTGTGCAAGCAAGATTGGTTGGATTAGCACACTTTTCTGTAGGTTATATATTCACTTATGCAGCTTTCTTGATTGCTTCTACATCAGGAAAATTTGGTTAATTTAGTTATTTTTTTTATTTATTTTGTACTGTATCAGCAACAATCTCATTTGTTTCGATGAAGAGGGGGATCCCCTTTCTTATATTTTTACATCTAGGATCCGAACTGTATCATTGATAATAATAGGAACTGAACATTATGGCAAGAAAATGTTTGATTCAGAGGGAGAAGAAGCGGCAGAAATTGGAACAGAAATATCATTTGATTCGTCGATCCTCAAAAAAAGAAATAAGCAAGGTTCCATCGTTGAGTGAAAAATGGGAAATTCATGGAAAATTGCAATCCCCACCACATAATAGTGCACCTATACGTCTTCATCGACGTTGTTTTTTGACTGGAAGACCTAGAGCTAACTATCGAGACTTTGGACTATCCGGACACGTACTTCGAGAAATAGTTCATGCATGCTTGTTACCGGGCGCAACAAGATCCAGTTGGTAAGGATAAAAATCTCGTTTCTTGTTTGTATAGATCTCTATGATCTATGATCATAGAGAGGCCCCTTTACCATTTTGTATAAATAGACTATTCTATTTGTATAGATATGGTAGAGGGGCATATCCAATCTTTCTTCGTCCATTAGTTCCTAGTTCTTCAGTTCAGCACGGAGTAGAGCAGTTTGGTAGCTCGCAAGGCTCATAACCTTGAGGTCACGGGTTCAAATCCTGTCTCCGCAACATTTTTTTTTGACAAACAAAATCAAAATTTTGATTTTTAAGTGCGATTCTGTTAGCTAGTAATTAATGACTATTTTTGTTTTTGGATGAGAAGTAAAGAAAGGGGAAGATAAAACGACTATAATAGAACTACTATTAAGTATCATAATCAACTTTTTATCATAGTACATTACTTCATCAGTACATTACTTCATCATGGGCGGATAGCGGGGATCGAACCCGCATCTTCTCCTTGGCAAAGAGAAATTTTACCATTCGACCATATCCGCATTTTTTTAGTTCCTGTTCCTGATACGTACGCATATGTCCACACATATATGACATATATGATATATCATATATGCGTCTGAATCATATTTGCGCCGGACCAGATATAAATACTAGTAAAGTAAGATTCCAATTAAGAATTAAGATAAGATTATTATTATATCCAAATATCCAATTAATAACAAATTAAATAGAAATTTTTTTTGGAACTCAGATTGAATCTTAATGTGTCTAACAATCCAAATTTTTGGAGAAAGAATAGCATTCTTAGATCGGGAAAATGCCAAAGAAGTTCAAGAGATGAGAGAATTAAGGATAGCTACCAGAAAGACTAATCCAATCCATAATGATGTACCGGAAAATACAATATTTTTGTTACTTGACCAACCACCAGAAGAAGCAAATACAACGGGTACACTAATCAGTAAGATTGATGAAGTTACAATTAATGCAAAAACAGCTAATTGGAAAGCAATAGTTATATTTGTAATTCTCCAAACTACCAACAAATGAACTGTACCATTTGATCCCTCGCTTAGTCAAAATTGGAATAAAAAACATCGTGGAGGGAATTGACAATGAATCAATTGATTCTTTAGAACTTATTACCACTTTATTTTATTCAGACATGGAGTCGAAGGAAGTTTAGTAATTACTTCATAAACAGATATACTATATCATACATATATATAGTATACAGGTAGATACATCGAAACATAGATTTGATCTGGGATGTTTCTACAGATAGTTAACGTATCATCTCATATGGTCATGTTCTATTCGTAGGAATAAAATAGAGATTACCCCTGGGAGAGGTGGCTGAGTGGTTGATAGCTCCGGTCTTGAAAACCGGTATAGTTCCGATAACTATCGAGGGTTCGAATCCCTCTCTCTCCTTTTTCTTGTTGAATAAATTTCTTTCTTTATTCGTTTGGCTTGACCCATTATCTTTCATAAAGGAGAATGGCTCGGCTATCCTACCTAGCCGAGCCAGAACAGAAAAAAAAAACAATAGAATAGATATAAATAAAAAAATCTCATCTAAGAGGGGTCATGGAAAGAACAGGTTCCAAATCACGATCGATTCCTTCTTCAAATCCTGCTGCAGCTGCACGGGCCCTTCCCGCATGCCACAAATGACCCACGAATAGGAAGAATCCTAGAACAAAATGAGAGGTAGCTAACCAACTTCTAGGAGAAACATAATTGACTGCATTGATCTCGGTAGCTACGCCACCGACAGAATTTAAAGAACCTAAAGGAGCATGGGTCATATATTCTGCCGAACGTCGTTCTTGCCAAGGTTGTATATCTTTTTTCAGCCTACTCAAGTCCAAACCATTGGGACCCCTTAGAGGTTCTAACCAGGGAGCACGGAGATCCCAAAAGCGCATAGTTTCTCCTCCAAAAATAACCTCTCCAGTAGAGGAACGCATTAGATATTTACCTAAACCAGTAGGTCCTTGGGCAGATCCCACGTTGGCCCCAAGACGTTGGTCTCTAACTAGATGTAAGTCGATGTAGTACACCCCAGTACTTATGGGGAGGCGGAAATTACAAAAACTTATCAAGTTTAAACAACAAACATCGACTAACCGCATGAATCGAAGCTAAACCCTAAAAACCGTATTCTAAAGTTTCATCTCACTAAAGAGATTAGGGATTATACCTAATGAACCGGTCCTTCTTCTTTACGTCCTCCTTGGTTCTCCTCGGCCTTCTCTAGGTAGTAGACGATCCACCCGAGAGCAAAACTCCAAGCTAAACCTCTAACTTGAGGTAACTAATCAACTTTGATTGCTAATCAAAGAAGCTAGGTGTAATATAGAGATGGTTATGGATTGATTAGTCTTACTAATCCTAGATCTCAACACATGAGGGTGAGGATTAGTCTTTTGAAGAGAGAGAGCTTGAGGAGAGAGAAGGTGAGAATGATTGTAATGAGAATAGTAAATCTATCATAATATATATGAACCTTTAATATTCATCCATAAAAGAAAACTAAAATGATGAATAATGAAGTTTCATAAATATCTTGTGGTGATTCATAACCATGACTCATTAAGCATTTATCATGCATTAATGATATGCATGAATCACCCTCATGACTCACTAAACTCATTTAATGCAAATGACACCTAAACCTCCTTAGTCACCACTTCTAGAAGCTTCTCGAGTAATTACGAGAACGCCCCTCCGATCCGTAAAAAATACGGAAAAACTTTAGACTGTATAAATCCAATAACCGGATACCAGTAACTGGCTTAAACCAAAGCCGACTGGTAAAATCTGTCCGAAAGTCGTACGCGCGTAAACGCACGTATGCGTCCGAACCCTTTGTCGCAAAACCATGCAACCTCTATATCGTTTCGCCTGGAGTAGGAAACTCTCTGTGTGGGACTCTAGAGACTCGACTACTACGCTGGCAGTGGGTTTAACCACAGACCGCAAGCGGCACTAGCTGTACGTAACGGTCCCCAGGTAGTTGTCGATAAGAAGGCCGATGAGTAAACCCGTCCGAACTCCTACTGAGTCTGATGTGACAATCTCCATACAGTCCGGTCCGTTCGTCCATGACTATCGCATATCGGGCCTAGGGGGGCGGCAAGCGTCAGTCCCCTAATAGCGGTATAAGTCGTGTCGGAGTGAAGCCCATTACACCCTGAGAAACTGCTGGAACCTACCAGCAAATCTCGCTTGCCCTGGCCAGGGACTTTGCGTAATGGCTCTCTGACACAGCACGATATCTACTCCCAATACCGGGAGGGACGAATCCTGTCTAACCGCCACTGCCTCCAAGTGCTCGGGACTGCACCCAACTGCTACCTGTTTGCACGACTCCTTTGAGCCGTGGTAGGGTAGCAATCTAAGAACAGTGGGACACACTCGAGACGAAGTAGCAGTGTCAAGTCTGCGGACTACGCTGTACTCATGTCACCTGGGAACTGTTTACTGACGACTGGTATCAAACCAACCAACAGTTCCCTGTGAGTCCTGTCCGGTGTACCCGTAACCTAACGAGCACCTGTATACTATCTCCAGTACGACGTACTGATGGCTGTGGGACAGACCATCTCCCCAACTGGGATGAGAAGCGTACACACTAGTCTACTCCGGAGTATCGATGCTCTGTCTCGATAATCCAACGACCAGGGACCTGAATAAGGATGTGCTTGTAGTCTACCCAGCCCCCACTAGTGTGACTGCCATCACAACGCTGGTAGACAAGCAAGATCCTAAGAGCTCTATCAATACGTATACTCACATATTAAGATAGAAAAACCAAGTAGCATACTACCATGTTTAGCAAGACTGTTATATACATGTGAATATCCCAAGCTTCCATTAAGTAATATACAAGCTAGTATGATACAGTAATGGCCTTCTAGGGCATAAACACTAACAATCTCCCACTTGCACTAGGGCCATGTACTGGCATATCGCAGACCAATGATCTCGAGTAGCCTCTCGAACTGAATCTGAGGAAGGGCCTTCGTGAATGGATCAGCTATGTTCTCTTCTGAAGCAACTCTCCGAACCTCGATCTCCTGACGATCAATGATCTCCCTGATCAGGTGATACCGCCTCAAGATGTGTCTGGACTTCTGATGGGACCTTGGTTCCTTCGCTAAAGCTATAGCTCCGTTGTTGTCGCAATACAGAGGTATTGGATCAACTATGGTAGGAACCACCTGAAGTTCTGTCAGGAACTTCTTCATCCAGACTGCTTCTTTTGCGGCATCGCAAGCAGCTATATACTCCGCTTCCATCGTCGAGTCAGCAACGGTGTCCTGCTTGGAGCTCTTCCAGCACACCGCCCCTCCATTGAGGGTAAAGACATAACCCGACATGGACTTGGAATCGTCCTTATCACTCTGGAAGCCGGAATCAGCAAAGGCCTCCAACCTGAGGTCTTTTCCGCCGTAAACCAAGAACATCTCCTTAGTCCTCCTCAGGTACTTGAGAATGTTCTTTACTGCTATCCAGTGCTTCTCCCCTGGGTCTGACTGATACCGGCTTACCACGCTTAGTGCGTAAGCTACATCTGGTCTGGTACACAACATCGCATACATTATAGAGCCTACCGCAGAAGCGTAGGGTATAATAGACATGCGTTCCCTTTCCAAATCAGTCTTGGGAGACATCTCTTTGGAGAGGGTGATTCCGTGACAAGCCGGTAGATTACCGCGCTTTGAATCTTCCATACTGAATCTTTTCAGTACAGTGTCGATATACCTGGACTGCGAAAGTCCCAACATCCTCTTGGATCTATCACGATAGATCCGGATCCCCAGAATGTAAGAGGCATCACCCAGGTCTTTCATGGAGAACCTGTGTGACAAGAATCCTTTGACAGATTGTAGCATAGGAATGTCATTTCCTATCAATAGAATGTCATCCACGTACAAGACGAGGAATACGACACTTCTGGCCACAACTTTACTATATATGCACGGTTCATCTGGATTTTTGATAAAGTCATATTCTTTGACTGTCTCATCAAAACAGATGTTCCAACTCCGCGATGCCTGCTTTAGTCCGTAAATGGACTTAAGCAGCTTGCATACTTTCCCGCTGCTCCCACTCTGATTGAAACCCTCTGGCTGATCCATATAGACGCTCTCTTCTAAATTTCTATTCAGAAAAGCCGTCTTTACGTCCATCTGCCAGATTTCATAATCATGGAAGGCAGCAATAGCAAGAAGGACCCGAATGGATTTGAGCATAGCCACTGGAGAAAAAGTTTCGTCATAGTCCAAACCAGGTCTTTGACGAAAACCCTTTGCTACAAGTCTAGCCTTATAGGTTTCCACCTGTCCATCTACACCAATCTTTTTCTTGAAGATCCATTTGCATCCTATGGGTTTTACCCCATCTGGAGCAAAGTCCAAAGTCCATACTTTGTTGGTGTACATGGACTCCATTTCGGTCCGCATTGCATCTAGCCATCGTACCGAGTCGCCGCTCTGGATGGCCTGCCTGAAGTCAGTAGGTTCATCATCATCTATGATGCAATCCTCTCTATCCCCATCTATGAGAAAACCGTAGTATCTCTCAGGCGGACGAGACGGCCTACTACTCCTGCGGAGGGGTGCGGGAATGTTCTGTTCTTCTTGAACCTCTGGTTCTACCAAACTTTCAGTAGCAGTTTGTGGTTCTGGAATTTCTTCCAGTTCTATTTCGCTCCCACTTGATTCCTTTTCTAAAAACTGATTTTCCAGAAAATGGGCATTACGAGAAACAAAAACCTTTTGTTCCTCTGCGTAATAGAAATAATATCCCTTGGAGTTCTTTGGATATCCCACAAACATACATTTTACTGATCGTGCCTCGAGCTTGTCCACATGCTGCTTTTTAACAAAAGCTGGACATCCCCAAATCTTCATATGCTGAAGATGGGGTTTCTTCCCAGTCCACATCTGATATGGAGTGGTAGGCACAGTCTTGGTAGGAGCTCTGTTCAGAAGATATGCCGCTGATTCAAGCGCATAACCCCAGAAAGATCGCGGTAACTCAGCATTACTCATCATGGATCGTACCATATCTAATAGGGTTCGATTCCGTCTCTCCGATACACCGTTATGCTGTGGAGTGTATGGAGGAGTAAGCTGAGAGAGAATTCCTTTCTCTTTTAGGTAACCTAGGAACTCGGCACTTAAGTATTCTCCACCTCGATCAGATCTTAGTGTCTTAATACTTTTGCCGGTTTGGTTTTCCGCTTCATTCTTGAATTCCAGGAATTTCTCAAAGGCTTCTGATTTATGCTTCATTAAGAAAACATATCCATACCTAGAGAAATCATCTGTAAAAGTAATGAAGTAGGAATAACCACCTCTCGCATGTGTAGACATTGGACCGCATACATCGCTGTGTATGAGTCCTAAGAGCTCGCTCGCTCTTACTCCTTGTCCAGTGAATGGAGTCTTTGTCATCTTTCCTTTGAGACAAGATTGACAAGTGTCATAAGTTTGATATTCGAACGTGTCCAAATATCCTTCTCTATGCAACTTAGTCAACCTTCTCTTATTGATGTGACCCAGTCTACAATGCCATAAGAAAGCTTTATTTAAATCTGGAGACTTTCTTTTTAGTGTGTTCTGGACATTGAAAATTTGGAGTTGGTTTAACACATATATGCCGTTATTTAGAGTACCGGACCCAATCAAACCATGATTAAGGTGGATGTTGACAACATCTCTTACAAACGTGAAATCATAACCTTTATTTGATAACAAGGAAACTGATATGATATTACACGTTAAGCTGGGTACAAAATAACAGTTATGTAAAACCAAAATGTGTCCACTCGTCAATCCTAGGTGATAATCCCCGACGGACGCAGCTCCCACGCTAGCTCCGTTAGCAACCCTGAGGATCATATCACCTTCCTTCAGCACTCTACGGTTTCTCAGTGCCTGCAATGAATTGCAAATATGAGATCCTGACCCGGTATCCAATACCCAGGAAGTAGAGTTGATCGACAGACAATTCTCAATTACAAACACACCTGAAGTCGAAGCCACAGCTTGCTTCGGTTCCTGGTTCTTGGCGTTCCACGCCTTGCAATCCTTCTTCCAGTGCCCTTTCCTGTGACAATGGAAGCACTCATCCAGGCCAACTACCGGTGCTGTAAACTTTTTCTTTCCCTTCTTTCCCACCTTACTAACACCTCCTCTAGGTCTGGGTGCGGCCTTCTTCTTCCTTCCTTTGGCCCTAGCCTTGGACCCGGAAGAAGATGAACCGCCAACAAACATAGCGGGTGTTTCCCTTGCCTTCTGCAAGGTGCCCTCTGCACTCCTTAACATGTTTAGGAGTTCCGCAAGTTCAACTTCTTTTCCTTGAAGATTGAAGTTGAGGATAAACTGGGCGTAGGTGGGAGGAAGGGACTGGAGAACAAGGTCTGTATAGAGCTCATTATCCAAAGTCGTCCCAAGGTCCGCGAGCTCTTCAATATAGCCGATCATCTGTAGGACATGTTCACCTACGGATGACCCGACAGCCAACCTCGCTCGAAACAGTTTCTTCGAGGTCTCGTATCTTGCTATACGAGATTGCTCTCCATAAAGTTCCTTTGTATGGAGAAATATGCCATCTAGAGACATATCCTCGTGCCTCCTCTGATGTTCATTGTTCATTGAGGCAAGCACGATGCACTTGGCTCTCGCGCAATCTAAATCCCAGGTTTTGCGGATTTCCTTATCCGCATTGCTGGATTTGGGACCAAGGACAGCAGGTGCTGTAGCGGTGAGGACGTACCCCAGTTTGTCATAGGTCAAAGCCATCTTGACATTCCGCAGCCAATCTTTATAGTTTGGCCCCGTCAGTATATTTTTCTCTAAAAGTAACTTAAGTCCAGTCATTTTCAGGGTCGCTGCAATTAGGAGAGAGAGAAGAAAACTCTTTAGCATGATGCTCTTGCAAGTTTAGAGTGGTTTTTAGTTTATCTAAACTGGATGGCTCCCACTGTTTCTCGAATCCTTCCTCAAACCATAAAAGAAGAATTAGCCAAGACTATTCTCACCGTACAATACTTGCTTAACCGTTCAGCCAGGCTGGTGTCGATACTTCGAGGGAGGTTTTCCAACGCTTTCGCGAAGTTCCTTAATTAAAGAACCTCTTTTCTCTGGGGGCGTAACCCCGCTGACACTTTTCTGGACACCTACTAGGTTTATAGCATTGATCGTTAAGCGACGAATATCCTGATAAGTAGCATATACTCACAGTAGGATCGGGATCCAAATATCATCGTCTGATAATGCTGTAGGAATGCTACCAACATTCATCAAACTCAAAATGGTATGCATCTCTTTGCAAATTTCAGTTTCTTTAGAAATTCCCGATATAAGTTTTTACCCCATGCTCTTATGACCTTGGCTTTGGTCAAAATGTCATAAGTCACATGTCAAGTTCTACCCGTCATTATCTTGTCAATTTGAACCCATCCGTATATACCCCTGACTTTGGTCAAATGATAATACGACTGTCCCAAACTAACTCATCTATCTTATGCAACAAATGAAAACCCAGTAGCTACCAAACACTATGCCTTGACTTTGGCCAAAATGCATAGCTTGAATACTACTGAATACCCAAATGAAACGACGGAGGGCTACGACTGGTTTTGGCGAAACCGTGAACGTAGTGAACTTGATATAACCGAAGGAACCTGATAGCTTTTAAAAGGAGTGGTTAAATCTCCGCATTTAAAAATATCTGTTTTAAAAATAACCGAGTGGTTTCTTTTAAATTGTTCCAACGATTTAAACTTTGGTTTGTTTTACTTTGCATTATAGATAATGCGTCCCATCATTAACCTATCATTGCAGAAAACAACGAAAATATAACGTCCTCTTATGCCATCCGCATTCGCCACGGGGTCCCGTCATCACCCGTTAGGTTACTTAACTAACGACAGAGCGGGGGCTGGGCTAGCGCGGGTGTAAAACATAAGTGACGTCTAAATAGCTATAATAAATATAGATATTTTACATTCGTCTGACGCAATGATATTCATTCCAGAACACAGATAAACAATATTGGATTTGCAAGCAATCTGTATTTCTTTTGAGCCTGCAAGAAAAGACAGATTACACAGTTGTGATGAATAGCCGTTTACCCCACCCTTGACCCCTACGGGTACGGCAAACTACCCACCCGGCAGTCTGTGTACCCCACCTTGGGTCAGTCCTAGGAGCAAAAACAGTAAAATGAAATAATACAACGGTGGCTACAACCGCAACCTGGAAGTGCCCCGCGAAAATAATATTACAACAAATTACATTTACAACAAATGAATAATTCAATAAACCATTGTTAACCCCGGCTATACACCACAACAGTCCAATACAGTTTATATGCACAAACAGATATAACCATTTCAGAAATGTGCAACCCCCTGCCAACCGACATACTAGCAGTTGGGGGAGGTTTACGAACACATCAAACAATCACAGATATAATCCAATACGCAAATACTGTATTTTTCGATCGAATAAACAACTTCAAAATTGCTCCAAAATCTGCTCTGTTAAACAGTAACCTGAGCAATAATTAAATATTCCAGAAAACCCCAAATATCACAGGGGACCCACCCATGAAAAATGAGCTCATGACTCGGCAACTCGGCCGCGGAAGCGCGGCGGATCGGTGGGATCCGCCGCGCTTCCGCGGCGCTTTAGTCGAATCATGGGCTCGTTTTTCTTGGGTGTTCTCCTGTGTTCATGTCAAGCTCTCTGAACACTCCAGAAAAATTTTAGGACTTCATTTTCACTTCGACAGAAACTTAACAGAACTAGGGTTTTCCGGGATCGTTTTTTCGTTCGAAATTCGTACAAATTTGCGATTAAGTTATTTAGTGTTTAGCGAGGCTCTGATACCACTGTAAGTCGATGTAGTACACCCCAGTACTTATGGGGAGGCGGAAATTACAAAAACTTATCAAGTTTAAACAACAAACATCGACTAACCGCATGAATCGAAGCTAAACCCTAAAAACCGTATTCTAAAGTTTCATCTCACTAAAGAGATTAGGGATTATACCTAATGAACCGGTCCTTCTTCTTTACGTCCTCCTTGGTTCTCCTCGGCCTTCTCTAGGTAGTAGACGATCCACCCGAGAGCAAAACTCCAAGCTAAACCTCTAACTTGAGGTAACTAATCAACTTTGATTGCTAATCAAAGAAGCTAGGTGTAATATAGAGATGGTTATGGATTGATTAGTCTTACTAATCCTAGATCTCAACACATGAGGGTGAGGATTAGTCTTTTGAAGAGAGAGAGCTTGAGGAGAGAGAAGGTGAGAATGATTGTAATGAGAATAGTAAATCTATCATAATATATATGAACCTTTAATATTCATCCATAAAAGAAAACTAAAATGATGAATAATGAAGTTTCATAAATATCTTGTGGTGATTCATAACCATGACTCATTAAGCATTTATCATGCATTAATGATATGCATGAATCACCCTCATGACTCACTAAACTCATTTAATGCAAATGACACCTAAACCTCCTTAGTCACCACTTCTAGAAGCTTCTCGAGTAATTACGAGAACGCCCCTCCGATCCGTAAAAAATACGGAAAAACTTTAGACTGTATAAATCCAATAACCGGATACCAGTAACTGGCTTAAACCAAAGCCGACTGGTAAAATCTGTCCGAAAGTCGTACGCGCGTAAACGCACGTATGCGTCCGAACCCTTTGTCGCAAAACCATGCAACCTCTATATCGTTTCGCCTGGAGTAGGAAACTCTCTGTGTGGGACTCTAGAGACTCGACTACTACGCTGGCAGTGGGTTTAACCACAGACCGCAAGCGGCACTAGCTGTACGTAACGGTCCCCAGGTAGTTGTCGATAAGAAGGCCGATGAGTAAACCCATCCGAACTCCTACTGAGTCTGATGTGACAATCTCCATACAGTCCGGTCCGTTCGTCCATGACTATCGCATATCGGGCCTAGGGGGGCGGCAAGCGTCAGTCCCCTAATAGCGGTATAAGTCGTGTCGGAGTGAAGCCCATTACACCCTGAGAAACTGCTGGAACCTACCAGCAAATCTCGCTTGCCCTGGCCAGGGACTTTGCGTAATGGCTCTCTGACACAGCACGATATCTACTCCCAATACCGGGAGGGACGAATCCTGTCTAACCGCCACTGCCTCCAAGTGCTCGGGACTGCACCCAACTGCTACCTGTTTGCACGACTCCTTTGAGCCGTGGTAGGGTAGCAATCTAAGAACAGTGGGACACACTCGAGACGAAGTAGCAGTGTCAAGTCTGCGGACTACGCTGTACTCATGTCACCTGGGAACTGTTTACTGACGACTGGTATCAAACCAACCAACAGTTCCCTGTGAGTCCTGTCCGGTGTACCCGTAACCTAACGAGCACCTGTATACTATCTCCAGTACGACGTACTGATGGCTGTGGGACAGACCATCTCCCCAACTGGGATGAGAAGCGTACACACTAGTCTACTCCGGAGTATCGATGCTCTGTCTCGATAATCCAACGACCAGGGACCTGAATAAGGATGTGCTTGTAGTCTACCCAGCCCCCACTAGTGTGACTGCCATCACAACGCTGGTAGACAAGCAAGATCCTAAGAGCTCTATCAATACGTATACTCACATATTAAGATAGAAAAACCAAGTAGCATACTACCATGTTTAGCAAGACTGTTATATACATGTGAATATCCCAAGCTTCCATTAAGTAATATACAAGCTAGTATGATACAGTAATGGCCTTCTAGGGCATAAACACTAACACTAGAAAAGTAAATGCTTGAGCGTGAGAAGCTTCTGGTCCGGTGGGTCCATAAAACTCACTAGGATAAGCGGTATTATTGAACCAGACGAAACAACAAGCGATGAAACCAAAGACAGATAAAGCAGCTAAACTATAAGACAAGTAAGCCTCTCCAGACCATACAAATGCACGGCGAGCCCATGCACAGGGTTTGGTTAAGATATGCCAAATTCTGCCAAGTATACAAATAGAACCTAACCATACATGTCCTCCAATTATATCTTCTAAATCGTCCACACTAACAATCCATCCTTCTCCCCCAAAAGGAGATTTTAGTAAATAACCAAATATAACACTTGGACTAAGGGTCAAATTGGTAATTTTTCTTACATCTCCCCCCCTGGGGGCCCAGGTATCGTATACGCCCCCAAAATAAAGAGCCTTGAGTACTAGAAGAAAAGCACCTATACCTAACAAAATTAAGTGAATACCCAAAATTGTAGTCATTTTATTTCTATCTTTCCATACATAACCGAAGAATGGAAAGGATTCCTCAAGAGTCTCAGGTCCAAGAAGTGCGTGATAAATACCGCCAAAGCCTAAGACTGCAGAGGAAATTAAGTGAAGTACTCCAGATACAAAGTATGGAAAGGTGTCTATAACTTCCCCTCCCTGACCTACCCCCCAACCTAGAGTAGCTAGGCGCGGAAGTAAAATCAATCCTTGTTCATACATGGGTTTCTCTGGTACGAAATGAGCCACTTCAAATAGGTTCATTGCTCCGGCCCAGAATACGATTAATCCGGCATGGGCTACGTGAGCCCCAAGTAGTTTACCGGACAAATTGATAAGTCTGGCATTCCCGGCCCACCAAGCGAAACCGGTGGTTTCTTGGTCACGACCAGCTAAAGCTAAAGTTCCATTAAAGAGCGTTTCCACGGGGTAGAACCTCCTCAGGGAAAATAAGGTTTTCATGAGGCTGATCCTGAGCCGCCATCCAAGCACGAATACCTTCGTTTAATAGAATATTTTTGGTGTAGAAAGTCTCAAATTCAGGATCTTCCGCTGCGCGGATTTCTTGGGACACAAAGTCATAGGCACGTAGGTTCAATGCCAGACCGACTACCCCAAGAGCACTCATCCATAAACCGGTTACTGGTACAAATAACATAAAGAAATGTAACCAATGTTTATTGTAAAAAGCAACCCCAAAGATTTAGGACCAAAAGCGGTTAGCAGTGACCATTGAATAAGTCTCTTCGGCTTGAGTTGGGTTAAAAGCACGGAATGTATTTGCACCGTCACCATCTTCGAATAAAGTATTTTCTACGGTAGCACCATGAATAGCGCATAGCAGAGCAGCGCCTAATACTCCGGCAACTCCCATCATATGATATGGGTTCAACGTCCAATTATGAAACCCTTGGAAGAAGAGGATGAATCGAAATATAGCTGCTACACCAAAACTGGGCGCAAAGAACCAACCAGATTGACCCAGTGGATAAATCAGGAATACAGAAACAAAAACAGCAATTGGACCAGAGAATGCAATTGCATTATAAGGTCGCAGTTGAACAGATCGAGCAAGTTCGAATTGGCGTAACATGAAACCTATTAGTCCGAAAGCACCATGGAGAGCAACAAAAGTCCACAGCCCTCCTAATTGACACCAACGAGTAAAATCTCCTTGTGCTTCAGGGCCCCATAGTAGCAATAAAGAGTGTGCTAAACTATTTGCAGGGGTAGAAACTGCAGCGCTTAAGAAATTACAACCTTCCAAATAGGAACTGGCCAATCCATGGGTATACCATGAAGTTACAAAAGTTGTACCTGTGAACCAGCCCCCTAAAGCGAAATAAGCACAAGGAAAGAGCAATAGGCCGGACCAGCCTACAAAAATGAAACGGTCCCTCCGTAACCAATCATCCATAATATCAAATAAATCATTTTCTTCTTTGACAAATTTCCCAAGGGTTATAGTCATAGCGATCCTCCTATTCAACTACTTCAACCATTTCCGAACACTTCATCTCAGTTTTAGGGCATGCGAAAGTTCGATTATCTATGGACGATTCTTCGTTCAATGCCCCTTACAATACAATGGGTTTCGAAAATAAAAATTCTTCTTTTTTCTTTTCTATTGGTCCATAAACCGACCTAGGTAAATCCATGAGTTCGATTCGACTAGTCCTTACTTACTATATAACCATTTGAATCCTGAATTGTCCTATGACTCATATTCTCATATTCCAGGTTATATCTTTTAACGGGTCAAACAAAAAAAAAAAAATTCCTTTTTTCCTGCCCCTAAATTAAATATTAAATAATATAATGGTAGACTGGAAATGAAAGCCCCTTTCTCGCATTCGTTCTCTATTGCATCGCTGGAACAGAACAACAAAACAATATCGGAATCGGATTTTGAAATCAAGGAAATTGAAAAATTGATTTTCGAAATATAATATACTTTTTTTTTATGTATCGGAAGAGAATAGCGATTTTTTCCTATGGAGCATCTATTAACAAGAAGAGAAAATCAGAAATATCGAAAAATTCTTGCGTTTTGCGGTCTAAGGAAATAAAAAAGGAAATAAAAAAACTCGCTTTCTACAATTTAATATATATCGAATTTATATATCAGAATAGCCGATATAGTCATGATTCAATAAGTCAGGTCCACTTACTTTTTTTTTATTTATAATTTTATGGTGGGTTTGGTAGGAACAACGGGGAAGTAGGAATA